>CM044006.1:63444608-63484608 GCA_024085815.1 Flaveria linearis
GGTAACAAGCCACCGAGGCTTCTCTGTGAAGATGATTATTCTGATTGGGCTTTCCGATTCGAGAGATATGTTATTTACACGGAACCGAAGATGTGGAGATCAATCCAGTATGGTCCTTACATTCCGTTGTACAAAAATGATAAAGGTGAAATGGTTCAAAAACCTGAACATTTGTGGGATGAAGACGACATCAAGAGATTGGAATTGGATGATAAAGCGTATGCTGCAATCACAATGGCTCTTACTACTGAAATCTCACAAAAGTTTCAAGAGTTCAGGGGTGCTAAAGTGCTTTGGGATGCTCTGGAGTCTCAGATTATGGGCAACAAAGACGTGAGAGAGAGCAAAAAGGATATGTTGAATCAAGAGTTCAACATGTTCAATCATATTGTTGGTGAAGAGCTGGAAGTTCAGATGGCCAGGTTTGTTAGACTGGTCACAAAAATGAAGAGTGCGGGCATTACTCTGGAACCCATCACTGTGAACAAGAAGTTGCTAAACTCACTTCCTTACAGTTGGAATAACAACTATACATTGATAAAGAGAACCAAAGACTTGTATACTCTTCAGTTGACTGATCTCATCTCAACAATCAAGTCTTATGCTATGGACGATAAGCAGCGTGCTGCTAATCATCTTAGTTCTCTGGGTGCTGAAGGAACTGCTCTCTATGCAAAGATGGCTAGTAATCCGAATTACTATGTCAGCTATACACAAATGTGTCAGCAACAACAATCTGGAAGTGCAGCATCTTCTTTTATTCAACCAGCAGTAAACCACCAAGTTCATGTTCCAGCTGCTCAACATTATTCCCCCATCATCCATCAACAAGTTCTCAATCTCAAGATTCTCAGAGTGGTCAACATGCTTATGTTGCTACCACTAGTCCATCAAAACAAACTGTTCAGATTGCTGAGGAGCATCTTGCTCTTTTCACCACTTTCATGTCAAGTTATGAAGCTTTCATGGCCGGAAGACTTACTGCTCCAAATGTTCTGGTTGATGATCTTCAACAAGTTAATCCGGATGATGTTGAAGAGAATGACATCAAGTATCAAATGGCCATGGTATTTTACAGGGCGAAGAATTTTGCTAGAAGAACTGGGAGGAAAATGTTTGGCGTTAACAATTCTAGCAAAATTGGTTTCGATAAATCTAACCTGAGGTGTTACAACTGTGACAAACCAGGTCATTTCGCCAGAGAGTGTACTGAACCAAAAACTGGTCAAAATGAAGGCCCAAAGAAGATGGTGACTGTGGAGATAGAGCCAAAGAAAGACAAAGCAAGTACTTCTGGTGGTACTAAAGCATTAGTTTCTCAAACTAATGCTGAATATGATTGGTCTGATCAAATGGAGGCCCTTGATTTACATTTGTCTACTGCCTTGGTTGCAAAGATTGTTCCAGAACCAGAAGAGGAGGAAAATTTGTTTGCTGAATTCGTGTCTGATGATTTGTTGAAGGGGTTGTTTGCTACGGTGGAAGAAGAGAAGGAGAAAGTTGAAATAGAGGATGAGAAAGTGATTAAAGATAAGGAGACTATTGTGAAGGAAGATCAGGTTGCTGAAGAAGAAAGTGTGATTGATGAGTACACTGTCGAGCTCTCAGTCAAAAGTCCATGCATTGATCCAAAGACTGTTGCTAGTGCTCCAGTGAAAGAACCAGCTGATGAAATGAAAGCATTCATGGTCAAGAAGGTAGAGAAAACAGAAGGGGAAACTTCAGAACCAAAGGTATATGATAGTCTATGTAAAAATACATGTGTTGAAAAGTTCAAAGATACAGAGTTCACAATGAGAGCCTGATAATGGAAGTTGAAAAACTTCAGTATCAAGCTAGCAAACACAAGTCAAATGAAAAGATTTTTAAAGAAAAACTTGAAGGTTTAAACAAAACAATATATAATTTGAAATTAAATCTTCATGATAAAGAATGCACTAATAATGACTTGACAAATAGAAACAATGAACTCGCTCTAGAAATTAATAGACTCAACAGTGAATTAGCCACGGTTAAATTGACTGTTGAGAAATTTGAACTTTCATCAATAATGGTTGAAGGAATAATCAAGTCACAAATGACTCAGAAGATCAAAGGAGGAAAGTGTGGTGTTGGATTTTCTAACATTGCTCCTCCAATTAATCATGATTACTCATGTTTACCATCATCTGATAACATTTGTGATTCTGATATGGTCTATGGAATTGGATTCTCTCCATCTCAAGACTTAAAACCTTCTGTCAAAATAAATTTATCTGTTGATCCTATCATAGTACCCAAACCTAAACAATCACCTGAAAATCTTTTTGCAGATAAAATGAAGGTGAATGGGTTGGTTGAAGATTGGGAAAGTGAGAGTGAGGAAGAGAATGAGAATGAATGTTTGAAAAATAAGAATGTAAAAGTTTCACAATCTGCTTGTAAACAAAACTTGTCAGGAAATGAAAAGAATGTTGTTTTGAATGAGATGAAATCAAATAGCAAATATAATTTGAATGCAAATCTAAGGGTAAATCAGAAAGAAAGAATGGAAAAGGATTTTAAAAATAGATTTGTTTCAAAAGGGATAGTTGAAAATGAAGAACATATTTTTAAAGAAACGAATTCTCGATTCTTTAAAAATAAACTACATTGTAATGCTAACCTTGTGAATCAAGATGTTTGTAGCCCAGATTTGCAAGTGAATGATTCTTCTGCATTTAATCTGAAAATTCAAAAGCCTGGTCCTTCTCCAGCACCAATCCGTATAACTAAGCCTGGTCCTCATCCAGCAAATTCAAAGCCTGGTCCTCATCCAGCAAATTCAAAGTCTGGTCCTACTCTAGCAGAATCAAAGACTGTTCCTATTCCAACACCACCAATTCCAAAAGTCAAAACTGCCAAATCTACAATCCAAAGTGGTCATAATTCATCAATTTCCTCGAATCTGCAAAAGATGAATTTGCAATTGTCAAACGAGACAAAGATTCAAGAGACTGTGGAGAAAGTTAAACCTAGTCAATCTGACTTTGGTTTTTATGACAATTTTCATAATTGTCATCCACAGTTTGTTTTCCACACACAACAAAAGAGATGCTTTCAGTGTGGAAACACAAATCATTTGGCAAATAATTGTCCTTTTAGACAAAAATCATTAAGTAAACAAAGATTTCATAATTCTATTTCTCATAATAGAAAACTATTTTTCACTCGTGGAAAATTTTCAAATAATATGAAATCAAAGGTTGTTAATGATTTTAATGTCAGACGGGATAAGAATTTGACTAATGATGTAATAGAAAATGTCAAGATTAAAAGCATAAATGAAAAGAATGATGTGCAAACCAAATATAAAAATATCAAATCATTTTGTCTTGCTGCAACTCAAAATGTGCTCAAGTCTTGCTTGACTTGGGTACCAAAATCTAAGTAATTTTGTTACGAATGCAGGGACAACCGCAAAAGACTACTGAAAGTCTATGGCATGTAGATAGCGGTTGTTCAAGACATATGACGGGTAACTTATCATTACTACAAGATGTGCAATCATACAACGGAGGGAGAGTTATATTTGCAGGAGATAGAGGAGGACGAATTACTAAACGTGGTACAGTTACAAATGGCGTCCTAAGTTTTGAAAATGTTAATTTTGTTGAGGAATTAAAACATAACCTGCTAAGTGTGTCTCAAATCTGTAACAAACAATATTCTACACACTTTACTAACAAAGAATGCTTAATTTTAAAACCAGGTTTTGTTGTTCCTGATGAATGGATTTTGATGAGGACTCCGAGAGACAATGATACATATCTTCTTGATATGCATTGTTCTAATTCTTTGGTAACAGCTTCGTGCTTACTATCCAAAGCCTCGGAGAATGATTCCATGTTATGGCATCGTCGATTAGGACATGTCAATCTTAAAAACATGAATAAACTTGTACGTGGAAATCATGTTATTGGTTTACCCGAAAAAGAATTTCAATTAAATGAACATTGTTTGTCATGTTCAAAGGGTAAACAACATAAACTTCCTCACAAACCAGTTGCACACAACTCAGTCGAATCAATCTTACAACTCTTGCACATGGATCTTTTTGGTCCAGTAAGTGTTTTAAGTTTGGGTCGAAGATCTTACTGTCTGGTTGTTACTGATGACTTTTCTAGATTTACTTGGGTGTTTTTCTTAGCATCTAAGGATGAAACTCCACACCTTTTGATCAAGTTCATTATTTGGTGGAGAATCAGACAGAGAAAAAGGTAAAATGCATCAGAAGTGACAATGGAACAGAGTTTTGCAATCAAACTCTGAATGAGTTTTGTGAATCCAAGGGAATTGCCAGACAATTCAGTGCTGCTGGCACTCCACAACAGAATGGAGTTGCAGAAAGAAGAAATAGAACATTGATTGAAGCTGCTAGAACGATGATCTCTGCTGCCAAATTACCTTTGTTCTTTTGGGCTGAAGCAGTAAATACTGCATGTTATGTTCAAAATCGTGCTTTAATCAACAAAAGATTAAATAAGACTCCTTATGAAATATTTTATAAACACAAACCCAAAGTTAAATATTTTAAAGCCTTTGGTTGTTGTTGCACTTTGTTGCATACAACTGAGCAAAATTTTCTGAAAAGGCGGATGAATGCTACTTTGTGGGATATGCTGCCAATAAAGTTGCATATCGTGTTTATAATAAAAGAACTAGACAAATAGTCGAGTCATATAACATTGATTGGCACGAGCTTAACATAACTGATGCAGGTTCAGCTCCTTCATGGGTTTATGATTATGAATCTTTGTTCATCAATTTTAAAATTTCTAAACCTTCATCTGCAGATTCTACTTCTCAAGAAATCTCCTTGGACAACAAAATCATTGAGGATCTTTCATCTTTGATATCTGATGATTCTGCTGTTGCTTCATCATCCAAAGATATTCCTACAAATTCTATACCTGTATCTGCATGTTCTGAGTCATTAGATGTTTCTTCAGAACAAATTTCTACTTAGGATTTTGAAGCATCTTTGAGTTCTCCATTATCTTCATCTTCATCAGAAACTATACATACACCAATAGAAATCATTCAAGTTCCATTTGAAGAATCTCCAAATGTGTCTACTGCTTCTGAAACTCATGTTTCAGATGACACACTTGAAGAAACTATTGTGTATCAATCTCAACACTCTGAAGAAGCTCATGATAATATTGAACATATTACAAATTTGGAAGATGGAATGGTTGCAGATGAGATTCCTCAATTGAGAATACATAAAACTCATCCCACTGAAGCAATCATTGGTCCGTTGCACGAAGGTGTAATTACCAGAAGTCAATCAGGGGCAATCAACACATGTCTATATGCTTGCTTTCTATCACAAATAGTGCCCAAGAATGTGGAAATGGCACTCAAAGAAAACAGCTGGATAGAAGCAATGCAAGATGAGTTGATGCAATTCAAGAAACTCAATCTTTGGCATCTTGTTGAACTTCCAAAGGATAAGCTTCCGATTGGGACAAAGTGAATTTTTAGAAACAAGACGGATGAAAAAGGTGTTATAGTTCGGAATAAAGCACGTCTTGTTGTGCAGGGATTTTATCAAGTTGAAGGATTGGACTATGAAGAAGTGTATGCTCCAGTTGCAAGACTAGAAGCAATACGCATATTCTTAGCCTTTGCTTCATACATGAACTTCAAGGTGTACAGATGGATGTTAAAACTGCATTTTTATACGGAGAAATGAAGGAAGAAACTTATGTTTGTCAGCCTCCTGGATTTGAAGACCCAGATCATCCTGACTATGTATATAAGTTGGATAAGGCGCTATATGGATTACATCAAGCACCTCGTGCTTGGTATGCAACTCTGACTGAACATTTGCTTGCAAATGGTTATTCAAGAGGTGCAATTGATCAAACCTTATTCATACGAAAATCAGGTGATGATATCATTTTGGTTCAAATCTACGTCGATGATATCATTTTTGGTTCCACAAATGATAGTATGTGCACGGAGTTCGAAGAGGTGATGAAGAAGAAGTTTGAGATGAGTTCTCTTGGGAAATTTCATTTTTCTTGGGTATTCAGGTTACTCAATCTGAGACGGGTATTCTCATTCATCAAGAAAAATATGTTCAGACAATTCTTGAGAAATACAAGTTTCAAGATTCAAAAGTAGCTCCAACTCCAATGGCTTCTCGTCCTACTCTTACTCCGGATCCATTAGGAGAATCAGTTGATCAACATCTTTACAGATCGATGATTGGTTCCCTCATGTATCTCACTGCAAGCAGGCCGGATGTCATGTTCCCTGGTTGTCAGTATGCTCGCTATCAAAGTGATCCAAAGGAATCACACATGAAAGCTGTCAAGCGGATTTTCAAGTATCTCAAGGGTCAACCTAAACTTGGTCTTTGGTATCCTCGAAATTCTGATTTCAATTTATTTGCTTATACTGACAGTGATTATGGTGGTTGTAACTTAGACAGGAAATCGACCACAGGAGGATGTCAATTCTTGGGTAACCGACTCATTTCTTGGCAGTGTAAGAAGCAGAACACTGTATCCACATCCACTGTCGAAGCTGAATATGTGGCTGCTTCGAGTTGTTGTTCCCAGCTTGTCTGGATTCAGCAACAACTTCTCGATTATGGTCTCAACATTTATGACACACCAATTTGGTGTGATAACACGGCAGTTCTAAACATCGTGAAAAATCTCATTCAACACTCAAAAACTAAACACATTGACATCCGCATCCATTTTATCCGCGATTGTTTTGATCGTAAACTTATTCATCTAAAACAAGTGCCGTCAACTGAAAATATCGCTGATTTATTTACCAAGGCGTTTGATCATTCTCGATTTGATTTCCTTGTGCAATCATTGGGAATGATTAACTTTGGATAAATTAGTTTAATGAATCTTCACAAAAAGATTTTTTCATTTTTTAGTAAAGAATAAAATTGCAATTGTTTCTTTTTCTTAAAAGGACAATCACAATTTTAGGGGGAGAAAATTAGAAAAACAAGTTCTGAAAAATATTTTTGGTCTTAGGGGGAGTTAAGATCAAAGGATTGCCAAAATCAAAAGAAGAAATTTTCATACTTAAAATGAGAAATGATATTACAAAGTTCAAAACGAGTATAAGTACTTTCAAAGGCTTAAATACGAATAAACTTGGATTATGTTTGATATGTTGATAGGCTTTGCTTTCAGAAATGAAAAGATCATAATTGAGTGATTACACTTGAATTAAAGAAATATGTTTTAGTGGGGAACATATCAGGATTCTGTGCCAAAAATATTCTAACACAGACTGAGAGATATAATCTTGTCATACTCAAGCCTGTATATGATTGATTCAGTGATTATCATAACTATATATATATATATAAAAGATAAAAAATACAAAAAGAAACAAAAAGAGAAAAATACAACAAGAAAATAATTGAGCAAAAAGATACCAAAACGAAAAGGCCATATAGGATATAAGATGCCAAGAAGCACAACGAATCAAAAGATATGTCTAAACGACATACATACTATATGGTATATATTTCTGATTTTGAGAATAGTTTTTAACTTTGGAAGGCAAAATCGAAAGATGGGGCATGTAAGTCCGAATGGCTTGTAAGTCCTAAACATCTTGAGAGGGCAGACGTAAGTCCGGATGGCTGTCAGTAAGTCCTTAAACTTGTTAATATTCCGGGTTAAGAAATATTTCTCAGGCTAGTTATGCTCAAATAGTTATATTTAGGATTACAATAAATGATATCACTGATCATCAATGCATGGTTTAAGTCAAATTGGGGTGACTTAAAAATCTCAATAGTGTCTTGAAGGATAATAATTACTTTACAGAAGTTCTGATTGTGGGATCCACTGACTTATATTAAATCAACACAAAAAAATATATATCACTCATTATGTTTCTGAGTAAAACATGAAGTATAAGTTTAAAGCGGACAACAGATATTGACAATCAACTTAACCAGTTATTTTAAATAAAGCCGGACAGAGTCTTAACTTGACAAAAGAACTATATGATCTCATTATGAAAATTTATACAAAACAAGCAAATCCGATCTTGATTCTTTAATTGTTTTCATTCTTTTGTTATTTTGTTTGTAAGTGTTTGTTTTATTTCACTTTTATAGTGTTTTATTTTTAGGACAAATAAATAACAAGAAAATTTTTGAAAATTGAAGATTCATTAAATTAACTGGTCACTTGGTAAATAAACATTATGTTGACATAAGTAATTCAGAATAAAAGGATTGAAAGTTTTGAAAAATAATAAGAAAGAATTTAAAAGGTTGAAAAGTTTGAGAAAACCTTTCATCGCATGCGAAAAGGAAAAGTCACACGAAAACCATGACTCGCGAAAGGGTCTGTCGCGTGAAAACTTGGAGGTTTAAATATCACAGTGTTCTAGACAAACCACTTTTCGCTCAAACCACCCGAAAACGTCTCTCGCTTCGCATCCGAAAACCATTGTCGCTTTCTTCTGAAAATCAAACTCTGAAATCATCACTTTCTTGCTTAAGATTCTGATTCTTATTTCGTTTCCATTACCTTTATTGTGTGATTTTCAAGGTATAAAATGTTCGATTTGGTTACTGTAGATATGCACTGCTAAGGGGAACTTAACAACTTTGAAATAAAATCAAAGAAATAAACTTAAAATGTTGAAATTGAAAGATGAATTCAACAAAATAGACTTAGGCGACATTGATGGACTGGATTTTATGGATTAAACTCATGTTTTGGACTGTTAATTTGAAGTTGGGTTGTGCGAATCGCACAAAGAACTGAACAGTTGCGAAAAAGAGAATTCGCATGAGAAAGCTTATCGCGTGAAATCAATTTTCGCGTGATAAAAGTTTTTCGCGTGAAACCACTTTTCGCAAGATTTTTGAATTTCGCATGAGTTTTGCTTTTCGCTTGATTCATGTATTCGCATGATAAAATCATGTCGCACGAAATGTCATTTTCTCACAAATAGAACTGTCGCACGACATGGGATTTCACATTAAAGTAATTTGCAAATTTTCTAAGTGTTGATGTTGTTGTTTCACAAATGGTATTATCACATAAACTTGGTCTTTGTTTGATAAAACTTAATTGCTAACTCTTTACAAGTGTTTAATACATTTAGTACGAATGAACAATTTAATGTTGTAATTTTGTCTAAGTGTAGACAATGTTTTTGGCATAATTAAGTTATATTCTGAGTATTCTAATCTTGATCTTATTTGACAATGCAGATGGCACAAATGATTTTTAATAAGAATCATAATTGTGTTGCATACTTGGATGAGGTTCTGGAAGGGAAGGAATTATTTTCTTCTATGATCGAGGGACTAAAGAATTCTAGGATTGTTTATGCCATATCTGCTGATCCAGCAATATATTCTGAGCTTATTGATTCTTTCTGGAGCACGGCTGCTCTTGAAAAAGACCAAGCTGGTAATCAGGTTATCACTGCCACAGTCAAGGAGAAAAGAGTGACGGTATCACAGGCTATTCTAAACAGAGTGTTACTGTTTGAGGATCAAGATAATGCTCCTACTAGACTTGAGGATGATGTTGTGATAGATTGCTTGACTCGTATGGGATACGAGTATAGATACCCAAGTCTGGAAAAGAAGTGGTTACCACCATACTGGAAATACTTATTTCACGTGGTAATACACTGTCTAAGCAATCTGAAGGTTGGGATGGACAGTCTTAGTGCTGTGTTTGGATCCTTATTGGTTTCTCTGGTGGATGATATTCCATTCAGTATCTCTGGCGTTATATTTCAAGAGATGGTGAAAAACGCTACGGCCAATCCAGGGAGAAAGTTTATCATGTATCCCAGATTCATTCAGCTTATCATCAACGATGCTTTTCCTGAGCTTGCCACTCAGAGATCTCCAAAATATGTTGTACAGACGATTAAGAAGGAGATTTTTACACACCTCACTGGAGCCAGAGGAAACAAATGCTCTGGTGAAAGTTTTGCGAAGATCGGAAAATTCTCTGAGATTGATGAAAATGTTGATGAGTTTGATGAAGGAGCTCAGGCTAATGAAGCACAGAATGGTGCTTCTACTTCTACTACTAGAGATAATATTGATGAAGAGATTGAGAAGCTATTTGAAGATGAGCCTGTGCGTGAAGGAGGAATGGAAGAAGTTGTTCACTCTGCTTCCAGTTCTGAGACTGCTAGTGATCAAATAGGGAATGTTCCCTATGTGATCCAAACTGATCCAACCCCTTCTACTTCAACATCTTCTCGACCAAATGAGGAAGACAGGGATACTGATTATGTCCCTGAAGAGTCGCCAAATACCTCCTCACGAAGAAAACGTATGGCTAGAAGGAGAGATTATCCAGTTAGAAAGAGAGGTCGTGGTATTATACCCAGAAGACCAAGAACACATGTGGTTGTCACCGAGACAGAGCAAGATCAGGCAGCCAATGTGACTTCTTCTGCTCCTGAAACAGAAACAGTTCCTGTTTCTGGAGCAGCTAATATTTCTGGCTCAGGTTTTTCTACACCACCTCATCAAGAAAATTTAGAGTTTGATGTAGATACACTCTTGAATACTCCTCCTGAGTTTCAGAGGAGAGAGGAATCAACAAGCACTCCTGGTTCTATCACGTTGGAAGAAAGAATAAAGAACCTGGAGAAAGAAAACTTTGAGAATATGAAGTTGATTGCTGAATTAAAGGAAGGCAATGATGAAAAGACAAATCTGATCAACATGATTCATCTTGACTCAGCTATCAAAGACACAAGATTGGCCTCTCTTGAACAACAAATGAAGAGCATGTTTGACTACACTTCTGGGTTGGAGAGACAACTGAACGAGCTGAGAGAATTCATTTCACAGACTTATTTTCATCAGCCCCCTATCATAAGGTCTGCTACAGTAATTGGTGAATCAAGTAGACGATCTCCAAGCCCACCTCCTACTGAGACTATTCCTGAGAAGGAAACGGTCAACGAAGCACAAGCATCTATTGTACAGCCAAGTATTAGCACTACTGAAGATGTTCCTATTTCATCTGAAGTACCTATCACTGAAGCTTACACATCTACAGCTTTTGTTGAGCCGGAACACATGATTTCTATGCCTATTGTTCATGAAAGGGAGGATGAAGAGTTAGTTGATTATGCTGATTCTGATGATAATGAGGATGATGATGATGAGGATGACGATGAAGATGATGATGATAATGATGATGACGATGGTGGAAATGATGGTGATGATGATGATGGTGGAGATGATGGAAGTAATGATGGTAATAATGATGTTGGAGATGATAATGATGGAGGTAATGCTACAGGTTCTTCTTCGAGTCCTACTGGAGATACTAACACTGACAATGTCGATAGACCAAGTGTTAGTGATCCAGAAGGATATGATCCACTGGACCCTGCCACGGAAAGTGTTTATGAAAAGGAACTGTATTCTTTTCAACAAACTTCATCTGGAGCTGTTGAAGAAGAACTTGATATTTTTGATGATCTGGAAGAGCAGAATGAGTATACAGACATTTTTGGGAACAACCTTCAAGAGCTATTCAAAGACATCAATCTTGAAGAAGGAGAAATTCCCAATGAGACTGTGAGTGGTGAAACTCCTACTGATGCTACAAAGACAAATACTACTGGTCAGATTGCCCTATACACTAGAGGAGGTTTACAGTTCAAAGCACCACCACCACCTACTGAAGCTCATTTTCTGTTTATCTCAAAGCCAAAACAGAAGTATGGTGAAATGTCTCATGTTATTAGCTGGGGTTATGATAGCGAGAAAAGGATGTATGTCATAAAGAGAAGGAATGGAGAGATTGATTATCTAAAGAGCACTCAAGACTTCCATACTTTACGTGCTGCTGATTTATACTCCATGGGCAAAGCTCCATTCTTCAATGAGAGTAATTACAGTGAAGCTGAACTCATGAGATCCATGATAAGAAGGGAGATGCGCACAAATTTCAAAGACTTTAAGACTGCAAAATCAAAGTTGATTGATGACTCAACAAGAATTGATGAAAATACTAAAGCTCCTATGAAGATACGAGTCTATCAACACCCCAAATTTATCAGAAAAGTCCCTGTGCATGCTCCAGTTCCTCCCAACACTTTGAGGCAACTTATATCTTGGAGATGTGAAAAGGATTCCGGTCACGCTGTGATCAGATGTATAGACAGGTCTTATCGAATCATTGATCCAGCAGACTTGATGAAGTTTGGCAAAGACGACTTACTCAAGCTGTTACACTGCCCTATTTCAGCTGATGAGTCTATTTATTTTCTATCTTGCCAGTACGTATGGATGATTGACCGGATCCTGAGAAACAAATGGTATGCCTATGCTGGCTCTTACAAGAAGGCGAATGTTGACTTTGATTGATTATGTTTCACCGAGCCTAGGGGGAGATTGTAGAAGACAAATCAAGGCTCGGCAAAACATCATATGCGAAATCCAGATCCACGCGACAGGAAGAAGTCACGCGAGAAGCAGACTGTGCGAGAGAACAGCTTCCACGCGAGAACAGCTTCCACGCGAAAGACAAAGCCGCGCGAAAAGCATCTCGCGCGAGAACCCGATGTTTAGTATAAATAGCTAGATTTCGTTTTGTAATTAAGCTTTTCGTTCATATTATCATTTTGTTCTGTGCGAAATCGCACAAGACCTGTAATAGGTTTCTGTTCATCAATTTAATATCATTTGAGTTCAATTTGATTCTTCTTCTACTCCAATCTTGTTTATATTCCGCGTTCACAAGATTGAGATCGTGTGTTATTGTTTATGGGAGAGTTTCAGAGGTTTTACAAACCGCCAACGAGGTATGGTGAAAGAGTTCGAATATTCTATGGTTTATGGTAATAGAGGTGACAATGGTGGTGGTCGGCTGGTCATAATTTGGGAGTTAATGCAGGTGGTCGGTTGCTTGTGGTTTAGGGTGGTGGAGGTCGTTTATGATTATTTAGATGGGGATGATGGAGATGGTTCAGGTTTTGAATATGATGGTTTAGATATATTGGGTGTGACCGAGGGTGTGTTGGGGAAGGCGACGGAAGATGGTGGTGATGGTGGGTCGCACGGGATGTCGATATTTGAAATTAGTGTAATATCCTTAGTCATGAAGGTGGTGAAGGCGGTGGATGGTAGTGTTCGTTGTGCAGAGAGAGAGAGATATGGGGAAGGGTGGGTGGGTGGGTGGGGTGGGTTTAATAATTCATGTATTTATTAAAAGGGTAAACTAACTGAATTACCCTCATGTGCAAGTCATGCCACCTGACTTAACTAGTAAAACTAACAGACATTAGAGGAAAGAACTAAATGTGTAATAAAATTAAAACGTAAATGATAATTAGCGTAGTTTTCTTAGTTTAAGGACAATATCTGAAATTTGCTACAAAGGTAAAGGACGAAAATTGTAATTTACTTTTTATTTAATTATTTTATATCAATAATTATTCATTATTACTTTCTAATCCAATCAAATAATTCAAACTTATTTAATCAAGTTATGTAATAAAAACAAAATAAGTTATTTTATTTAAATTTGTAAGGTTCGGTTCTCTGGACGCTCATAGTTGGCCATTCACAGCATAAATAATACATATTATAAATTTAAGCAGCGGAATCAATTTGACAAAAACTCATTCATTCATTATAAACACTGTTGTTAAGCAATGCATTCTAGTTCATGGGTCACAAAATGATTAGTCGAATGAATTACAAAACAACAGTATTGTTAAAACATAAATGGATGTCAGTCTTGCCCGCCAAATAGCCATCCCCGTGTGCCATCATCAGCAACCTGTTACCTGCCAACTGGAAAATACATAAAAAGTCAGCGTTGTTGAGTGAGTTCTAGTTTGTAATAAAAACATACCTTTCTTTTATTAAAAACGTTCTTACATTCATGTGGTCATACAACATACATACACGTAGATAATATTTTTATTATCTTCATCATTCGTTCTTTAACTTTCATTCGTCATGCATGCAAATCTCTAAGGGTCACCTCTCTTCTCTGCACTCATGGTTCCAACCCATGAGCCGACAAAAGCATATTGTATCATACTGGTGCCCCTATGGCTCTCAGTCCATAGATCGACACCCGGTGCCCCTATGGCTCTCAATCCATAGACCGACACCTGGTTGCCCCTATGGCTCTCTGTCCATAGACCGACAACCTTGTTGCCCCTATGGCTCTCTGTTCATAGACCGACAACACCTCTTCCGGGGTCACGTTAACCCCGCGAGTGATCGTCACCACTCCTGCTGTAACAACTATCCCGTGACAGGTCACAAAGACACTGCCCCGTTGTTCTTAAGGCAACTATGGCTCACTGTCCATAATCTACCATAAGGCTCGTAATAGGCCTAGCTACTAGAACCAAGAACCATTTCCAAGACTTCTTAACCGTCAAATCCATCTCGTGCCCCTTAGACCATGCATGACTTTCTTTCATTCGTTCATTCATTTACGTTCCACTTTTCTTTATCATTAATCTTTCACTTTATTAACGATAATACTTCCTGTCTTGATCATGATCATACCACGTAGAGTCATACAATATTATTATTAATGAGCATATTAATAATAATAATAATAATAACATTAATAACAATAACCCTAATCATAATATTAATTAAAATATTAAGAAAAGAGTCATAATGAAAATCAGACATAATCATATGCATTTAATAAATCCTTAGTCAATATTAGTTCAAAACCCTAGCTGCACAAACTTCCACGAAAATTCTGCATTAAATTCTAAGTTTTGGGCGCATGAGGACTATTTGGACTCATGAGGACTATTTGGACTCATGAGGACTATTTGGGCGTTTGACCACTGTTGGGACTTTTTACCTTACACTTAGTAAATAATTCTAGGCACAAGAGCACTGTTCAGACTCATTACCCTACACTTAGTTTTTTCTAAGTCAGAATTCAGACACATGAGCACTGTTTGGACTTATTACCCTACACTTAGTTTTTCTAAGTCAGAATTCAGACACATGAGCACTGTTTTGACTTATTACCCTACACTTAGTTTTTCTAAGTTAGAATTCAGACACATGAGCACTGTTTGGACTTATTACCCTACACTTAGTTTTTCTAAGTCAGAATTCAGACACATGAGCATTGTTTGGACTTATTACCCTACACTTAGTTTTTCTAAGTCAGAATTCAGACACATGAGCACTGTTTGGACTTATTACCCTACACTTAGTTTTTCTAAGTCAGAGTTCAGACACATGAGCACTGTTTGGACTTATTACCCTACACTTAGTTTTTCTAAGTCAGAATTCAGACACATGAGCACTGTTTGGACTTAGTATCCTTGTATGGGTGTATTAGCAGCCTGTTCATATATTTTTGAGCTGTGCTCAGTCCCAAACATTTCATTACTTAGTTCTAGCATTCATATACCATTCTAAGCATGAACTTAACATAATCATAGCAACATAATTGCCCAAAACATACCCGACCCACATACACATGCATACGAACATACGGGTATAATACCCAGCCTTATAAAAACATACATACATGTATTTCCAGCCCCAAAAATCGTATAAAACATGTAAAAAGGGGGATCTAGAAACTCACCTTGGTTGTTTTCGGGTTTTATACTCTTCCTTGAACTTCCCGAATGTTTCTAACACCTAAACCACACTAAAACATACAACCCGAACATGCAATAACACATATGAGCACGTAACCGAGACTAGATCAACCAAGAACAACTTAAAACACAAAATTTTACCTTAAAACTTCGAATTTTTCTTCTTTCTCTCTCTAAAACTCGAATTCCCTGCTCTTTCTCTCTCTTAAAATATCGAATGAAAGGATGTGCAGGATGAAAATGGGCAGCCATGCCCCCTTTTCACCAACTTTTACCAGCTTTGCTTCTTTTTACACTTTTGGTCCCTAAACTTTGGGTTGACCTCCATTTCCCCTTTTTCCCTTTTCTTTTATTCCTTTATTCCTTTTTAATAAAATTACGGGTGTTACAAGTCCACCCCCCTTATATAGGTTTCGTCCCCGAAACCTGTTATTCCTCGAACAGATGTGGGTAATGTTGCCTCATCTCCTCTTCAGTTTCCCACGTAGACTCGGATCACTTCCTGTGCTTCAACTGTACATGCACAAGAGGAACCACTTTATTCCTTAACTTCTTTTCTTTACGATCAATGATTGCCACTGCTTGCTCCACGTAATTGAGCCGTTCATCTACTTCAATATCCTTTAGTGGAACAATCATATCTTCATCAGCTAAGCATTTTCTCAGATGAGATACATGGAACGTGGGATGATTTCCAATTAACTCATCTGGCAGTTCAAGCCGATAGGCTACCTCTCCTACTCGTGCGACGATTCGGAAAGGTCCTATGTATCTCGGGCTTAGCTTACCTCTTTTCTTCAACCTGATAATCCCTTTCCAGGGCGAGACCTTCAACATGACTTGGTCACCAACCTTGAACTCTATCGGTCTTCGTCTTTTGTCAGCATACGACTTTTGTCTATCTTTTGCCGCCTTCATGAAGGCTTTGATCTTTTCTAACTTCTCAGTCATTGCTTTAACTACCTCGACACCTCCCAGTTCCTTCTGTCCAATGTCTCCCCAGCATACGGGCGTCCTACATCTCCTACCGTATAGCATCTCGTAGGGTGGCATGCCAATACTGGCATGATAACTATTGTTGTACGAGAATTCTGCCAACGGTAAGTGATTATCCCAACTTCCTCCAAAATTGATCACGCACGCTCGAAGCATGTCCTCGAGTGTTTGGATCGTCCTCTCAGACTGACCGTCCATCTGAGGGTGATATGCTGTACTGATGTGTAGCCTCGTCCCCATTGCATCATGAAACCTCTTCCAAAACTTAGAGGTAAACCGGGTGTCGTGATCAGACACAATAGACACCGGCACACCATGACGAGCTACGATTTCCTTGATGAACAAATCCGCCAATCTTTCGGACGAGTATGTTTCGCGGATCGGTAGGAAGTGAGCACTCTTCGTTAATTGGTCGACGGTCACCCATATAGCATCATACCCTTTCGGGGTACGTGGTAACTTCATGATGAAATCCATGGTGATGTGCTCCCACTTCCACTCGGGTATATCCAACGGTTGGATCTTCCCATAAGGTTTCTGGTGTTTTGCCTTTACTTGTAAACAAGTCAGGCACTTACTCACATACTCTATCACGTCACATTTCATGCCCGGCCACCAATAATCCTTCTTCATATCATGATACATTTTGGTAGCACCGGGATGAATGGAGTATCGAGTTTTATGGGCCTCATCCATGATCTTTCCACGTAGATCCCCGTATCGAGGAATCCACATCCGCCCGAATCGGGTCTTAACACCCAGAGTGTTCTCACCCAATTCTGTGACTAGACCTCTCATCCTTTTGGAGTTAAGACGATCTTCTTTCAAAGCCTTGCCTTGAAACTCCTTAATCTGTGTGATTAAGGAGTTTCACCCGGATCGGCTCGGGCTTTCCTTTTCGGCTAAGGGCATCTGCCACCATGTTGGCCTTGCCCGGATGATAATGGATTTTGCAATCATAATCCTTTATGAGCTCCAACCATCGCCTCTGCCTCATGTTTAGATCTTTCTGCTCAAAGAAGTACTTCAAGCTTTTGTGGTCTGTGAAGATGGTGCACTTCGTCCCGTATAGATAGTGCCGCCAAATCTTCAACGCAAAAACCACCGCGCCTAATTCTAGATCGTGCGTGGGATAGTTGACTTCGTGGGTTTTCAGCTGTCGAGATGCGTAGGCTATTACCCTTCCACGTTGCATCAATACACAACCTAGCCCAGAGTAGGATGCATCCGAATATACCACTAAGTCTTCATTTCCCTCGGGTAATGTCAAGACAGGAGCTTGTGTTAGTCTCGTCTTCAACTCCTCAAAGGCACTCTCCTGCTCTCGACCCCACACGAACTTCACGTCCTTGCGAGTCTATTTAGTCAAAGGTGAGGCTATCTTGGAGAAGTCTTGAATAAATCTCCTGTAGTATCCCGCCAATCCCAAGAAGCTACGAATCTCGGATGGCGTCTTTGGTGATTTCCATTGCATCACAGCCTCAACCTTTGCTGGGTCCACCATGATTCCCTCTGCATTTACCACGTGACCCAGAAATTGCACCTCACGTAGCCAGAAAGCACACTTGGAGAACTTAGCATACAGTTTCTCCCTTCTCAGAGTTTCCAACACTTCCTGGATGTGACCGGCATGCTCCTCTTCGCTCCTTGAATAAATCAAGATATCATCGGTGAACACAATCACCGATTTATCTAGCATTGGCCGGCACACTCTATTCATCAAATCCATAAAAGCAGCTGGCGCGTTGGTTAAACCAAAGGACATAACGAGAAACTCATAGTGTCCATAACGCGTACGAAAAGTTGTTTTAGGAATGTCCTGCTCCTTTACCTTCAATTGATGGTAGCCAGATCGAAGATCTATCCTCGAGAACCAACTGGCACCTTGGAACTGATCGAACAAGTCGTCGATCCTCGGTAGCGGATACCGATTCTTTATTGTTAACTTGTTTAATTCGTGGTAGTCGATACACATTCTCATACTACCGTTCTTCTTCTTCACGAACAAGACCGGAGCACCCCAAGGAGAGATACTCGGTCTGATAAAACCCTTATCGAGCAACTCTTGCAGTTGCTCCATCAACTCCTTCATCTCCGTAGGAGCTAATCGATACGGTGCCTTGGCGACAGGTTGGGCACCGGGTATCAGGTCAATTTGAAACTCGATTTCTCGGTCAGGTGGCAATCCCGATAAGTCTTCCGGGAACACGTCGGGAAACTCACACACAACCGGAACATCGGATAGTTGTGGTGTTGGTGTTTCCACATCCTTTACATAACATAAGTAGGCGCTGCACCCATGCCTCATACACTTGCCTGCCACCGCCATTGAAATCACCTTCGGAATCGTCGTCACCCGATCGCCGTATACTGTCACCAAACTTCCATCGGATGCTGTTAGTCTAATCATCTTCTTACGACATACGATATTTGCCTCATAGGTTGCCAACCAATCCATCCCTAGTACTACATCAAATCCACCTAGTGGCATCACATGTAATCTAGCAGCAAACCTATGACCTTCTAACTCTATGGCACAGTCTTCTATCATCTCAATAACTCTAGTGGACTTACCAATAGCGGTTTCTACTTCAAAGGGCTCATCAATGCATTTACTACTAACCGGCAATTTAGCACAGAAAGTAGCAGAAATGAAACTCCTACTAGCACCAGAATCAAATAACACAGAAGCAATAGTTTGATTTACTAGAAACGTACCTGACATAACATCGGGGTCCGTCCTAGCCTCCTCCCTGGTCATGGTGAAAGCTCTGGCACTTGCCTTCTTCCCTTCAGCCCCGGCCGTCTTCTTTGCCCCGGAACTCCCCACCCTCGGCTTTCTGCAGTCTTTGCTCATATGGCCCGCCTCACCGCAGGTGTAACACCTCAGCTCCTTGCAGTCTCTCAAGATGTGGCCCGGCTTCCCGCACTTGAAACACACGTTGAGCCCCAATCTGCACTCACCCGTATGCTCCTTTCCGCACTTGCCACACCTTTTGGGCCCTGAGCTTGATGACCCCATCCTACTGTCATCCATTCTCTTCCTCTTGTTGTTCGGGGTAAAACCACTACGCCCGAACCATTTTCCATTCCAGTTTCGGTCACCACCGCCCGCCATCTTCGCCTCCGCATCTGCCATCTCCCTCTCATCATAGAGTCTCCCAGCCAGATCCACTGCCGACCTAAAAGTGCTCGGTCGGGCAGCAATCATGTGCCTACGAATGTTAGCTGGCAGCCCCTGAATGTACCGGTTGATCTTTCGAGACATCGGCGTTACTTGATCCGGCACCAGCCTTGCCATCTCATTGAATTTGGTAGTGTATTACTGGTGGGTCATGGTTCCCGCCTCGAGTTGCAGGAACTCCCTCTCAATCTTATCAAGTTCCCTGTGAGGATAGAATTCCTCAATTACCAACTTCTTCAACTCGGACCACCTCATCTTCCCTATGGCCCTGCTACCCTCAGCTTGGACGATATTGCCCCACCAATATAGTGCTGAGTCAGCAAAGGAGTGGGTGGCAAACCTCACCTTCTGATCCTCCCGGCACTCGCTGATCTCGAGTACCGCTTCCATCTCCCTTACCCAACGGTGGGCGGCAGCAGCATTGCCATTTCCATCAAAAGTAGGGGGCTTGCACCTCTGAAATGCCCCATAGCTGCATCCCTTGGTCGTCACCCCCACTACATCATCCTCTTCCTCATCAGATACTACTATCTCAGGATCCGGTCGTTCCTCTCCTCCCTTGCTTTCTTTTCCAGTCGACTCTCTCCGGTCCTCCTTCTCCTTTCTTTCCTCGTTCCTCACAGCTCTAATAACATCGGTCACTACAGACGGCATCACTGCCTGCAGGACTTGGTGTACCTCATCAGCAATCGCCTCCCTAGCTGAGGCATTCAGGCTCGCATTCTCAGTTTCTTCATTCCGGTCAGGAACCTCGGGGTTCACAAGAGTCGTCTTAGGAGCTTTAGCACTGCTCCTAGTCGTACGCGGACGACCTCTACCTCTAGCAGCCTTAGAAGGTTTCTTCCCAGCCATTTCCTATGCACTATAAGATTCAAACACTAAAACAGTCATTTAAGGAAATAGCTCAGTTTATGTCAAGTATAGTAAGTCCCTAATTATAGTGGCCAGTTGTGATTAGCCATTTACTTTACTCTCCACATCCTAAGCACTTCCTATCCTGACTACATCAGCATCTAAATCTACTAAGAACACATAAATCACATAGCACATGCACATAATACTGATTTAACTTTTAAGAAAAACAATACCTGATGGCACATGGCTACTCGGGCTGACATCCCTCTTCCTGTCCCATTTTCAGTTTAAGTTTAGGTTTATTTTGAAAATATTTACCCAATTCACTTAAACTTTGGCTCTGATACCAACTTGTAAGGCCCGGTTCCCGGGACGCTCACAGTTGGCCATTCACAGCATAAATAATTACATATTATAAATTTAAGCAACGGAATCAATTTGACAAAAACTCATTCATTCATTATAAACACTGTTGTTAAGCAATACATTCTAGTTCATGGGTCACAAAATGATTAGTCGAATGAATTACAAAACAACAGTATTGTCAAAACATAAATGGATGTCAATCTTGCCCGCCAAATAGCCATCCCCGTGTGCCATCATCAGCAACCTGTTACCTGCCAACTGGAAAATACATAAAAAGTCAGCGTTGCTGAGTGAGTTCTAGTTTGTAATAAAAACATACCTTTCTTTTATTAAAAACATTCTTACATTCATGCGGTCATACAACATACATACACGTAGATAATATTTTTATTATCTTCATCATTCGTTCTTTAACTTTCATTCATCATGCATACAAATCTCTAAGGGTCACCTCTCTTCTCTGCCCTCATGGTTCCAACCCATGAGCCGACAAAGCATAATGTATCATACTGGTGCCCCTATGGCTCTCAGTCCATAGACCGACACCCGGTGCCCCTATGGCTCTCAGTCCATAGACCGACAACACCTCTTCCGGGGTCACGTTAACCCCGCGAGTGATCGTCACCACTCCTGCTGTAACAACTATCCCGTGACAGGTCACAAAGACACTGCCCCGTTGTTCTTAAGGCAACTATGGCTCACTGTCCATAATCTACCATAAGGCTCGTAATAGGCCTAGTTACTAGAACCAAGCACCATTTCCAAGACTTCTTAACCGTCAAATCCATCTCGTGCCCCTTAGACCATGCATGACTTTCTTTATTTGTTCATTCATTTACGTTCCACTTTTATTTATCATTAATCTTTCACTTTATTAACGATAATACTTCCTGTCTTGATCATGATCACACCACGTAGAGTCATACAATATTATTATTAATGAGCATATTAATATTAATAATAATAATAATAACATTAATAATAATAACCCTAATCATAATATTAATTAAAATATTAAGAAAAGAGTCATAATGAAAATCAGACATAATCATATGCATTTAATAAATCCTTAGTCAATATTAGTTCAAAACCCTAGCTGCACAAACTTCCACGAAAATTCTGCATTAAATTCTAAGTTTTGGGCGCATGAGGACTATTTGGACTCATGAGGACTATTTGGACTCATGAGGACTATTTGGGCGTTTGACCACTGTTGGGACTTTTTACCTTACACTTAGTAAATAATTCTAGGCACAAGAGCACTGTTCAGACTCATTACCATACACTTAGTTTTTTTCTAAGTCAGAATTCAGACACATGAGCACTGTTTGGACTTATTACCCTACACTTAGTTTTTCTAAGTCAGAATTCAGACACATGAGCACTGTTTTGACTTATTACCCTACACTTAGTTTTTCTAAGTTAGAATTCAGACACATGAGCACTGTTTGGACTTATTACCCTACACTTAGTTTTTCTAAGTCAGAATTCAGACACATGAGCACTGTTTGGACTTATTACCCTACACTTAGTTTTTCTAAGTCAGAATTCAGACACATGAGCACTGTTTGGACTTATTACCCTACACTTAGTTTTTCTAAGTCAGAATTCAGACACATGAGCACTGTTTGGACTTATTACCCTACACTTAGTTTTTCTAAGTCAGAATTCAGACACATGAGCACTGTTTGGACTTAGTATCCTTGTATGGGTGTATTAGCAGCTGTTCATATATTTTTGAGCTGTGCTCAGTCCCAAACATTTCATTACTTAGTTCTAGCATTCATATACCATTCTAAGCATGAACTTAACATAATCATAGCAACATAATTGCCCAAAACATACCCAACCCACATACACATGCATACGAACATACGGGTATAATACCCAACCTTATAAAAACATACATACATGTATTTCCTGCCCTAAAAATCATATAAAACATGTAAAAAGGGGGATCTAGAAACTCACCTTTGTTGTTTTCGGGTTTTATACTCTTCCTTTAACTTCCCGAATGTTTCTAACACCTAAACCACACTTAAACATACAACCCGAACATGCAATAACACATATGAGCACGTAACCGAGACTAGATCAACCAAGAACAACTTAAAACACAAAATTTTACCTTAAAACTTCGAATTTTTCTTCTTTCTCTCTCTAAAACTCGAATTCCCTGCTCTTTCTCTCTCTTAAAATATCGAATGAAAGGATGTGCAGGATGAAAATGGGCGGCCATGCCCCCTATTCACCAACTTTTACCAGCTTTGCTTCTTTTTACACTTTTGGTCCCTAAACTTTGGGTTGACCTCCATTTCCCCCTTCTTCCCTTTTCTTTTATTCCTTTATTCCTTTTTAATAAAAATTACGGGTGTTACAAAATTATTTGTGAAACCCAATCCTAGTTGAAACCATGATCCATGTTTAGTCTTTAATTCATTTGTTTTCTAACTTAGGACACCATTCTTACGTTAACTATGAGGAAAGATCTTTGGTGTCTAATCTTGTATTGTCGCACCCCAATCTTGACGGCGGAATCATCGAGATGTGGGGGTTAAGATTGTTCACAGCCACATAACGCTACATTTAAATGTAAATATTCAAATTATAAGTTTCGAAAGAAATTACAAACATAAGTCTCAAACATGAAATAAGTTCAAACATAACATAATAAAATATAATCTTTTTATTTCATTAACTAGGTCCAAGTCCTAGATTATTGCAAGCTTCAAAAGTTCACTTTAAACTTGAGGATTACCTGAAACATGATAAAATAAAAGGTCGACTAAAATAGTTGGTGAGTTTCCAAAGTTTTCATACATATTATGATAAGATTACAAGTAGCAATTCATGTCATAGGTTATAAGTTAGTAAGGTTATAGAACACATATCGTTACAACCAAACCTCGACTTGATTACAAGTATATAAATTAGCTAAGTGTATTTGGTTCCCATGATGAACAAGCACACGTCATCAGGAGCCGGCAATACCTCGGCTTTAGCACCAAATAGGCTTGTCAGGTCCAAAGATCTAAGACGTCGTCAGGCTAGCAATAGTTAATGATTGCAAACAAAAATATGTATCTCATATAAACACTTACAACACACAAATAACCATGACAAAAATATGAATTGCAAGTGCTTTACAAGTCTAAACGTTTACAAGTGCATTATGTATAAGTAATCATGTTTCACCCCAAACTAGTGTGAAAAGATAAAAAGGGGGCAAGGAACTCACCTGATCAATAAATATGCAATGAAGATTAATCAAAAAAATAATAATAAACGTCGTTCCAAGTTGTATCATCACAAGGCACCTAAGTATATTTAAGCACAAGGTTAAAGTTTAATATTAAGTTAAAAGAATTATTATGAGCTAGGGTTCTATTTGAGGTTTGGAGTTTTGTCAATTATATTTAACAACAAAACCAATTATATTTTCGCGGAAACGATTTGTTTATATTATAAAATATGGAACAAGAATAACATTTATAAAAACTTAGTATTATTCATAAAGTTTAGTTAAGGTTTAATCGGCAACTTAAATAAACAATGGTTGAAATAATAAACTAGTATTTTAAGTCTAAATTTTATAGAATATATATTAACTATAAATTCACTTTAGAATTTTAAATAAAATATAAGGATATTTTTATAAATAAATTACAAAAAATATCTACATGGTTTAAAATACCCGAAGTTTATAAAATGATTTTTTTATAATTTTTTTTGAATTTTTTATATATTTAAAAAGTTGCAAAACATTCTAAAAAAATGTTGGAGGTCGCCGGGTTCGAACCCGAGACCTCTAAGTTGAAATGTGGACATGGAGCCATGAAACCAAGGCTCTCGGCCGCATTAGAACACACGTTTTAATTTATAAAATTCCAAGTTAACAAAACCCCCAAATTACATATGAGCCCTAGAATCGTGTAATTCCAAATCGAACCCCAATTGATTACGATAATGAATTAACCTTGGGGCTTTTAATCCCCAAGTAAAACCGAGTATGTGAGTGTGATTAACTACCCGTATAATGTTTGAATTGAAGATGATCCTAATCGAAGAACAAGTCGCGACCGTGGGTACCCAATGGATGAGCAATCCTCGATGATAATCCAATTAAACTTGCAGATAGCTTCGAATTATGATCTGGACTAAAAGCCCTCTACCAATTTTGATTCTTGAACTCCAGAGGGTGATGTTCGACTCGTGTGCAGGTCGCGATGAAGATGATGCCTGAATTCGTTGTTTGTGTTTGATTCAGGTGAAATTGAAGGGTGTAATCGATTGGAGACAGATAAATGATTGTTTGTGTTAAGTTAATTTGATTATTATTGTGTTTTAATGACAGAACGGCCATGAATTAAAGGATTTTCGGTTATACGAACGAATGGACTTGGTAACCGATGTATAAACTCAATTATTAGGTGCATTCAAGTTTGAATTACGTATACGAAACGATTTGGATCGGTTTTCGGTTACGAAATCGAATGGTTTTGGTGTTCTAGGCTCGCCGGACTTCGGCTGGAGAGTAGCCGGAGTCCCGGCCGGAAATACGGGGTGGGCGAGGGGTTTGGGTTGAAATTTTGAAATTTTACACATTGACCCTTTATGGTTGATTTGTTAATATTTTGTGCACTTATCTTTCTTTTAAAGTTTCCAAATGACCAGACATCTCCTTGACATAACTTTAACTTTAAGTTCAAGCCCTTTTAAATAATTATTATTATCAATATTATTATTATTACTATTATTATTATTATTATTATTATTATTATTATTATTATTATTATTATTATTAGTATTATTATTATTATTATTATAATTGTTATTATTTAATGTTTTTATTTTTTAACATTCATAAATTAAAATTTAATGACAAAAAAAAGAATAAACATAAATAACACATGAGTTCCATAATTGACAAAAATGGCCTTATAAGAATAAACGAAGTTAACTTTAGTGAATAAAAATACGAAATGTTACATGTATTGTTATTATTCAAATCACAATCACCTACCAAGTGAGTATTCCTACCTCATTTTCATGTCTTTTTATATATTGAAGAATCATGTGATTTATATTCAATCATTGATACTTATTGTTATTTTATTTTAAATTCAATTCAACACCTGCTATATTATAACTTGTAATATGTGTTTATAGTTAAACAAACTATATGATAGCACAATTATTCATTCATGCAACCATCTTAATAATGATAGATCTATTGGTTTGACGAACCCATCTCATATGATTATTCAAGTGGTGACTGGAACCGCATTCACACATTCTATCACAAGTTTTTGTCTATGTACCGTGTCAATTCAGTCATTACGTTTAATTATGTTTAGTTTGACTTTATGTTACACTATTGTATTATAAGTCTTGATGACATTATCATATGAATTGAATTGTTTCAATCATTTTAAGAAATCGATATATGTATGCAAAACATATGGTTTACTCACCGGCTAATTTTTTAGCTGACTCATTATTTTTTTACATGATTTCAGGAATACAAATTAGTAGAATTCTATATGCATTTTGGGTTTGTACTTAGTCAAAATTAAATACAAATTCATTATGCTTACTTAATTTTTTATTTGATTATAATGCATTGAATGATTAATATTATTCAATA
Source organism: Flaveria linearis (assembly GCA_024085815.1). Taxonomy (NCBI): domain Eukaryota; kingdom Viridiplantae; phylum Streptophyta; class Magnoliopsida; order Asterales; family Asteraceae; genus Flaveria; species Flaveria linearis. Next base: position 63,471,281 of record CM044006.1, read on the forward strand.
AAAATAAAATTTAATATTATCTCAACATATTTACTACCATTTGCTATAAGCAATCGATTCACATTCGTCCGTCTTGATGATTCCGCCATCGATTGGTGTATGACACACTTGCCTAACTAGATTATTTGTCCGTGTTCTTTTATTAAGAAAATAAACTATTAATGAATACTTACTAACCATAAATGATAACATGCAAAGACAAATATATATAAACAAATGTTCATGAACATAAGGTAAAGTTTGTCAAGCTTTAACATAAGCTTAACATGATTATCAAAAAATACTTAATAATTATCATAAGCATGATTAACACAAATATTAAGAATTTTGTTTTAGCATAAACTTAAGTTGAAAATAGTCAAATTGCAGATGTTGGCAATTCCATACAATATAACTAGGTTTATATATTTATAAATTAGGACCAGTAAAATAAAATATAAAAACTTTAAATGAACAAACACATTTCATGAACATAAATGATTCAAGTTCGTTTGTTTAACTTAACGAACACAATTTTCTTTTTATCTTTATTTATTTATTAAACGCACAAACATAATAAACTTTCCTCCGAACAGTTCATGAACTCTTCCCCTTGTTTGCAGCCCTAAAACAGGGACGGACCCGGTTAATGGGATTCAAAATTATTTTTTTTTTTTCTTAAAGGATACAAATATTCTTTTTTATTAGTGTGTATACATATATATTATTCTCTTTACTATTTATTTCTCATGATTCTGGTTATTCAAATCAACCCTGAATTCAAACTGAATTTGAATTTTTTAATTTGAATCAAATTCTCAATTTCACAACATAAATCATTTCAGATAGTTTTAAAATTTTCAAATCCAAATACCTAAAAACTACAACAAACATCTCAACATCAACCTAGTTACGAGTTAGTTGATGTTGACTTATCATTAGCTGACTTAACTCAAGTCGAGCCTATAATGAAATTTAGTCAATCTCAAACCAAAGTTAAAGTGTGTCTAAGAAACGAGCTACAACGTATGTTTTTGATAGAGATTGCAACAACAACAACAGCCAATGTTGAAGTATGTCTAAGAAACAAGCTAGAACATATGTTTTTAATAGAGATTAAAACAAAACAACAACAAAAACAGCGATTGCGGTTAAAGCGTGATATGTGAATAAATATACATGTTAATAATGCATATTATTCCCCATTTTGAGTTCTTTTGTTATAAATTCTTCTTTTTGATACTTAATTATGATTAATTTGAACTTGGTAGTTTTGGATGGTTGCTTTTTGATCTTAAAAGAAAAGGACAAGAAATCAATGAAGATTTTGGAAGTTTAGAAGTTTTTATTCCCATGACTAGTATTGTCATGACCATAACATGCATCAGGTCTTCCTTTCGTACATATTATGGTCATGTTTGATTCTGTCATGACCACATCAGGATCCCCTATTAAGCCCTTCTTCTTTCCCATTTTAAGAGGACAAATTTTGGGAGAGAATAGAAACCCTAGTTTTCTATAATCTTGTGTTGATTTTAGAAGAAGTTTCTTAAGTTCAAGTTAAGATTAAAGATCAAGCTTTACAAAGGAAGATTCAACTTCACACAATCCATCTCTACTCATCTTTGATTTGAAATCTTTAGATTCATATGTCACCTTTCATTGTTATGAGTTTGGTTGTGGTTTTTGTAAGCATCATGGGCTAAATACTCTTTATCACTTAGATTAGATGAAGCTTAGCATACTTTAATATTTTACATGTAACTTTTGATGATGATTAGGTTAATTTTTATTATAAGGTTATGAATGTTCTTTGATGATTATGTGTGTTTGTTAAACTTGATGAAATGATGAATCTTGTAGGTGTTACAACCACATTATGTTGAAAAACTGTGTTTTAGAACATCTATTCATGAATTGCATACATTAGTGTGTGTTTATGGCATTTGGCTAGTAATGGTAATGAGGTGTGATTATTTAGTAAGATTAAACAAGTGTGCATCCTTATACAAATGTTTAAACAATCATGGTGTTTTGTTATAAATTTCTCCTATCTTTGTATATTTGTAGCTAAAGATAATGTGTAAATTTATGGTTCATGTAATCGTGTTAGGACATTCATAAGTTAAAAGATTTTCATAACTATTGTTACATCCTGTATACATCGTGTTAAATTTCTAAAAGTTTATGGGTTTGATATCCTCGACGGGGTAACTTAACTATATCATTGGCTCTTCATTACATAACTTTAGGTGGCTTTATATGTTTATCGTTCTAGTTTTCCAAATAGTTATAAAATTAGATAACCTTGACAAGAGTTTAAAATTTACTTCCATGTTTCATGAGTAGAAAATGATCTCATCATAGGTTCATGCATTTTTTATGGTTTTGCTACGGGGATTTGAAATCTAAGTAATATTTTTCTTTGGTTGATTATCTGCATCTTTATTCATTTACTTTAACTAGACTAATCATTAGCTAATTTAGTTAATCATAATATTCACAACCAATCTCTTAGTCCGCTAGATAATGATAAAAATATCAGCTCTCGTGTCCAGGCATCGATACTTGGTTCAAACTATAAACTATACTATCATCTGATAGGTACACTTGTGATATGATAATAAATATACTGTTTAAAATATATATTTCTTTGCACTCTAAGTCATTTTTTATACAAACTTCATAATTTAGACATTTATTTGTGTTTTATTTGAATTTTGTAGCTTTCGGATGAAGCTTGGTGATTTTTTGTGAAGAAAGTCCAAGATTTGAAGAGGTTCAAGAGAAAAACGCTTCTGATGTGACCATATTAAAGCTGAATATGGCCATATAAGTTGTCAAATTTCAAATGGCCCATTTTAATGCTGAATATGGTCATATCACTTTAGATATCACCATATTCGGGCAGAAAACGGGTTTATAACCCTAGCACACCTTATTTCCAAAAGAACTTTCGTTTCTTTCAAACCCTAGCCTCCTTCAAACCCTTAGGTGTCTTTGAGCATTTCTCAAGAGTTTTTGGAAGATTTGAAGGCCAAGATTGAAGATTTCACACTTTCAAGAAGGTTCTAACATCATCCGCCCATTTCCACTCAAAATTGGTTTGAATTCCTCTAGATCTACTATGAGTTCTTCCATGTTCTTGAGTTTGGGTATGTCATTTGTAAGCCTTATGGCTAAACTCTTATTATCACTTGGATTAGATGAACTTAGCATGATTTAACAACTTGTACATGATTCTTGGTGATGTTTATGTTGATGCTATGACAAAACTTGATTATTCTTCAATGATTATGTGTTTGTTCTAGTTTGATGAAATGTTCAACCTTGTGGGTGTTGTAAGCATGTTATGTTGGAAAACTTCGTGTTCTTACCAGACTTATGCATAAATTGCATCTTTTGTATGTAATCTTATGATATTTGACTAGGAATGGTGAATGAAGGTTGAAGATCTAGTAGAATTGGTTAAATGTGCATCCTTATGCTTATGTTTGAGGAAACCATGGTGTATGTCATAAATCTCTCTTGTCATTGGTTATGAATTGTTTTGTAATCGTGGTATGAAGTTATGAGTTGAAGAGTAATTGTATTTTTGTCTATTCTTCCCAATAAGGTGGTTACCATGTGTTTATCATGTTAACTTTCCAAAGATTTATGGAATTAGGTAACCCTAACAGGAGTCTAATTCATCTTTAACATCAACATAATTATATCATTAGTTCTTCATGGCATAACTTTAGGTGGCTATTGTGTGTTTATCGTTCTAGCTTTCCGAATGGTTATATGTCTAGATATCCTTGATAGGGTTTAGGCTACTTCCATGTTTCATGTGTAAAATTGGTCTCACCTCGAGTTTGTGCTAGTTGTTAATTCTATGCTAAGTGGAATCAAAGTCCAAGTGGTATCTTTAATTGATTATGTATCTTCATCTTTACTTTCTTAATTTACTAGTTTAATTTGCTAATCGTTTTAATTAACTATAATACTCACAAATCCAAACTCAATTGATCGGTTAAATAGTGATGATGAATTTGTATTGGGAGCCATTGTGTCCACGGATCGATACTCGGTTCTTACCTAAACTATACTATCATGCGATAGGTGCACTTGCCTATTGTGTGTAGTTGGTTTAAGAGTGATAATCGTTTCATAAATTAAAACTCAAATTGTGTGAAAAATCCTTATTTAAAATATATATACTTTACACACATCAAGTTTTTGACGCCGTTGTCGGGGACTGTTGGTACACATGTCCCCAGTTCTAGTCTAGTGAGCTTAACTGTTATAGAACTTCTTCTTGTAACACATATGTAACGTTTGGTTATTATAATGAGATCTCTTCCTTTATGTTTATTGGTTGTTTACATGTTATATCTATTCATATCAATTATTAGTACACGCATATATGACATGTTATATAGGTTTACAGTTGTTAGACATAGGTTTGAACCATCAAAGGTTCAAGAATGTGTTTAACTATGTAATCTGATTCAGTCGCACGACTGGACCATGCGAATGGGCCAGTCACACGACTGAACCAGGAGATTGAGTCAATCGTACGATTGACTCATAAGACTGACTCAGTCGTCCGAATGAACCATCGTATGACTCAGTCGCATGACTGAGCCGTCGCCTGGCTCAGTCGTACGAATGATAGCTGTAACCTATAAATACCACTTATTTCATGGAAAAACAAAACACTTCGAATACTTGCAACCCTAGCCGACCCAGAGCGTCCTGTTCGTCCATTCCAAGTTCATAGAATGTCCCAGATCATTCTAGTCCATTCTTAATGTTTTCTAATCGTTGGGTTGATCTTGATTACGTTCTCCCTGATTGGATCGCCAATCAAATAGGATTCCGCACTATTTGATCCGGTTAACGAAGATCATTAGTACTCCGTACGTACACGGTCCTAACAATTGGTATCAGAGTCGGTTACTGCTGGAATGATCTAACAATCATTCTAGCAACCCGAGCTCTTGATTTCTGGATCAAAGTTCAGATCTTGATGTTAAACCCACTTCGTGTTCTTCGTGTTTTACTCAGATCTGGGTACGTGTGGTGTTTCTATGTTAAAATCGAATTCGAAACCACGTTCTTATCACCCTTGCGAATCTGATGATGTCTATCTTGATTCGGTTCACGTAAATTCGTCAGATTAGGGTTTTGGGCAGCGCTGGCGGCTGCAGATCTGAAAATCTATGTGCAGACTCGTTCATGCGACTGGGCCATGCGAATGGACCATTCGTACGACTGGACCATGCGAATGGACCATTCGTACGACTGGACCATGCTAATGGACCATTCGTGCGACTGTACCAGTCGTATGTTCAATCGTGCGACTGGACCGTCATATGTTCAATCGCCCGAATGAGTCATCTGCATTGACTCATCCGCATTTGTTCCAGACCAAAAAAAAAAGTTTGGTAAAATAAATTTTTTTTGGAAAATTATCGGTCATGTATTGTTCGTCTTCGGGTCAATAGTGAAGATTTTCCTGGAGAGTCTATGCAAGAGTTTAGGATGAGCAAAGGACATTCACCCTGAGGTTCTTATGTCAAACAAGTTTGATGGATACCCCATTATTCATTGGACTTCCAGAATAGGTGAATGTTGATAGAACACGAAAGAGGAAAGAGAAGATGTCAGCTGTCGGTGCTGATTTTGTGGGTAGTCAGGAGCATCTGACTATTTATGGGCCAATCAAGTTATATTTATCCGCACAGAGAGGATTCTCATTCTTAGGGGGAATCCATGTATAAGAAAATTGAAGACGCAATCAGAAAGTGATGATGTGAGCAGGTTTCTGATGATGAATCTACGTGCATGCTGATTTGTTTGATATTGTCAGCTGTGGATTGGAACCTTCAACCTTTTGCCCAATACACCGTATGAAGACGCCAGGAGAGCACAATGTTATATATTGGGATATGCTGAATTGAGGGGGAATCTCTACAGTTTTTAATGTTAATCAGGTTAGACTGTGTGAAGATTGAAGCAATGGAAAACTGTTCATGTCATTATCTGAAAAAATCAGTCATATGGGGAATCTTGCTGCTATGATGGTGATCTACAAAGTAAACGAAAGCTATTGTGCCTAAATTCATTTTCAGGGATTCTGTAGCAACCTGACGGATTGGCAACATTGGCTAATATGGTTGTTTGTTTGATTCTATTGGAAACTAGAGCAAAGATTGACTGAAGATTGTAAGAGGTGTTATCTACTATTCGCAAGCAACGTCCAAGGGGGAATTTGTTGGAGCATATATATCTATATAGTGTGTCCGTCGCTTGACGAATAGTCTAGGCTTAATGTTATACACCTTGTAACATATGAAACCGAGTCATTCGCAGGAGCATATGCGAATGAGACTCAGTCGTACGACTGAGCCGTGCTAATGGACCAGTCGTGCGACTGGGAGATGCGATTGGGCATTCGTAAGACTAAGCCATAAGAATGGTCCAGTCGTACGATTGAACCATACGCATGGTCCAATCGTACGATTGAACCATACGCATGGTCCAATCGCACGAATGGGCCCAGTCGCATCTAATATGGGCCAAAGCCTATATATACCAGTTTCATTATGTAGAAACCTAAGGGTTTAGAGAGGAGTCTGCCCGGGGCCTAGATGCTGCCGGATGAGAGGGGAGATCATGCTCGATCTCCCCTTGCCAAAAGTCTTGATTCTTAAGTTGTAACGAGCTTAAATCGTTATGTTTTATCAATAAAATCATTCGATTATTGTTCGTACTATTGTTTGTCTTTTGGTTTATCACCTTCCGTCAAGAACATGCTTGGATGTTTACCGATCCAGTGACCTAACAAGGACACGGTGATTTCAAGAAATATCAAAGTTGTTACTTTAACCAATTGTGCATATTTTATTTTTACATTTTACATCTTATAGTTAGTGTTTATCTTTGTCCCTTGTTACGGTGCTTGGTATTGTGTTGTGTTGTCAGGAAGCTTATGTCCACATCTTCACCTGTCGAGGACCTGATTAAACCCTATTCAAACCTGAGAAATTACTTAAGAAAAGAAATTAGGGCAAATCTCTACAAATAGCTAGGAAATCGATAGTGAAGCTACTCGTGTACAGATTACCGAGGAAACCGACACCGAAGAAGAAGACAATTCCGAGGACACAAACTCGAAAGACATGGGGAATCAAAACAATGAACAGAGAACCATCTATGATTATGCAAGGCATCGTTGGTGTTTGGCATCAAGCATTGTCAGACCGGCGGTTGAAGCCAATAACTTTGAAATTTCGACCACAATGATTCAAATGATTCAAAACAATGTTCATTCTATGGTTTATCGGATGAAGACCCAAATGCTCATATAGCAAATTTTTTGGAAATTTGTGATACGTTTGAAGACGAACGGGTTATCCGATGATGCAAGCAAGCTTAGTCTTTTCCCATTTTCCCTTCATGATCGAGCAAAGGCTTGGTTAAACTCACTTCCTACTGGTTCTATAACCACTTGAGAGGATCTTGCTCAAAAATTTTATTTAGATATTTTCCACCATCTAAAACTGCAAGATTGAGGCATAATATCTCTTATTTTATGCAGGATGAAGGTGAATCACTTTTTGAAGCTTGGGAATGATATAGGAGATGATGAGGAAATGTCCACATCACGGGTTGGATGAGTGGATGCAAGTTACTACCTTTTTACATGGGTTGTATCCACAAGATCGCCAAATAGTTGATACTACAGCTGGAGGGTCTTTATACATGAAAACCCCTACAGAGGGTATGCCATACTTGAACAATTGGCAATGAATATCAAGGGCCATCTTCATGAAATAGACCATCAAGACAAGGGGTTCACCATGTAGATGACTACACATCTCTAGCTGCATAAATGGAAACAATGGCTAAAAGAAGTGATCAAATGCAATTGAACCAAGTGCAAACAATGTCACTTGTGTGGTGGTGCGCATATGAGCTCCGATTGTCAACATGGAGTTGTCTACAATGTGAATGAACAAGTGGATTTCATGAGTAACCAATATCGATCTCAAAACAATTCTTATATTACACTTATAACCCAGGTTGGAAGAATTATCCCAATTTAGTTGGAAGGAAAGTGGAAGCACCAACCTCCGGGTTTTCAACAAAGACCACCATTCCAACAAAACCAACAATAATTTCACCACAACACCAAGATCACCCTCGACTTCAAAAAATCAATACCAAAATCAAGGTTCAAGTAGTGGTTCACAACCTGAGAAAATGTCAAATTTGGAAGAGATGATGGCATAATTCTTGTCCACTGCCGAATCCCGTCATCAAATCTGAAGCTTGTCATGATCAAGCCGAAATTCGACAACAACACAATTTTTGGATGAATTAAGAAGTCAAGGTTCGGTGATTCGGGGTATTGAGAACCAAATGAGTCAAATGGCTAGTTTGCTAGCGAGAGGGAGAAAGGTAAACTCCCAAGTAACACTGGAGCAAATCCACGGGGAGATTAAAGCAATTACTTTAAGGAGTGGTAAACCACTAAAGAGATTGAGACGAGTTCCACATCTAAGCCGATGGTTTAGGAGATAGAAGTTGGGCTCAAGACGAGGTGCCAACCTAGGCGAGGCCCAGAAACTACAGCACAAGTCAAGAGCCATTGAAAGTGTACAAGCCCACAATCCCATACCCGGACATTTGAAGAAAGAAAAGATGGACCAACAATACGGTAAATTTCTGACCTATTTAAACAATTACATATAAACTTACCGTTTTTTTAGCTTTATCACAGATGCCCAGTATGCCAATTTCTCAAAGATCTTCTAACAATAAACAGAAGCTTGAGGAACTTTCACATGCGGTTCTAAATAAAGAATGCTCGCGGTGCTTCAAAACAGCTACCATAAAAAATGAAAGACCCGAGAAGTTTCACACTACATTGCTTGATTGGTAGTTTGACTGTGAATATGCTCTAGCTGACCTAGGTGCTAGTATCAACTTGATGCCATGTTCCATGTTTGAAAGGCTAGACCTAGGGGAACCACAACCAACACGTATGAGCATTCAACTTGCCGATCGCTCGGTGAAATACCCGCGAGGTATAGTTGAGAATATGTTGGTGAGAATTGGTAAGTTTGTGTTTCCTGTTGATTTTGTAATCCTTTATATGGATGAAGACAAGAACGTACTTCTCATTCTTGGCCGCCCTTTTTTAGCTACATCTAGAGCCTTAGTAGATGTGTTTGAAGGTAAATTGCCCTTCACATAGATGAAGAAGAGGTGGTTTTAAGATAAAGGATTCCACGCAACATTCTCAAATCCATGATGATACACTTTATTTTGTTGATACTATTGATTGCCATGTGGATGACTGTGTGCAGGAAATGTTTGGACATGATGTTTTTGAAACACAGTTATTTGATGATGAAGAGCTTGATACTGATCAAGCTAACCAGATTTGTGGCGAGCTAACTCGTATGTCAGTGGATGAACCATCCTCCGATGTAGAAGTTCATGAAGTTCTTGAAGTGTTGATCGAGAGAAGGAACCAAAAGCAAAGCCATCAATTGAAGAACCACCATCATTGGAACTCAAGGAGCTACCCCTCATCTTGAATATGCTTATCTTGATGATGATCCAAACTACCTATTTTATTGCTTCTGGTTTGACAGGTGATGAAAAAGTCAAACTTTTAGACGTCTTAAAGATGCACAAGAAAGCTATGGCTTGGAAGATTATGGATATAAAAGGATAATCCATTCTTTTATACCCATAAAATTTTAATGGGAGATGATTACAAGCCAGTTATCCAACATCAACGTCGCCTCAACCCCAATATGCAAGAAGTGATTAAAAAGGAAGTAATCAAACTACTTGATGCAGATTTGATTTACCCAATCTCATTCCGCATGGTTTAGTCCGGTACAGGTGGTACCAAAGAAAGGAGGTATGACGGTACTTACCAATGAAAGAATGAATTGATACCCATAAGAACCATCATAGGTTGGAGGGTTTGCATTGATTATCGCAAACTTAATGATGCAACGAGAAAGGACCATTTCCTCTCCTTTTATTGATCAAATGTTAGAAGCTATCTGGGAATATGTTTTATTGCCTTCTTGATGGTGTTCAGGTTACTTCTAAATCCCGATTGCACCCGATGATCAACAGAAGACCACGTTCACATGTCCTTATGTCACCTTTGCTTATTGGTGAATGCCATTTGGACTGTGTAATGCTCCAGCCCACATTTGTGGCCATATTTCACGATATGATCGAAAACTCCATGGAAGTGTTCATGGATGACTTCTCAGTTTTTGGATGCTCTTTTGATCATTGTTTAATCAATTTGAAGAAAATGCTCGTGAGATGTGAAGAGTCCAACTTGGTATCAAATTAGGAGAAATGTCATTTTATGGTAAAGAAGGCATTGTGTTGGGGCATAAAATTTCAAATGTTGGTTTAAAAGTTGATAGGGCAAATGTTGAAACTATTTCAAAATTACCACACCTACTTCTTTAAAAGCAATAAGAAGTTTTCCAGGTCATGCAGGATTTTATAGACGCTTTATTAAAGATTTTTCAATTACAAGGCCTATGACATAACTTCTTGAAAAAGATGTTCCATTTGTTTTCAAATGAGGAATGCTTAAATTCATTCAACTTTTTAAAAGAAAACTAATAAACGCCCCTATAATGGTAGCTCCCGATTAGACTCTTCTATTTGAGTTGATGTGTGATGCAAGCGACTATGCAGTCGGTGCGGTTTTAGCGCAAAGAAAGACAAGCATTTTCATCCAATATACTACGCAAGCAAACATTGAATGATGCACAAGAAAATTACACTATCACTGAAAAGGAATTACTTGCTTTAGTATTTGCTTTTGATAAGTTTCGCTCATATCTTGTTTATCTAAAACCATTGTTTACACTGACCATGCAGCTCTTAGATATCTATTTGGCAAGCAAGATGCAAAACCACGGTTGATCAGGTGGATTTTGCTTTTACAAGAATTTGATATAGAGATCCGAGACAAGAAAGGCTGAAAATGTAGTGGCAGATCACCTCTCACGGCTTGAGAACCCATCCATGGAGAACTAAAGGAATCCAACATAAATGACAATTTCCCTCATGAGTTTCTTTACAAGTTCAGGCGATTGAAGAAGAATTCCCTTGTTTCGCAGATTTTGCTAACTATCTTGTAGGGAGTTCTCGTGAAAGGTATTACTTATAAACAGAAAAGAAAATTCATGTCTGATGTTAAGTACTACTTTTGGGAAAATCCATATCTTTTTCAAGTTTGCGCGGATCAAGTGGGTAGAAGATGTGTGCATGGAATCAGGCAATGAGCATACTTCGCCATTTCATGAAGGGCCCACCAGTGGTCATCATGGAGCAAATTACACCTCTAAGAAAGTCTATGATTCTGGTTTTTATTGGCCTACCGTATTCAGGATGCACACATGTTTGTTAAAGCATGTGATGCTTACCAACGCGCAAGTAACATCTCTTCACGTGATAATGATGATGATGATTATGATGATGATGATGATGATGATGATGATGATGCTGATGATGATGATGATGATATGATGATGATGATGATGATGATGATGATGAGGATGATGATTATGATGATGATATGATGATGATGATGATGATGATGATGATGATGATGATATGATGATGATGATGATGATGATGATGATGATGATGATGATGATGAATGATGATGATGATGATGATGATGTGAGATGATGATGATGATGATGATGATGATGCTATGATGATGATGATGATGATGATGATGATGATGATGGATGATATGATGATGATGATGATGATGATGATGATGATGATGATATGATGATGATGATGATGATGTGATGATTAGGATGATGATGATGATGATGATGATGAGATGATGATGATGAGATGATGTGATGATGATATGATGATGATGATGATGATGATGAAATGATGAGTGATGATGATGATGAAAAAATAGATGATGATGATGGGATTGATGGAGTGATGATGATGATGATGTGATGATGAGATGATGAGTTGATGATATGATGATGATGATGATGATGATGATGATGATGATGATGATGATGATGATGATGATGAGATTGATGATATGATGATGATGATGCTGATGATGATGATGATGTGATGATGATGACTGATGATGATGATGGATGATATGATGAGATGATGATGATGATGATGGATGATGATGATGATGGATTGATTATGATGATGTGATGATGATGATAGTGATGATGAGGATGATGATGTGATGAGATGATGTGATGATATGATGATGATGATGATATGATGATGATGATGATGTATGATGAGATGATGATGATGATGATGATGATGATGATGATGAGATATGATTGATGATGAGAATGAGATGATGAGGATGATGATGATGATTATGATGATGATGATGATGAGTGATGCTGATGATGATGATGATGATGATGATTATGATTATGATGATGATTGATGATGATGTGATATGATGATGATGATGGGATGACTTATGATGATTGTGATGATGATGATGTGATGATGATGATGATTATGATGATGATGATGATGATGATTATGTATGATGATGATGATGATGATGATGATGATGATGGATGATGATGATATGAGGATGGATGATGATGATGCATGAGCTGATGATGGGATGGATGATAGATGATGATTGATGAGATGATGATGATGATGATGATGATGAGATGGATGATGATGATGATGTGATGATGATGATGATGATGATGAGATGATTGATGATGATGAGAGATGATGATGATGATGATGATGATGATGATGATGATGATGATGATGAGATGATGATATGATGATGATGATGATGATGATGATGTGATGATGATGATGATGGATGATGATGATGATGATATGATGATGATGTATGATGATGATGATGATGATGATATGATGATGAGATATGATGATATGATGATGATGATGAATGATGAATGATGATGATGATGTGATGATGATGATGATTGATGATGATGGAGTTTGATGATGATGATGATGATGATGATTGATGATGATATATGATTGATGATGATGATGATAGATGAGCATGATGATGATGATGATGATATGATGATGAGATGATGATGATGAGGTGATGGATGTGATGATGATGATGATGATGATAGATGATGATTATGATGATGATGATGATGATGATGATGATGATGATGATGAGTGATATGTGATGAGATGATGATGATGATTGATGATTATGAATGATGAATGAGTAGGATGATAGATGATGATGTATGATGATGATGATGAGTGATGATGATGAT
>CM044006.1:63487108-63577108 GCA_024085815.1 Flaveria linearis
ATGATGATGATGATGATGATGATGATGATGATGATATGATGATGATGATGATGATGATGATGATGATGATGTGATGAGGATGATGATGATGATGATATGATGATGATGATATGATGCGATGTGATGAGGATATGATGATGATGATGATGATGATGATGAGATGAGGATGATGATGATGATGATGATTATGATGATGATGATGATGATGATGATGATGATGATGATGATGATGATGATGAGGATGATGATGATGATGATGATGAGATTGATGATGATGTATGATGATGATGATGAATGATGAGTGATGATGATGATGATGATGATGATGATGATGATATTTACTGCACATTCATATTCCATCCTCGTGCGCAGGAGCTTCCAGAGCTGGATGAGGACGACATCGCGGATGGTCCGTCAGCCCGCGGAGGTTGCTTTTCAGGATGTTTGGCTCCCTCCATCGCATGTCACTTAGACGGTTCGTTGTCGTCATCGGCCTCTATACGGAGGTAGGTCCGACAACCGATTTACACCCCGCCTTGATTTGTAGGGCTGATGACTCGGATCAGGTCTGGTGGCCTGCGATCGGCGACGGACCATACGGTGGCGATTCGAGTCCTCTACACATACGAGACCCTCTATATCGATACATTCACCGACTGATCGCCACGTCCGTCGCTGGTCGTGGGGAGGGGACCGACAGGGTCAACACCGCCGACCTTTTTTCTTCTCCGTGTGTACTCACACACCGACACTGGCCACCTCGTGCATACCCTTGCAGACTACTTTACTAGTTATTATCACAGGCAGGCGCGAGGGGCGTTGGTGGGCGGGAACATCATCTCCCGAATCGCTCGGGGCCTTGGGTATGCGCATGCCATGTCCCAGCTCCCGCTACCTCCGATTCCTGTGCTCGTGGCAAACCGGGCCCACCGCACTGGGATGAGGATCGTCCGGAGGTTCCCCGACGGCACGTGGCACCTGCTTAGTAGATAGCATGAGCTAGTGGCATGGGTGCCCGAGCCGTTGGTGGACCCACCCGAGTTGGCGAGTGCTGAGCTCCACGTTCAGGTTGCCCACGAGCCGCTTGGTGGCGGGAGGATCAGCCCATTCCTCCGCCGCCAACCAGACCCCCCCGCCCCAGTTGTGTACCATGCCGTGCGATTGCCTGCTCACGTTATAAATATGCTTCAGGACCCAAGCCAGGGTCACGAGGATGAGGATATGATGGACTGGGTCATCCGCACATGGTCGCGGACTATGCCGCCTCGGGTACACTGTTGTTGTCACAGCCACCCGGCGTTTAGGCAATGACGGTGCTGGCCCTCTGCGCGGGCGGGTCAGGTCCGGGTAGTGACGATGCAGATATGACAGATTAGATATATATTTTTGTTTGTATTTTTTTTGTAATGTACAAACTCGTTGTATAATATATGCAGTTTCAGTTATGATGGCTTGTATATTTGATTGTGTTGTTTGGTTGTGTTTTCTTGTTTGTTTGTTTTATATTTGTAATGTAACATCCCGAAACTTAATAACAATCGAGTTTAATACGATGTTAATTCAATAATTACAAAGATTATAATAATAATATAATATAATAATAATAATAATACTAATAATAATAATATAATAATAAGGATAATAATATAATGATAATAACAATATTAATAATAGATAATAACAATAATAATAATAATAATATAATAATAATAATAATAATAGTAAATAAGTTAGGGGGGTGTTTTGCCAATTTAAACTTAAAGAAAACATTCAACATAAATAACAAATGTTAAACGCAGGGACAAATACGTAACTTTGAATTTTCAAACCCAACCCCCGCCCCTTTCGTTTTTCCCGGCGGAATCCAGCGAGGATTCCGGCAACACTCCGGCGACCACAAACCACCTAAAACCCGATTTTTACAGCCCGAATTACACATAATCGCCTCGTGAACAAGATTCGAACCCCATACCCTCCAAAACGCGTAGAAACGGTCAAAATAACGGTTATAATCCTTACCACTTTTCCCGACCGTTTCAAACGGCTAAATAACCCACTCACACACCACTTTAATCAAAAATACCGTTAAATCGAACCTTAACTCATTGTGAATCTAATGCTACTGACATTTCATCAAATCACACAAAATTAAACCATTTGACCAAATCCTCTGTTCGAACCTGCAACTCTCGAACACCCACCTCCGAGCCTTATAACTCGCGAATAACATAGGGCTTTTGATCATAAGCCTCATTCGAAGCTGTCTGTGCAAGTAATTGAATTTCCATCAGTGTTTGATTCTCATTCGAATTCGAGATAGTCGCGGCTGTTCTTCGAGTGTTCTTAACATCAATCAAACCAAAACAGGTAATTGAACACTCCAGCCTACTCGTTTTTTACATAAGGATTAAAAGCCCCATAATTATAACTGTTACCAGAATCGAATTCATGACCAATTTTGGGGAAATCGAATTAGGGTTCTTCGGGGATTTAGGGGAAACTGTGTAACCTTGTTTAAAAAGAAATAACAGGGTATTACCGCGGCTGAGGCCTTTGGTCTACTGGTTCGTGTTGTGCATGGTGACAGTGAGGTCCCGGGTTCGACCCCGGGCCACTACATTTATTTTTTTAAGCCATTTTAAGCCCCAAAAAATATAGAAAAATTCTTAAAAATTATAAAAATAAATTTTAAAACTTTCCTTATTTAAAATGTTACAAAATGTTTTTCTGTAAATTTATTTTATTTAAAAACATTAATAATCTTTTAAAATGGTAGTTATAAATATTACAAATAATTATTTTTGTAAAATAGGCATTATATCGTATTAACTATGAAATAATCATAGAAAACCATAGAAATTAATATAAATAATTTCACAAATCATTGTAAATGTAATTATAAGTTATATTTTTATATTTTAATTAATAATTATTATTGAATTATACGATTTCAAGAATACATACATATACTCCTTTCGAATAAATCAAAATACAGTAATTTCATTACTTGTCCCAAATCCCATTTAAATCTTAATATCGTTAGGTATGAAATCAAACTCAAATATATATAACTAATCGTGGACTTAACCAAACCGACTCGAATTCAATCAAACATATCTATTCGCACTGAATATGTTTTAAAGGCTTAGTTATAATCAATAATAGGTATTGATCGTGCATTGCTTGATTCTGTGAAGTCTTTGTGCATTACATCAATCAAGATGAGTTTCGTGGCCCCTTTTTATGCTTATACAAATTTTCAATGTTTTCAATCAATGGGGAAAAGTATGCTCACCCGTTTTCAATGCTGTACATTGTATATTCTGTTTTCATACTTGGAATCAATGTGATACTGTTTTGCATGCATACATGGTGTTATTCTTGGGAACACTCATACAACCATTAATTCCGGTTAGGAACCAACGGATAGGTATTGGTAGTACTACTGGGTTGACACCCCCACCCTTCGACGATTGGTTAACTTGCGAGTTACCAACACAGCTGCCAGCAATCCGGCCAAGGGTGAATATATTCCGTCGAATTTATATGCATACGTCATTAGGGTTTGGTTGTCTTTAAACACATGTATGTGGTTTGTGCTTGCAGTATAATTCCATATCAAATTTTATACAGCATCAATTACATGTTTTAAATTTAAACCTGTGGAACTCACGAACATTATGTGTTGACATTTTTGAGCATATCTTTTCAGGTGAACATAATCAAAGAGGATAGCTAGTGCTGATGCCTTAGCAGAGACCCCAGGATTTCAATAGTTTTGCATTTGTAATGTATATCATTTGAATTCATTTGTGAATTATGTGTATCTTGGATTTAGAATCAATAAGACTATGATAGTCGTGGAACTGACTAACCACGACACAAGTCACCATTGTGTCGGGCGACGTCATGACACGAGGATTTGCATATATTATGTCTCTGTAATTATACCAAGGTTATGACGATCCCGTCCGTCGCATCCTCGTGTTTCCGCTATAAGCGAGGGTGTGACATGTAATGTTGATAATATTAATTGTATATGTTTGTTTGGTTGTGTTTCTTTTTGTTTGGTTGTAATGTACTATAAATAACAACCTACTTGTAACAACAGTCACATGTTTAATAGAAAATTACTGTAATATGATAACCGTGTGATAAAATAAACACAAAACAGAAACTCGTATGTTATGATTGGGTTAACCGTGTGATAAAATAAAATAAAACAAAACAAACTAGTATGATTAAAAAATATAAAAAAGATATACAATATGTCAAAAACAAACTAGTACGATTAAAAAATATAGAAAATAAATAAAATATGTCACGGTTTGGCCAAACCGTGACATATCTAACCTCAATTCCCACATTAACTACACACCCTATAATTGCATGTCACACCCTCGCTTAGAGCGGAAACACGCGGATGCGACGGACGGGATCGTCATAACACTTGGTATAAATACAGAGATATAATACATGCAAACTTCTCGTATCATGACGTCCCCCGACACAATGGTGACTTGTGTCGTGGTTAGTCAGTTCCACGACTATCATAGTCTTATTGATTCTAAATCCAAATACACAATGTTCAAATATGGAAACAAACGACAAATATTACATATGCAAATCTATTGAAATCCTGAGGTCTCTGCTAAGGCATCTGCACTAGCTATCCTCTTTGATTATGTTCACCTGAAAAGATATGCTCAAAAATGTCAACAAATAATGTTGGTGAGTTCCGCAGTTTAAATTTAAAACATTTGATGCTGTATAGAATTGATATGGAATCATACTGCAAGCACAAATCACATAACATGAGTTTAAAGACAACCAAACCTAATGAAGTTATGCATATAAATCTGACGGAATATATTCACCCTTGGCCGATTGCTGGCAGCTGTGTTGGTAACTCGCAAGTTAACCAATCGTCGAAGGGTGGGGGTGTCACCCAGTAGTACTACCAATACCTAACCGTTGGTTCCCAAACCCGGGAATTAATGGTTGTATGAGTGTTCCCAAAAATACCACCATGTATGCATGCAAAACAGTATCACGTTGATTCCAAGTATGAAACAGAATATACAGTGTACAACATGAAAACGGGTGAGCATACTTTTCCCCCATTGATTGAAAACAATAAAACTTGTATAAACATAAAAAGGGGCCACGAAACTCACCTTGTATTGATGTAATGCACAAGACTTCACAGAATCAAGCAATGCATGATCAATACCTATTTTGATTATAACTAAGCCTTTAAAACATATTCAACGCGAATGGATATATTGACTTTGATTTTATACCTAATGATATTAGGATTTAAATCGAATTGTGGGATTTTGGACAAGTAATGAAATTGTTTGAATTTTTTATTTATTCGAAAGAGGTATATGCATGTATTCTTTGTATTCGTATAATTCAATAATAATCTATTAACTATAAGTATAAAATATAACCTATAATTATAATTTATAAATGATTTGTGAAATATATATTGTATAATTTCTCTGGTTTCCATGATTATTTCATAATTAAATACGATATAATGTTTATTTTTATAAAAATCATTATTTGTATTATTTATAACTAATATTTTAAAAAGATTATTAATGTTTTTTTTAAATAAAATAAATTTACAGAAAATGATTTTTGTAAGGTTTAAATAAGGAAAACTTATAAAATTTAATTTATGATTTTTAGAAATTTTTCGATAATTTTTAGAGGTTTAAAAAGCTTAAAAAAATGTTTTGCAGGTAACCGGGTTCGAACCCGAGACCTCCAAGACTCACACCCCCGCACCACCACTGAACCAAGGGCCTCAGCCGCAACAAAACCCGGTTTGATTTCCTTTTAAACATAGTCTGTCCAGTTTCCCCAAATCCACATAAACCCTAATTCGATCTGGGTTCAATTGGACACGAATTCGATCATAATAACAGTTAAGATTATGGACTTTTAATCCTTGTATGAAACGAGTAGATTAGAGTGTGCAATTACCTGTTTATGTTTCGAATTGTGGATGAATACTTCGAAGAACAACCGCGGCTAACTCGAATTCAAATGGTGATCAATACTTGATGAAAATCAAATTAACTTCACAGTAGGCTTCGAATGATGTTAATGATTATAGCCCTATGTTAATTGCGCGTTATAATGCTCGGAAGGTGGCTGTTGATAGGTTGCAGGTTGAGAACAGAGATGGATTAATTTGGTTTGATTTTTGTGTGTTTTGTTGAAATGGGAGGTTGCGTTCGATTAACAGGTTGTTAAAGTTCAAGTTAATGAATTATTTTGGTTAAAGTGGTGTTCGAGTGGATGAAATAGCCGTTGAACTTGGTCGGAATAAAGTGTAAAGGAATTAGAGCCGTTATTCGACCGTTGAACGCGTTTTGTGTATGTGCTGAGTTCGAATCTTGTTCACGAAACGATTCGGGTTAAATTGGGCTATTAAAATCAAGTTTTTATACGGTTTTGGGTTCGTCGGAGCATGGCCGGACTTCGGCCGGAGTTTGGCCGGAATTTCGAAAGGGGCGGGGGGTTGGGTTTGTAATTCGGTATTTATAGTTTTGGTCCCTGTGGTTTTATCATTTGTTATTTTATGTTAAAATTCCTTTTTAAGTTTCAAAAATGACCAATTGCCCCCTGGACTTCATTGTATTATTATTATTATTATTGTTATTTCTAACATTATTAGTATTATTTTATTATTATGATTATTATTATTATTATTATTATTATTGTTGTTGTTATTATTATTATTATTTCATTTTATCATTATGTTTATTATTGTTATTATTGTTATGATTATATATATATATATATATATATTGTAATTATTGGAACGTATTGAACTTAATTGTTTGTAAAAGTACGGGATGTTACAGTCTCCCCTGCTTTAGGAAATTTTCGTCCCGAAATTATGAATGAACTTAAACGAACAAGAGAGTTTAAAATGGGTAATGTACGAACGGACAGTGATACACGTTTGATCATAGATAAGGTGTTCCACTTTAGGGAATCCTTCAATAAAAAAATTATATTATATGTATATTTTAAAAAAGCCCTTATATATTTTATTAAACACTTAAACTCATTAGGTCATCCTCATTAACATTTTAATTTTTTACAACCCAAGAAACGTTAGAGACCATTAATATTTAAATATTTTAGGCCACTACCATTTACATATTACTAAATTGTTTTTATTTACTATATAAACTTTATCTATCATAGTGTTTACAATAAAAAGTACATATAATATACTTTCATCAATGTATTTTTTAAAACTAATAGTGTTAAAGATACCAAAATATGTAATTTTTGTCATTGCTTTTATATATTATATAAACTTGTTGTTATCTATTATTATGTTTACAATCAGAAGTACATAATGAAGTTATTTCACCTACGTATTTTTCATAACTTAAAGTGTTGAAGATAACATAATAACAATAAAAAAACACAATCTAAACAAATACATTGTATTATTTATCATAGTTTTTAATATATCATATTAATTAGTTAATAATTTATTATCTTGTTTTAAATATTAGAGATATAAAACAATGTTATTCCACCATTATATTTTTTAAAATTCATCATTTTAAATAAGCACAATAGTATTAAAAAAACACAATAACTAACAAAAACTGCCCTAAATATACAATGACGAGATATGAGCGTTAAAACATAAAAAATATTATCTTTTTATATAATATATTATACTAGTTTTAAATATTAAAAAACGTTCGTTTTTAGGTGTAATGTTTACTAAAAAATAATGACGTACTTAAAAGTTAAGAACTTTTTTAAAAAAAAAGAGAACTTACAAAAGTCAATAAAAATGACTATTTTCGAAATTACCACTCTCACAAATGTTTCTCTATAATTTGGTCTCAACCATTTATTAAAAAGTTAATGTTGAGATTACTTATTATACTTTTTAATTTTAACAGTCTTTTTATTTAAACCTTTCCCACAAATATAAAGAAAAGTTTGAGAACATACAATTATCTGTCGATGTCATTGTCTATTGATGTTGTGCCATATTAATCGATAGGGCCAGCCCTAAGGAGGGGGCGGTTGGGCAACCACTCATGGCTCGATCTTCTCAGAGTTCTAAATTCCGACCTCCGGGTTTCGATCTTTTTTTTTACCGCCCTAACCCCACATCAAAGTTATTTTGTTTGAGTTTTCACAATAATAACAATCACAATAATAACAATCACAATAATAACAATCACAATAAAACAATCACAATAATAACAATCACAATAATAACAATCACAATAATAACAATCACAATAATAACAATCACAATAATAACAATCACAATAATAACATCACAATAATAACAATCACAATAATAACAATCACAATAATAACAATCACAATAATAACAATCACAATAATAACAATCACAATAATAACAATCACAATAATAACAATCACAATAATAACAATCACAATAATAACAATCACAATAATAACAATCACAATAATAACAATCACAATAATAACAATCACAATAATAACAATCACAATAATAACAATCACATAATAACAATCACAATAATAACAATCAGAATCATAATAAGAATCATAATAATAATAATAATCATAATAATAATCATAATAATAATCATAATAATAATAATAATAAATCATAATCATAATGATAATGATAATCATAATGATAATGATAATAATAATGATAATAATAATAATAATAATAATAATAATAATAATAATAATAATAATAATAATAATATAATAATAATAATAATAGTAATACTATTAAACGAAAGAGTTTATAAAAAAATACTATAGTCTTAGAGTTTAGAACCCATGATCATTTTTACAAAAGTGAAAGATTTTCTAGTATGACAACCGGACAAATATGTTATTGTTATAGTTTTAAATATTAAATTAACAATTGACATTATTATCTTCTTTCATTTTGTTTAGATTTCATCTCTCGTAACAAGATAATATTTTGAAGCAACTAGCTTTGATTTCTAATTACTAAAATACAAACTATGATAGTCACATAAATCAGTTTTAAGGTGTGTTGTCGATTACCTCGATCATCATTCGGAAGAGATCTACAGGAAAACGCGAGTCACCGGAAGAAGCGTAACACTCGACGGAGAATTGTTGCAGCAACAACAATAAGTTTATGGTGCTTCTGGTGGCCAGCGAAGGTTATACATGATGGAGGTAATGAGTGGTGTGTCGGTCTTTGAGTTTGGAGTGCACAAAGGTTGGATGGAGGAAGTAGATGGTGATTGGAATTTTCCACCGAGAATAAAAAAATGAAGGAAAGCTAAGGTGTAGTATGGTTAAGATCAATGTTTTCAGAACCGGATCGGACGTCGAACCGGACGCCTTACTGGTTTGGTGGTCGGACCGGTCGGACCGGTGGACCGGTTGGACCGGATTTAACTATATTTTAATTATATTTATATATGTAATTAAATATAAGTGACTTATATATGATTTATACATATTTTTATAGTTATATATAAAACTTAACTATATTTGTATATCCGACGTACTAATTTACGGTTTAACACCCCGTTTTTATCCACTAAAATAAAAAAAAAATTGAAAACCGGTCGGAAACCGGCCCGGTTCGCCGGTCCAACCGCCGGTTCGGGTACAACGGCCGGTTCAACCTACCAAAAACGAACCACCCCTGACCGGACCGGACCAGGCCCCGATTCGCGGTCGAACCGGTCGGACCGGCCGGTCCGATCCGGTCTCAAGAACAATGGTTAAGATTGATAACAAATCTGGTTTTTAAGAACAAGATTCACAAGTCAAAAGTGAGGGCTTCAAGGCCATGTCGTGAGGTTGTTTTCAAATTTCCTATATGATAATGAGTGAAATTCAAGAGAAACAAAATGATTGTTCAAAGCTTTTAGTTTTAGGTGTTGCAGAAGATGTCAAACAAGATGAAAAAAGTTGAAACTAGTCATACAACAGGGCTTGTATTCACCAATCAAATAATTCCATCATAGTTTTAGTTTTATTATTAAATATATATATGTATATATATACCTTTTCTTGATTTATTACCGTTAAATTTTCTTATTATTATAATCATTATCATTATTTGATTATTAATAATATGGACAATTATTTATAGTATGTATTAGCTCAACATATATATTTAACTCTAGTTGTGAGCAATAATTTGTTGTTATTATTTGTTTGTTTATTCTAAATTTTAATATTATCTTAACTTTTTTTTATTATATCTGTACATACACTCAAACAAACATATTTATATCTAAGGAAATTTACAGTAATTTCACATACCATACAATTTTATATATTAATAAAGGATAAAATTTGTAATTTACTAAAAAAAGAAGTGAATTTATCATTCTATAGAATACAAATTGAACAACGAACCCCTGTATATATAATGATGATCCATGCTCTTCAAACTATGACAACGTTACTAGTGGCTTATGTTGCTACACGGTCGCAAAGTAAACAGTTTAATTACTAAAAAAATTAAATTTGATTTAAATAAAATCAACCAAATGAAATCAACCAAATGAAATCAACCCAGTCTAAATTTGGAAATATTATATACCGATATTGTACATGATCCAAAAATATTAACTTTTTCAATAATTTATTTAATTTTTATGTTTTAATTTACCACAAGCACATGATTTTTTTGTAGACGGCTAAATTCTATAGGAAATGCGTCTCACGAGGAGCTAGATAAAGAGTACAAACGAGGGATCAAAAATGAAATGTTACCATCTAGACCAATCGAGAGTAACGAGTTTTCCCCTATACTTGGGTCACGAGGAGTAAAGTTTAACATCTTTCACTCAGGGCGATAAGGTTAAGGTTTGAGCCCCAATTTTTTCGAAACTTGTTATAGATATAAAAGTGAACTGGGCCTAGGTTATCTTCAATTGCACAAAGGCAAGTTAATTTCTTAGCATTCTGAAAATATGTTATTTGATTTTCTCATTTTAGTTTTGTGCTATCAAAGTCAATAAAAGGCACAATGTCTGCATGCTTTAGTTTAAGCCAATCAAAGTCAAGAAAATGCAGTGTCTTTATGCTTTACACCAGTCCTAAAATTCATGTAAATCATCGTTCACTCTTTAAAGTCAATAAAAGCATTTAGATGCTTTTCATAATGTAATGTTTGATGGCACAAGTAGTTAAGTGTTCTCAGGGCCGGCTCAACCTATTTGGAGGCCCCAAGCAAACTAAAAAATCCGGAGGTCTTTTCGGTTTTTGTTCGACATTTAAATGTAATGTTTATAAGTCCTATTACACAATCTTTAAGCAATCTCACAAATCCAAAACAAATTATAAGACAGTATACTAAAGTCTAAAGCAACAAAACCGAATATATGAAAACAAAAGAGCAATCACCAAAACACTAAAACATGATAATCAAATGAACATTGAAAAACAAAATAATCTCGATTGAGCTTACCAACAAGTATAATTAAATCAACAAGGTAATCAAATCACCAAAACAAGAAAACACTAATCTCTTTGAACAATTTTGATTATCTGAAGTTCAAAATCATTATATCAAATCAAGCTAATTACTTTAAATCAGAGCATCATAGTTTTAGTTCTTCAAATTTGGTTAATTCTAGCAATAAATCTTAAGGCATTTACACTCATAATTTTTTTAATTTTATTCACAACAAATTAACAAAACGTGCATCTATACCAATGATTACAAAAATGTAATTCAACATACCTAAATGAATCAGCAACAATTGAGAGACTAATTTCCGATTAAGGTTTGATAATTTTCCGATTGACATTTGAAGGTTTTAGCGGACTGAATGATCAATTTCACAAAAAGATGTTTGCTTCGATTAGCAATATCAAGAAAAGATTGAAATTCTTTCTTTCTTTTTGTGGGCCCTAGATATTCGATCTCCCTCAAGCCTCCTTAGGTGCCATCTCTTTTTCTATCAATTAAATATTATTTAAAGCCTAACATACAAACCCAATAATAAAACAAGAAGCCCAAAATTAGGGCCCTAATATTTTGGGGCCCCAAGCCCTAGTCTTACCCAATATCTCTATCAGGCCGGCCCTGAGTGTTCTATTAGAGACATTAATTTGGACCCGTTTACTAATAGGTTGAGTTGAATTCTGTAACAAGTAAATTTAAAAGGTAATCGTATCTGAAAGTGTAACGAGTCGAATTAGTTTGGAAGACCCTGCTATGTGTTATTCAATGGCACATTTTG
Organism: Flaveria linearis; assembly: GCA_024085815.1. Taxonomy (NCBI): domain Eukaryota; kingdom Viridiplantae; phylum Streptophyta; class Magnoliopsida; order Asterales; family Asteraceae; genus Flaveria; species Flaveria linearis. The sequence goes on from CM044006.1 coordinate 63,499,363, forward strand.
TGTATAGTAATATTTGTAAGTTATTTTTACCATCTTAAGCCAAGAATATTTTTTTCAAAAAAGGGCCTAATTTTAGAATTCACTTAGGGCTCTTGAAAAGGTTGAGCCGCCCACGCTTTCACCATTGCATTCGATCCATTAGAGGAATTGTTGAAGATTTTCCAGTTTCTCTCCTTCCATACCATCCACATTGCTAGACAGTCTAGTTTGAAAGATCAATTAAAGCAGTGCAAATAGCGATGGCAGACAATTCATTATTCTTTATTGGCTTTGTTTAATATCTTGAGGTACAATTACGATGCTCAAATATAGGACTTAACTGATGAGCAGATGCAAATGAATTACTTGATGGTTTCTTGAGTGCATATGTTAATGACAAAAACCTAATTTTGAATGAGAACAAATATTTACTATAAATATTGGGTGGATTTGTTGAAGGTGATTTGATCATCAGCGAAAATGGAATTTTGTTTAAGATTATGGTGGGTTTGTTGAAGGTGATTTCATCATCAAAGAAAATGGAATGATTCAAAATTCAAGCAAAGTAGTACCCTAACAACTGGTTAAAAGTAAAAATGAAATAAAAAATCGAATGCTTGAAGTTTTGATGAAATACTAACCTTATTGTAACACCCGACCCCTTATACCATTAATATTATCTTGCCCACGAGGAACTCACGGATTTGTTTTTCGTTACCCGGGTGAAAACTTCCTAGAGATGTCACCCATCCCTGAATTGCTGCCAACTGAGCACACTTAACTGTGAAGTTCTCTTCTCATCCACAGCTAATACGTTCAAACGCGTTGTAATGTTCGAGACCAGACACTCCTTATGAATCAGAAATCTCTCCTGTCCACGGCCGATGTGAAATTTACCTAGAGTGTTACAAACGCCCCCCATTTGGACTCATCATCCGGTTTGCCCCCCACATCCATCTAAGGATGTGGGAGTGGCCTAAGGTGTCACTCTGAACACCCCCCGGGGACTCATCATCCTTGATGAGGTTTGCCTCACCATCCCGAATGGCACAAGAATGGTTCCGATACCATTCTGTAACACTCGACCACTCATACCACCAATATAGTCCGCTTTGCCCATTAGAAGATCACGAATTTGTTTTTGGTTGCACAGGTGAAAACTTGTGAAAACTTCCCCAGGGAGGTCACCCCATCCCTGGATTGTTGACACTTGAGCACGCATAAATGTGGATTTCTTCTCTCATCCACAACCAATATGCCCAAAATACATTGGTGATGTTAGAGACCAGACATTTCTTTTGAACCAGGAATATCTTCTCTCCACAGTTGATGTTGAATTTTCCTAGAGTGTTGCACTTATATTGCTAATTAGTATTCTACTACTCAAATTTATAATAAGGAAATTTGGTTCGGTTTATTTAATTGATCTTATAATAAAATCAAGTCGTGTCTGGAGCGAACACATTTATGGTCAGAATGTTCAATTCTATGTTTTGTTGCGCCCAAGATCGATTAACATATGATGAATATTAGGGTTCTACACGTCCCCTGAAAGTTTTAATGAGAACAATCAAAATACATACACAAACACACTATATTATATATATTGTTTTGCCATTCAAATGAATCTACAATAGGTTATATATATACCCATCAGTATTTGCAGTTATATAACTGCCTTTTGATAGTTAATTGGCGGGGAACTAACTACCCATTTGACCCAGATATCTGACTTTGACTTTTAAATATATAGTTTGACTTTTTATATTTTTGAATTTCTATTTTAATTTGATTAAGGATTGATCTTGATTAAAGGCTTCCAATCACTTCCCTAATCAAGATAATTCTTAAACCTTCTTTTGTTCATCCTTCATGCAGTCCCTTCTTGTTCCTTGTTCCTTCTTGTTTTGAAACTTCCAATTGCAATTCGAATTCGGCTCTCTGAATCCTTTGATCAAGATTGAAGCGGAGTTAACGCCGCTGGCATCGGATTGTAACGGGTGCTCACTTGAATTATCAAGACTTTCTGATTGCTACACGAATCGGATTCCAACGGGTTAACGCCACCAAGATAATTCTTTCTTGTTTGAAGATTCTTTGTTTCCCTTAATTTCCTTGTTGACCTTTTGCATCCTTTTTCTATCACTTCCTTATGATTAAATTCAAAATCATTTATTTGATGCATAATGTTTCCATGCTTGAATCTCCCCAGTCACCCTTACTGTAACACTTGATTCACCTGGTCCCTTTGACCAAATCCAAGCATTGGATTAATGCTGAAACTGTTGGGAAACAAGCGGTCTCAAGGATCCCCAACAACCCTCCCAATGCTAACAATAGAGAAATATAACTGAACACAAGAATATACGTGGAACTCTAAAACCGGAGAAAAACCACGGGCCTCCAGAGAGAAAGATCCACTATGCGAGAAATTGTTACAATCACATAGACTAATCTCTCAAGCCTCCCCCCGCCCAATTACACCACACTCTTCAAAGTGTTTAACTAAAAAACTTTCTACACTCTAAGACAAGAGAAAGAAGAACCAAACACTTCAAGTGTAGGTTGGGGCACTTTGAAACCAAAGCCTTGGACTTCTTTTATAGGCTTGGAGTCCTCCCAAGCTTTCATCCTTGCACCAATGTGGGATGAGAACATTTCATATAGCCAAAAATCCTAACAGAAACATCTGCACCATCAACACTGCTGAAAATGAATTGATCTTCCATTTCTTCACAATCACATAAGACAATTTCTTTTCACTGATTTTAAATTGAAGGGGCATGCTATGTTTTGTTCTTCTTCAGATTTAATAGGGACTGCCGATTGCTTGTTAATCTTCCAACCTTCGCTCTGATACCATGTTGCGCCCATGATCGATTAACATAGGATGAACATTAGGGTTCTGCACATTATGCGGGGACCGTGAAAGTATTGATGAGAACAATCACGATACACACACAAACACACTATATTATATATTGTTCTCACATTCAAATGACTCTACAATAGGGTATTTATGCCCATCGTTATTTGCATTTATATAACTGCCTTTTGACACTTAATTGGTGGGAAACTAACTACCCATTTGAGCCAGGCATCTGACTTGACTTTTTTCATCTCCATTGACCAGAATTTTCTCATACGTAGTTGTTAGGTTTAAACTCTCTCTCATCGAACATCTCTCTCAACGGCTCTCTGCCCCATCGTCACTACCACCGGTAACGGCTCACCGGACACCGGTCACCCCCAACACCTCCGGTCAACGGCCGGACCCAGGCTCTGACTGCGGGCTCCTGTTGGTTGTCGATCACGCATCTCTGTTGGTTACGAGCTCTGATTTAGGCGAAGGTTCCGAACAAGGCGCCCTCTCAGGATCACGCATCTCTGTTGGTTGTCGATCTAGGTGATTCAACCTAGGTGATTCAACCCTATTCAGGACCGCGCATCTCTGGTCGTCGATCTAGGTGATTCAACCTCTGGTCGTCGATCTATTTCGAAGGATTGCTGCTCGGAAAGGGTTTTTTTTGCTTCGCTCATCATCAGATTCTCTGATTTGAAGGTGATATCTCTGATTCGAAGGTGATATCTCTGATTCTCAGTGATTCCTTGTAAGCCCCGAAGGTTAACAGTTTATCCAAGTATTGGATAATTGCTCTGTGAGGAATTTCTTCTCCCTCTCTTAATTTCCTATTTTAGTTGTTATTGTTTTGCTTTTAGGTTCTGTTTGGCCAGGTTAGGAGTACCAGTGTGGTTCTGTTTCTGGCTCTTTGTTGCTTTTGTTCTGTGTTGTGTCTTATCTGTGCATCTCTTTTGGTTGTGTGTGTGGTTGCATGATAAGTGGTTGCATTATAAGACTAATTCTTGATCTACCAACTTGATTGTTGTGAAACCTATAGCTGGTTTCTGGTGTTCTTTGTGTGTGTGTACTTGATTTGTTTTCCTCCTTCGTGATTATCTGTATTTCGTTGCTACGACTGAGTCTGACATTATTTTACTTCTTGGTTCTGTATTTTGTTGCTAGAGTCTGTATTTTGTTTGCAATATCTGTTTTTAATTGCCTAAATTATATCTTTAATCATATATATTTTTTTTTGGTCTGGATCTGTTTGGCTGTACATCGTGTGCTGTTGACCGCGTGTGACGGATTGCTTTTGAGTGTGCTTTACTTCTGCTACAATCCCTCTTTTAGGGGTGGTCCTAGTGGACTCTGTCAGGTAATATAGACAGCAGGTGTCATTATGCTGCCCCGAGATCATGTTCGGTGACGAGAGGTGCGAATACAAGGAAAAAGGATTTTAGATTAAGAGTGGCATCGTGGAATGTAGGAACCCTAACTAGTAAGCTACTAGAGTTAATTGATGTGCTAAGAAAACGTAGGGTCCAGATAGCGTGTCTCCAGGAGACTAGATGGCGGGGTGAGAGAGCAACACAGTGCAATAGTTATAAACTATGGTATTCAGGGTCTGATGGAACGAAAAATGGAGTGGGGTTTCTAGTTGCTAAGGAACTCCAAGATAATGTAGTGGAGGTAAGAAGATACGATGATAGAATTATGTTGTTAAGAATAGTAATAGGGGATGAAGTAGTAGCAGTAGTTAGTGCGTATGCTCCACATGTTGGACTAGGAGAAACGGAAAGAAAAAAGTTCTGGGAGAGTTTAGATCACGTTATGGGTGACATACCTAGAGATGAAAAAATATACATAGGAGGAGATTTTAATGGGCATATCGGTAAGGATAATGACCACTTCCAGTTGGTGCATGGAGGCTTCGAGTATGGCCTTAGGAATGAAGGCGGTAAGGAGCTTCTTGACTTTGCAGTAGCGCATGACTTAGGAATCATAAACTTGTTTTTTAAGAAAAGAGAATCGCACCTAATCACGTTTAGCAGCGGCGGGAGACACACGCAGATAGACTATTTATTGACGAGGAGAGAAGATCGTAGCTCGTGGAAGGACTATAAGACAATCCCAGGAGAGACAGTTGTGACACAACATCATATGTTAGTGGCGGATATACGCGTGAAGAGACCAATTGTCCAACAAAACAAGCGAATTAGACATACGATCAAATGGGGCCAGCTCAAAGACGAAAACATAACCATTTTTAGAGATAAGGTCATACCAATGAAACATCCTGGACCATAGGAAGACGCAAACCAAAAGTGGGAGGCCATGGCAAATACGATCATCCAAGCAGTTAAAGAAACGCTTGGAGTTACAACAACAAGGACAGTCGACCATAAGGAATCTTGGTGGTGGAACGAAAATGTACAGGAGAAGATACGAATTAAACAACAAAGTTTTAGAGAGCTTATACGCTGTAACAATGAGGAAGAACGCCCAGAGCTAAAAGATAAATACAAGGAGGCTAAGAGAGAGGCGAAGAAATCAGTGTCAGATGCAAAGAACGCGGCGTATGAGAAGATGTATAAACGACTAGAGTCGAAGGAAGGAGAGCATGACATGTTTAAGTTAGCCAAGGCAAGAGACAGCAGAAGACAAGACCTGAGAATTGTGAAGTTTATAAAGGCTGCGGATGGAAAAGTTTTGGTGAACGACAATGACATCAAGGGGAGATGGAAAACTTACTTCGATAACCTTTACGACATAAAGAACCCAAATCAACAAACTGAGACAGATAATACAACCCAAACAACACAACAAAACAATTGCTATTATAGAAGCATCACAGTAGACGAAGTTACGAGAGCTATGAAGAAAATGGGAAGGGCCAAAGCGGTGGGGCCAGACAACATACCGATTGAAGTGTGGAAATGCCTGGGAGATGAGGGGCTCAAATGGCTAACAGATTTATTCAACACTATCTTTACCACAGGGAAGATGCCGGACCAGTGGAGAACTAGTGTCATAGTCCCCATATATAAGAAAAAAGGAGATGTTCAAAGTTGTGAAAACTACAGGGGAATAAAGCTATTGAGTCACACGATGAAATTATGGGAAAGAGTTATTGACACGAGAATTAGACGGGAAACACAGATAGCGTCAAACCAATTTGGATTTATGCCAGGACGCTCTACAACAGAAGCAATACACGCCATAAGGAGGTTAATGGAGAAATACAGAGAAAAGAAAAGGGACCTCCATATGGTATTCATCGACCTAGAAAAGGCCTATGATAGTATTCCGCGTCAACTAATTTGGGATAGTCTACGACTTAGAAGGGTTCCAGAGAGGTATATCAAAATAATCAAGGATATGTATGATGGGGCAAAAACGTTTGTGCGAGCCCCGATCGGAGACACAGACTCATTCACAGTGGAAGTGGGACTCCACCAAGGATCGGCATTGAGCCCATTTCTCTTCACAGTAGTGTTGGATGAGATGACCAAGTCTATACAGCAGCCAGTTCCGTGATGCATGCTCTTTGCGGATGATATTGTCTTAATATCGGAATCTAAAATGGTGCTTAACGACAGGCTTGAACAGTGGAGAGCAGCACTAGGCGTAAAGGTTTAAGGATAAGTCGCTCTAAGACAGAATACATGCATTGTAACTTTAGTGGTGAGGCGGAAGAAGACACCCAAATTAGGATTCAGGGTATGGCGGTCCCACAAACGTCTAGGTTCAAATACCTGGGCTCATACCTGCAGGAAGACGGAGAAATACACAGCGATGTAGCGCACCGTGTTCAAGCGGGATGGTGCAAGTGGAGAGCAGCATCAGGGATCCTATGTGATAAGAGGTTTCCAGCAAAACTAAATGGAAAGCTATACCAAGTGGCAGTACGTCCAGCTATGTTATATGGAACAGACTGCTGGGCCATAAAGAAATCGCACGAGAAACAAATAGAGGTAGCGGAAATGCGAATGCTGAGGTGGATGTTTGGTCACACAAGACTGGATCGGATAAGAAACGAAGTGTTTCGACAGAAGCTACAAGTGGCTCGTATCGCAGATAAAATACGAGAGGGAAGATTAAGATGGTTTGGGCATGTCAAGAGGAGACCAATGGTGGCACCAGTTAGAGCACTAGAAAACATCATCTTAGGGGTAAGAGAAGTAGAGGAAGACCTAGATTGACCTGGGATGAGGTAATTAGGAGGGATATGATACACTTGCACCTCTCTGAGCACATGATCGAGGATAGGAGTGAGTGGAGGCGTAGAATTAAAATTAAGGACTTTTAGTTCGACCAATAGGCAGGAAGGGTATTTGAAGTCTGGTTGCGGGGCCTGATGCCTAAGTAGTCCATATCTGCCATTTAACGGTGATTATTCCTGCTCCTATGATATATGTATGCTATGTGTCGTATGATTTATTGTATACTGTATGCTATGTGTCGTATGATTTACTTGAAGGATGTCTTGCAATCGGTATGGCTTTTTTTATACTGTATGCTATGTGTTGTAGTATTGTATGTTGTATGCTATGTGTGGTAGGATTTCTTGTATATGGTATGCTATGTGTCTTGTTTTCAGTATGGCTTTTGCTATCGAGCCGGGGGTCTCTTTGGAAGCGGTCTCTCTACCTAACAAGATAGAGAAAATACTCGCCTACACCTACCCTCCCCAGACCCTGCTCTTGAGTGGGATATACTGGGTTTGTTTGTTTGTTTGTTTGTTTGTTTATCTGACTTGACTTTTACATGTACAGTTTGACGTTCTTATAAATTGACGTTCTGTTTTGACTCGATTAAGGATTAATCTTAATTAAAGGCTTCCATCATGTTTCACCTACTATTCTAATAAACCTCTCATTGTGTATGTATTCATCTCATCCATAATTTCTCAATGCTTGATGAGACAGTCTGCAAGTAAGAACCTGGCACTTGCACTACCACAACAACAATCTGTTACAAATCTTATTGAGACTTTAGACATTAAGATCGCCAGTAATGTGTTAGTTTGTTATTAACGCCTTATTATTGTTAGGCATTAGTAATGTATAAGTTTACATACAGATCATTTATGTATGTGACCAAAAATTGTTTTTGTTGGTGAACCATGGTTGGTTATAAGTTCCCTAAGATTAGATGAACATGTGTTTTTGTTGTCATCTGTTTCTGGTGTAAGTGTTATACAATTAGTGGTTTATTGTTTCTTTTCTTAGGTTGAAACTATTATGGATGTTTTTTTTTTTTTTGGTTTTTTCGGGTCCTACGGTTCTTTTGGGTATTTTTGATTTCTTTGTTTCTTGGTTCTTTTTTCCTCTTTTTACTCGACTCAAGTTCGTCTTCAAATTAATTAGGCTTTTGGATCAGAATCATTTTTGTGACTATGTTGAAGAAGTATTTACTATAGTTTTGACCTCACTTTTTCTCCAATCATGAAGGAATTTAACGTGGGCTGGCTGCAATTCTTGAATTATTATAGCAACATGCCTACACTAAATGTCTAGGTTTATGCATCACAAATCTATATGGTTTGGGGCGTTATTTTGTTTTCACATAGTTGATTAAAATTATTCTAGGGTTACTTAAAAAATTATATCTTAATCATGCTTTCGCCAGATTATGTATTTATAACTTTATGCAAGAACTTATCTATATATAATTAGGTTTCTCTGAGATCTTTATGCTTTATTACTAATATTTTTTTTCATCATATGCCTATATGGGGTTGTAATCAACCTGGGGCCTCAAAAGTATTAAAATTATCTTCTAATGCACAAAAGAATATAGATCTGAACTATTAAGGGTATTAATGCTACCTTTTAACTTCATGGTGCCCACTTTTACCATATAAAACTATTAATTGAGCGTGTATTTTGAGAAATCACTGCTTATTAAGTTTTTAGATAACAATTAGGGTGTTTTGTAAATAAGTTGTTTTAACATTTAAATTAAGAGATAAATGTGACGACCCTGCAAATTAAGGTTAGACAAATTAAATACTAAGAGTTAATCTAAGTTAGTTCAATCTATATATATATATATACAAATTTCTAAGGTGACCTTAGATAATTAATTTTGTGTCTATATATGTTTTGGTATGTATAAATATATATGTATATTTTATAGTTTGCATGTATGCATGATCTTTTACGCATGCATGTATGTATACTTTTGTGATTTTTGTGAGATATTAAGGATACTAAGCCATAAGATTATGTGATTAGTATTTAAATTACATGTATGTTTCTTATTTAATGTATAGTAAGTTAAGATGGCAACTTAACCAAACAACAACCTAGTAAGATAACTTTTAGAAATTTACATGAAAAACCTAAACCAAACTAACCCTAAACACGTAAACATTTAATCAAAGTACCAACTTAACTTTGTAATCAGTTCATTAGGGTAAGAACAAACATGGATTAGTAGCTTAACATCATACTAAGCCATAGATTAATAACTAAGAATGTAATTAGTATCAAATGGTGAAACCTAGCAAGACCATCACACTAATTACTACCTAAGTTTGACACCTAGCTTAACACACACTCATCATGCACAATTACTTGACACATAGCAAGGCTAGGAATACAACACAAGCCTAGTTGATGGACTAATGATGAGCTTCCTCCCTTCTTGATCTCTCGACTAAAAACCACAACACAACCGCCACCACCTTCTTCAAATTCTCTCTTCCTCTCGGTTTTCAAGCATCACCAAAACAACCCTTTCTCGGTTCCCATATAATCTCAACCATCAATAATCACCTCTTGCTCTTGTCTCTCGGCTAACAACACCTGCCAACATCACCATTTCCATCGTCCACCGCTAACATTCCTTGTTCACTCTCGGTTACAACATCAACCGAGCCTACCATCATCATAACATCTTCAAACCCAGTCATTTTTATGACAAACACTTCAAGCTCAAAGAACAAGCACACCAAATGGATCATCAAGAGTCTAACCAAGCAACCTTTTTAAGTTCTATCATCCTCAATCAAGGTTTGATTCCTAAACCATTAGATAAGAAGTATACATGTGTGTTTAACTAAACACATATATATATACCAACCCTTTAGAAATCATCAAGGCCATTTGTAAAGAACACATAACATGGATTTGTCCAAAAATCAGTAAGAAAGGGAGTTCAAGGACTGAAAAATTTAAGAGTTTTATAAACCAAGGATTTAAACAAAAGATTACAAATTAAAGGGTTAGAAACATAAGTATTCTTGATGAAATTAGATTAAATACTTAAATGACTGTGATTGTGGGAACAAAATTGGGGAATTGTTAAGAAATATTAGAAATAATATTCTATAGATTTTGATATAATAATGTTGAGTAAATTAATTATATAATTAATTTAAGGAAAAGAAAGATAATTATTATATGGAAGCTCCAAACCTGGTAAAAATTTTGAAAACTTATATAATGATACTTGTATTTTATAAAAGTTCCAGAATAAATTTCATGATTAAATTCATTAGTATGACTGAGTTTTAAAGAAATAGAAAATTTAAATTTTGAAAATTTAAAGAAATAGCAAAAGAGTGAGTTAAATTTTAAAAAATTCATAAAATTTATTATATTTTGAATATAATAGTGTGTATGAATTTCATAATTTTTAGAGATATTTAAATATTTTTTTTGAATTATGTGAAAGCTATAAAAATCATAGTAAACTGCCATTAAGAGTTAATAACCTGAAATTTTATGAGACAATAAAGACTTCAGGATAATTATTCTGGTAAATTTTGGTATTTTAGAAAACCCGTAGCTATATTATGTTATTTTCTGTGAATCTTGTAGAAATTCTAGAAAATTATCTGTGATTAATTATTACTTGAAATTTTTATGTGTTAATCTGTATTACTAGATGTTACTGCTGTTAAATTTTGATAATGTATGGGTAGCAGTAACTACTGTTTTGAAATTCCTGAATAAAGTGCTGAAAATTTTAAAGAAATAAGATATATTTCTAACATATAATTATTTTATAGGGTTTTGCTGAAATTAAGGTGAGATTCATAGCCCCGTTTTTATGTTTATGAGTTTTTTTTGGGGGGGCATATTGTTTTGTGATTGATGCTAATAAATAAAACTGTTTGAGATACTGTCATTTTGCCATAAGCTACAACCATTAATTTGGATGTGGAACCGTTTGGCAATATAGGTAGCGCTACTTAGGAAAATGTTTTCTGCACCAACAGTATGAGTGTTGTGATGCTATATTATCTGATTTTATGATGTATTTAAGTGATTTATACCTGTGTGTTGTCTAACTTACTTTATGTTTGCGATTGCGACTGTTATTGGTTTTCGTTACCGAGTCGGGGGTCTCTTCGGAAGCAGTCTCTCTATCTCCCAAGATAGAGAAAAGACTCGCTGCCACCTACCCCTCCCAGACCCTGCTCTTGAGTGGGACTTACTGGGTATGTTTGTTTGTTTGTTTGTTTAGTTATAAATCACCTGACATATAAGTAGGTTTAGTTGTAATCTTATTTATGCTGCATCAATATATTTTGTTTGATTATAAAACCTATGTTTCTCACCAACATTATGTTGACAGTTTTAAGTATGCTTTTTTCGGGAAACTAGAATGACTAATAGTGTAATGTTTTCGTTTAATATTTACAACGGATGGGATGAAGTAATTGGAAAGACATGTGTCAGACTGTAAACGTGTTTGAGCCTATCATAATGGTGGATGCACACATCCACTGCTATTGAAGAATAAGAAGCAATTATTGATTTTTGTATTTAGGTTATATATTAAAATGTATTAGTCTTTACATAAGACAAATTTTGTATGAAACCTATATGTAACCTGAATATATATACATAAATTATGTGATGTTATGTTAAGATTATTTTTACAACTGTTTGGTCTGTAATCAATGTGCTTTGAGCAAAGAGTCACACCCAAGCATTTCACGTTTCCGCGGGATGTGACAATAAACAATTTTAATATGCTATCAGAAACAATAGTTATAATTTATGCGATGATTGATTCATATATTGTCAAATTTGCTTCCTAGTTGTAATAATAAATTTTGCTGATAATACATATATAAAATGCAAAGTATGGATTTAGCCTTTATTACCTTCTCAAACTAATATTATGTATGTTGCATAGACGGAAAGAGAAAGCTCAAATTACCTGTAGAAGATCCTAGTGTTTCAAAACCACACGCACCTGTATTGGAAGAATGAAGGTATATCCATGTTTAATCCCATGTATAAAATTCTTCTGTTATTGGTTTTTGAACTTAAAGAAACCACTTTTCAATTCCAACCTATAAGTAGTTATCAAATACTTTTCTATTAGGGATATCACGAATAAGTTGTATCAAGCCTTTTCCCATCTTAAAGAATGCCGGTATGTGACTTCTTTGTTTTCTTGTTGTTAAAAAAACAGAGGAGAAACACGGGTTGATTGGGTGACGAGCCAAAACAAGTATTTATTTGGTATAAGTTGAAAGAGGCGGAGTTGGTATTATTATTGTTGTTATTCTTATTATTACTAATTCTTTCCCTCAACCCCATGATTAAATGTGGGGGTAATCGGGTATGTAGACATAACCTTTTAGACTTGATAAAAGTATTTTTTTTTAATCCATGTTGTGTTACATTCTACCAAGTAATGCATCGACTCTTGCTGAAAATATGCTTTGCTCCTTCAAAAACTTCAATTGCACCAGTAAGTTCAACTTCTTTACTTTGCATTTTTCTTTTCAGGTTTTTTACCAAATAATACTTACTATTCTAAATCATTAACCGTTTGTTTCTTTGCAGGCGACACACCTAAACAAATTAGAGAACTTATGAGATAAGTTTTGGGGTCACACGTTTCATTTTTTGTTTATGTAAAGTTTTGGATACATTCGCTCGCGCACAGCGCTCTTTGGCCCAGTGTATTCTATCTGAACATGATATCAAATATTAGTTAGTGTATTCTATCTGACATAATATCAAATATTGGTTATTTTATGACGACTTGCATATCTCATGGAGATTAGCAGCAACTGAAGTACTACAAATGTTAGAAGAAGGTATTTTTTGTTGGGTCCAATCTTTTGGACCGCATACAAAATCAAGTTAACGTTATATGCTGGCATGACAGTGTAACTAACACCTTAACACCACAGTAACCTTAACACCACAGTAACCTTAACACCACAGTAACCTTAACACCACAGTAACCTTAACACCACAGTAACGTTACTGTGGTGTTAAGGTGTTAGTTACATCGCTAGTTTTTATACAACAAATAAAATAAGTAGTTACACAACCAAACAGTCCCCACTTCCCACCATTGCTGACCATCTTAATCTTATTATTAGTGTTTACAATTCAAGTTTCGATTTTTCAATGCACGGCATAGACTCTTGGCCATTGGCAAGATTCTCAGCAGCTTCCTCCATTAATCATACCCATCATTTTATATACATGATAAACACCCCCTTACAGTTTCTGCTATGATCATTATTCTTTAACAATATGAAGTTATTTCAAGCTTACATATTACTCATTTTCCTTTCACTAACTGCAACATCAATTGCAACTCCAGAATACGCTAGAACAGGGTGCAGGGATAAGTGTGGGAATGTGAGGATTCCATACCCTTTTGGAATTGGTGCAAATTGTTCTATCAACGAATGGTATGTCGTCGATTGCGATTCCTCGACGCCATATCTACGTGCATTCAAGAACCTGGAAGTCTTGGGTGTAAACTTGGAATACCAAACAGTAACCGTTAATACACCATCGGTCTCTGATTGCCATAACCAAGTTCAGGATAGCATCGATCTTGGCATGAGCCCGTTCTTGTTTTCCAAATCACACAATAAGTTTGTTTTTGAGGGGTGTGGTAATGCTGTTATGATCGATAATGGGAGTGTGATCACCGGCTGCGGCTCGACTAACTGTTTGAATGAGACTTCTGGTGAACAAACCAACTGTTTTGGCATGGGTTGTTGCCAAGCAACAATTCCTTATCATCTGAAGTCGTACAGCATAAATCGCACGCGTTTGGGTGGAGATGGAGTGTGTGGGTCTGCCTTCTTGGTTGATGAAGACTCATACGCTAAACGAAACATGTCTCTCGCTGCTAACAACGCTTCGATTCCCATTTCTCTCGTGTGGACGCTTACATCCAGTGACATAGTATCCTGTTGTAGTCAGTATTACCCTTACTTTTTCTTTCGGGAACTAAATATGGGTAATGGTACTTCCATACAGTCACGAAAATGTAACCTCCACGAGCGCTACGTAGGAAACCCTTATTTAATATATGGATGTGAAGGTACGTACCTATCATATCTACGTATTTCAGTTAAGTTCTTATATATTACGTTTTAGCTTCTGACACAAAGCAGCTTTCTGAATCTTACGTGTGTGGTGTTTAGTAAGGGAAGAATGTGCAAGGTGCTATGGTAGCTATTGTGAATATGATATACTATATATGGACGATGGCTCAATTGGAATACACAACGTCACTTGTGGAACTTCCTATTTACCTTCTGGAAGTTTTGGAAGCAAATCGTCATCCGTTGGTGTTATCCTAGGTAATCTTCGAGCTTTTGATCATGATCCTATGTTATTAAATTCATTCATCTTTGATTAAGAGATGACGTACTAAGTAAGAAATGGCATAAGCAATGAAGGACAACTTTTAGTGCATAAATGAGTGAAGCATTCATAAATTTTTAATAGGGGTTGGAAATTTTAATGTTCGGTTGTATATTGTTGAATAATACTTTTCGGTTTAAGATAGGTGACCATGTCACATAACAAACAATAAAAAGGAAATTAAAATTTAAATACATAAGAAAAATATATATCTCAATCGACATTAGAGAGGCATTATATCATAGAAATATAATATTTCTAAAGTTGATCTTTGGTCTTATTTTTTAATGGGAAAAATTTTAAAATATCTATCTAACCAACTTTTTCTCTCCAAAATGTTACTTTGACCAGCTCAACCCCCAAACTATCCTCACTCAACACTGGTGTCCCGGGCGCAACGTTGGTTTGTTCGAACCCACGATAAGTGCTTCAGATAAAGTACGTAATGTGCCTAAATAGGGTCGTTATGAAGGTACGAACGAACTTACGAAGTTCGGACAAACTTACGAAGGTTCGAACAACCGTAAGATTGTTCGGACAAACTTGCAAAGGTTCGAAAGGTCGTAAGTTTGTTCGGAAGAACTTATGAAGGTTCGGCGAACGACTAAAAGTCCTTCATAACGACCCTATTTAGAAAAGTTTCCTCATCCGAGCCGCTCATCTTGGGTTCGGATGGCCCTATTCTATGATCGTTATTGCGTGAGGAAATTTTAAGGATTACTTGATCAAAAGGACATTTTATGAAAAAAATATAATCAAAGTGACATTTTGAGAATTTTTCCTTTCTTAAAACTAACCATAACATCATCTAGAAAGACATTACTATACACTTATTTGCAATATAAAAATACAATGATGTTAACCACGAACACAGTGGTGGCATATGGTAAGCGGCCCCGACAACATGGATTCTTCGGAAAACTAAGGCAGTCGGGGCTTGGGGCAGTAGCGACGATTCAACTATTTACAGTTAGATCCGTAATTAAACAACTCATGTCTTCAATTGCTCTTAATATTGTGTAACTTATAATTGAATTGTTTATTAACTATTAGGTTAACTGTTTAATGGTTGGCTCGTTGCTTCGAAAGGTTTAATATTTTTAATATAATTATTGAATATTTGGATAATTTGATTTATAAAATTTGCAGAAGTTAACTGTTTAAATAGTTTGTTTATATTCACAAAATTTTTTAATCTTAAAATGAGTTTTTTGAAACTAGTGTCACATTTTATCATAGGTTGGTGTTAAAAATTAATTGACGGTCAGTGTCAAAGTTTATTGAATACCGGTAAGGATTATATCATATATATACTAAGGAACTAACAATCCTATAGAATGCGGGCGACCCCTCCCCTACCTAGGTCTGCCAATGACATAAAAGAAAAATAACACGGGGGATGGGCAGACGCACAACATGAAACTAAAACATAGTGTAACGAATAAGAAGTACAAATATGTTACAAAAAGCTGAATGATGGAGTTATAACATCACATCAATACTTTCATCTTGTAAGTTTTTTAAAGTCTTATAACATCAACACTTTAAGATCATTTAACCATAAATATACTAGTTATATTCAAAATATCTACTTTTCATTTGTTGTTGCCCTTGATAAAGGTGTTAGCATAAGTATGGGTATACTTTTTCTTGTGGCTACAAGTTATGCATTGTACAAATGGATAATGAAGACAAAAGAAAAGAGACAAAGAAGGAGGTTCTTTAAACGAAATGGTGGCTTACTTATTAAACAACAAGAAGAAGCTGACCCGTCTTTAGTTGGTAAAACCATACTTTTCACATCACGTGAGCTAGAGAAGGCCACAGACAAATTTAATGAGAATAGGATTCTAGGTCGAGGAGGCCAAGGTACAGTGTATAAAGGGATGTTAGTGGATGGAAGGATTGTGGCAATCAAGAAATCAAAAGTTGTTGATGAAAGCCAATTGGATCAGTTCATCAACGAGGTAGTCATTCTTTCCCAAATCAATCACAGGAATGTGGTTAAACTATTAGGATGTTGCTTAGAGACAGATGTACCATTGCTTGTTTCTGAATTCATTCCAAATGGTACATTGTATGATCACCTTCATAATGAAACCGACGGGTTCCTAATCTCTTTAAACATGAGATTGCAAATAGCTACAGAAGTTGCGGGAGCACTTGCTTACTTGCATTCAGCAACATCCATTCCAATATACCATCGAGACATCAAAACCACAAATATACTTTTGGATGAAAAATACAGGGCCAAAGTTTCTGACTTTGGAACTTCAAGGTTTGTCTCAATTGAGCAAACTCATTTGACGACCTTAGTCAAAGGTACGTTTGGATATCTTGATCCTGAGTATTTTCAATCTAGCCAATTTACTGAAAAAAGTGATGTCTATAGTTTTGGTGTTGTTTTGGTTGAACTATTAACTGGAGAAAGGCCAATTCTCTAACTAGATTTGGTGAACATAGAAGTTTGGCCACACATTTCATGTTAGCTATGGAAGAAGGTCGTGTTATGTCTATTTTTGATGCATTGGTGATTAAAGAAGGTATTAGGGATGAGCTTCTCTTATTAGCTAACCTTGCAATGCGGTGCTTGAATTTGAATGGAAGGTGTAGGCCAACAATGAAAGAAGTGGCTATCGAGTTGGAAAACATCCGTACATCACATATTCCCTCTATGGTTCAAACCACCCGGCCAGTCATGTATGGAGAGGAAGTTTTGGCACTAACATATGGTGAATCATCAACTCTTGAGTTTAAATGATAACATAAGTCAATGACAAGAATAGTCAATTTTCAATTTGCTAGTATTCCTTTTCATATTGTTGTAAATGAAACGTGGTGAATATTCATATCTTCTTTCTCACGTCTCTAATATATAATTTTCTTATAACAATATGAGACTTTTACAACTATATACGGTTTTTCATATTTTAATTTAATCCTTTTAGCATGTTTGGAAAGATTCATTCTTGTTTACCTATTATTATCCGTCCATACTATTAATATAAGTAAATAAAAATTTATATATTTGCTTGCATAAACATTTACTATTCATTTACTTGTATGTCTTGGACGTTAATCCAGGATCTTATATATTTACTTGTATTGACTCTTTAGTATGTACATTTACTATTTAATTACTTTATATCTATATACACATATTACTTTATACGTTTATGTCATTTTTATAGTGGTATACACACATAGAGAATTGTTTCCAACTTGTATCATCATATATTACTTTATACGTACATGTCATCTGAGTCCATGTATTATACTGCAACCACAACAATTAGCTGGATCTAGAATTGGTTTGTCCAAAAGAACAAGAAAGCTCATCAATTTTAGGACATTGTTAATCTAAGCTCATAAAATTTAGTGTAGGTAGAACTAGGGCTAAAGATTAGTAGGTTGGGACTTGGAATGAAGATTAAAGGGCGATAGGTAGGATTAGGAAGATAATCGAATAGGGGTGAGTACTTTAGTGATCTTTTAGTTTTTCAATTTAAGTGTTTTTTATTACAAGGTTCATAAATAAGCTCTAACCCGAAGCTCAAGAAAAGTAAAAGGAATGAATCTGATTTGCACTGCTGATTTTAGGCGATACTAAGGAGGTCGCCAAGTCTACTCCAACCCGTTTGATACACGAGAAAAATCCTAAGTCGCACGCATTTTGCAAGGACATATGAAATGCCACCATGACTATAATGAAGAGGAATGGTGAGAGGGACTGCCTTTGTTTTATTTTTTAGTTATACGAATCTATCGTAATATGGGGATCTAATTCTAGTTATATATTATTTTCGAAGTGAATAAAAAGCTATAAAACCTATACAAATACATAAAAGAACTAATTTTAAGAATGTCAAACAATTTATTGAAATTTTATTCACATGAACGTCAAAAAATTTATTGTATTTTAAGTATCGATACATGAAAAATCTATTCTACAAAAGTGAAAAAATGAAAATTATTAAATAGTAACAATTGTTATACTTCATGCATATTAATATAGATAAAAAAAATTTAGGATATGATAAGATGATACGTTAAATTTGAAAAATGAGGAAATCTAGTGGTATAAGGAATGTTTAGACATGTATATGGCAACCATTGACCAATTTTTTCAGAGCAACTCAGAATATATAATAGAAATCGGAGTAACAAGTGACTTACGGAAAAACTACAAATACAAGTTAGGATTATGCGACCAATTGACCCAACAAAAATGAACTTTCTATCCCTTTTTGTAACCCACCAAAAAGAATAGCTAACAATGACATCAAAGATCTCCTTCATCTGTGTTCCTACAGCAACAAATCACTCATCAAGCTAGTCACACAAATAATACGATAATCACCCTTTCAACCGTTGACCATTATTTTTTACAGCAATTCTTAAATTTATAGTATAAATACATCACAATATACACATTGTACTATTTGAACCCTAACATTTTGTTTGTCGAACACCCCACTAATCATTAGGATATCCTATTTAGAACCTTAGACTAATTAACGATCAATGACTAACTTAATTTCATTGAAATAGTTTTGTGATAAAAAGAAAATTAGGGAGATACGATTAACTAAAAATTATCAAAGACGTTCCTTTTTAATAGGACTTGTCACGAGTATTTTTTTTAGGGTTATCGATACTCTGCTAAAGATGGAATAAGATTATCTAAAATCATAGCTTATACATGATAATAGTCATTATAAAAAGAGTAAATTGTTATTTTCGTCCCTGTGGTTTGGTGAAAATTGTTACTTTAATCCAATAGTTTGTTTTTTTTTCGCATCTAGGTCCCTGTGGTTTACAAATCTTGTCATATTCATCCAGTCCGTTAACTCCATCCAAAATTTCCGTTAAATGAGGGGTATATTGGTCATTTTACATATATGTTTTTATTTTTCTTTTTTTTAAACCTGATTTAATATATAATCTTTAAATACATTGCTATTTTAGTCCCTGTGGTTTGAGCGCATTTGCCAATTTAGTCCAAAAATAACCACCACACACTACCCGTCACAAGAACCATCGACCACCGCCACCACCCCATCACAAAGCCACCAACACCACACCAGAGCGCCCACCATCACCACGCACATCGGATCGTTGCTACCATGTAAACCCTAAAAATCGATAATCAATATTGGACTTGTAACATACCACTTCGAAAATGCATATCAAACCCTACTAATACCTCTACAATACTCGTTTTCAAGGGTTCCATATACGTTTTCGAAGGGGTTTGTTATAAGTGAGATTAACGGTTGGTTTCTAGGGTCCACATGATGGTGGTGATCTAGTGTGTGATGGCGGAGATCTAATGTGTGGTTGTGGAGATCTAATGTGTAGTGGTGGTGCCCGTCTGGTGTGGTGTTGGTGGTTTTATGATAGGGTGGTGGTGATGATTGGTGGTTCTGATGGAGTGGTGGTGGTTTGCGGCGTGGTAGTGGTGTGGTGTGTAAATACGAGGTCCAACTCTGGATGGTTCTGGTCTTGTTGAACTTCGATTTACATACTGTGGTGGTGGTGTGGTGGATCGAAGTTTAATAAGACCAGAACCATCCAGAGTTGGACCTCGTATTACACACCACACCACCACCATGCTGCAAAACCACCACCACTCCATCGGAACCACTAAATCATCACCACCACCCTATCATAAAACCACCAACACCACACCAGACGGGCACCACCACCACACATTAGATCTCCACCACCACACATTTGATCTCCGCCATCACACACTAGATCATCACCATCATATGGACCCTAGAAACCAACCGTTAATCTCACTTATAACAAACCCCTTTGAAAACGTATATGGAACCCTCGAAAACAAGTATTGTAGAGGTATTAGTAGGGTTTGATATGCATTTTCGAAGTGGTAGGTTACAAGTCCAATATTGATTATCGATTTTTAGGATTTACATGGTAGCGACGATCCGATGTGCGTGGTGGTGGTGGCGCTCTGGTGTGGTGTTGGTGGCTTTGTGATGGGGTGGTGGCGGTGGTTCGGTGGTTCTTGTGACGGTAGTGGTGTGGTGGTTATTTTTGGACTAAATTGACAAATACGCTCAAACCACAGGGACTAAAATAGTAATGTATTTAAAGAGTATATATTAAATCAGGTTAAAAAAAAAGAAAAATAAAACATATATGTAAAATGACCAATATACCCCTCATTTAACGGAAATTTTGGATGGAGTTAACGGACTGGATGAATATGACAAGATTTGTAAACCAAAGGGACCCAGATGCGAAAAAACAAACTATTGGATTAAAGTGACAATTTTCACCTAACCACAGGGATGAAAATGACAATTTACTCTTATAAAAAATAAAATAAAAAACTATTCAAGGGTAGATTAATATATAGTGATGAATCTTTATGAAACTAACTCCAGTTTGTAGCTACTAGAAGATATATAAATATGGGGCACTTAATGAAAAGCTAAACGCTAGTTATTTATTCTCTGTATAAATATATTAGTTTAGAAACTCATTACCACACGAGTTGAAAAAGAATATTAAATTAACAATTAGCAATAAATATATAGAAATTATAAATATTTTTTTATGTAAAATATGATTAAAAGTACATATATTCAACTATCTTAAGTAATAAAAAATAATATCTTTTTCAACTTTCATCATTAAAAAGCTTTTGTTAAAACAAAACTATTTTTTAAACATTTTATTTTAACTTTTTTGAGCAATGTTATTTTTGAAAAAAGAATTCTTTCTATATAAAAACTTCATATTTCATATAAATTTTGTTTTTATTAAATGTATGTGTTTTTAGAAGCGATGTTATTTATTAATTAAATATCTGATTTGAATTTGGAGAATATATATAATAGAAAAGTTCAAATACAAAGGGAATATTATGTAAAAAGTGTGAGAAGCAATCGGTGAGTGACATGTGACATATTTTTAAAAATGGAAGGAGGTGTATTTTAGGAAATCTAATTTATTAAGATGAAGGTGTGGGATTTATTGACTTTTTTTGTACGATTGTGGTTTTCAAACGATCAAACGATCGAATTCATCTTACATCAATTTCAATCGTTGAAGATTTAAACGTACGTAGTTTCAGCTTACATCAATTTCAATCGGTGAAGATTCAAACGATCGAATTCATCTGTTGAAGATTGCTTTACATCAATTACTTCGCCGATGTCGACGATTGATCATCAGTTTGGTACGTATGAAGACGATTATATACTGTAATTGAAATAGTATGTTAACTTTCGCACCGTAATTTTGTCGTTTGGATCATCATTGTGTCTATACTGTCTGATTTCTATGAATTTTGTTATTGATTGACATCATCATTGTATCATAGGTATCATCATTGTGTCATAGGTATTATCATTGTGTCTTTTTGTTCGTCGATCATTGTGTCTTTTGTATTGTTATTGTGTCTGAATAAAACAGTTATTGTGTCTATACTGTTAGATTACTCTAGACATTATAAATATGTTGTTGAACATATTTTATAAATATCCGTGTGAGTCTCTATATTGTGTCTTTTATGTTGTTGTGTTTGTTATATGAATTTTGTTATTGATTGACATCATCATTGTGTCTTAGATATCATCATTGTGTCTTTTTGTTCGTCATTGTGTCTTTTGTATTGTCATTCTGTCTGAATAAACAAATATTATTAATCAATTGGTTACGAACAAAGATGAGTTGTGTTTTTATCTTGATTATTTGAATAGTTACAAGTTTAAGGCTGATGAAGTTCAAATGGTCGCCCCACCTCCAAGCAGGAGAGATAGGTTTGCAGAGTTAACTGGAGGGAGCGAACGAAATGAAGCAAAATTCCTTGTACCTGTTAAGAAAAGACAAAAGGTAGACCGAAAAGAATGAAGTCAGCTCATGAGTTAGCTATCGAACAAGCAGGAAAAAAGTTAAGAAACTGTGGGTTTTGCAAATAACCTGGTCACATTATACGCAATTAAGTTTATATCTTCAAAGCATTAAGGATAAACAAGCTTCAAGCACCTCAACAGTTGATTCTATGCCTATTCAAGAATAGGATTCATTATGTCATAAGATTAATTGTGTCATTATATTCATTGTGTCATAAGACTCATTGTGTCATATTTGAAGAGTTTTGTTTACGTTTGATTTTGACGATAAAAACAAGTTACCAAATACTATTGTGTAATGTAAAGCAACATATAGCAACAAATATTAACATGCCAACACATAGCAAAATATAACAACATGCCAACATACCAAATTACTATTGTTTTAAATTACATTGTGTCAAACTACCATTGTGTCAAACTAGCATTGTGTCAAACTACCATTGTGTCAAACTACCATTGTTTCAAACAATCATTGTATCAAACAACCATGTGTCAAACAACCATTGTGTCAAACAACCATTGTGTCAAACAACCATTGTGTCAAACAACCATTGTGTCAAACAATCATTGTGTCAAATTACTTTTTTGCCCCTCCACCTGTTAGCAGTTTTCTACTTATTTACATGTTTACCACCGTGTTTTTTTGAACCATTGATCTATTTTAATGAGTTGATCCAATGGCCTGAATTACTTCTCACCCTTTTTAGAATATATAGGCTTTGTAGCATATCCTCTCCCTATATATATAATATCATTAGCATTTTATATCATTATCAAAGGTACGTTGATTGTTATGATATTGACACGTGACAAAATAGCTATAAGAATATGATATGTGACAAAAATTATTTTGATTTGTTACGGTAGATAACTTTTTCATTTATGGTGTTGTTAAATGTTGATATGAAAAAAATTTACCTTGATGGTGAATTTTATAATTTATTTTTCGTTTGAGCCTATATTTCTAGCTCGCGCTGCATCTCTAAATATTCCTTAGCACCGCCCTAGTAACAAAGATATAATATGATAGTAGATATGGAGAATAAGGATTTTTATTTTGTATTAAACATTAAAAGAGAAACAACAAACGATAAACATTGCAATCATAACATTGAAAAATCCAAAATGTTCCAACTTTTCGTTTTTTCCAATCACGCATACCACCATTATACACATAAACACAACCTTACATTTTGTGGTACATTTGCAATTCACATATTATTTACAAATATGAATTATTTCAAGCTTATGTGCTTTTACTTATATTTCTTTCATCACACCAACATCAATTGCAACTCCAATGTACACGATGACAGGGTGCAATGATACGTGCGGGAAAAATGTGACGATTCCATACCCTTTTGGAATCGGTGCAGGTTGTTCTGCCAATCAATGGTACATTGTCGAGTGTGCCTACTCGAAGCCACAATTATTCGCGCTCAACAATGTGGATGTCTTGGGTGTAAATTTGGAAGATCAAACACTCACTATCAATACAGCCAAGATCTCTTATTGCCAAAATACACTCCAGAAGTATATCAATCGGACGATGATGAGCATCGATCTTGGTACAACTCCATTCCTATTTCCAAATCACAATAAATTTGTGTTTGAGGGGTGTGGTAGGGGTGTGATGGATAACGAGAGCGTGCCACAGGGTGCTCGACTTCTTGTCTAAATGACACAAGTGTTAAAGAAAGAAACAACTGTTTAGGTGTTAGCTGTTACCAAACAACAATTTCACATCATTTAAAGTTGTACAGTATAAATCTCACGCTTTTGGATGGAGATAGAGTGTGTGGGTTTGCCTTCTTGATGGATGAAGATTCATATGTTAAACGACACTTGTATGTTGCTGCTAATAGTGCCTCTACTCCTATTACCGCATTTGGACCCTTACATCTGAAAATGTTCAAGGTACGTTTATTTTCCACGAACGTTTACATGAGCCTATCATCCATTATATTGAGGATTCCAAAACCTACTCTCCACATATGGTGGAGAAGATTAAGTCAGCCTATAACTAACTCTATACATGATATATAATAAATATATAATACTAATATTCCCCCTCAGTTGGAACAGGTGTGTGAACAGACGTTCAAACTGGATCGAAAACTCTGAAATAGCTGGCGGGGTAATCCTTTTGTGAATATGTCTGCATATTGATAGGCTGAAGGCACATGCAGGACGCGAACGTGGCCGAGACGAACACGGTCACGAACGAAGTGAATATCAAGCTCCACGTGCTTTGTGCGTTGATGTTGGACCGGGTTTTCGGTGAGATAGATGGCCGAGACGTTATCACAGTACACAATTGTAGCTGTTTTCACTGGGACATGCAGCTCTAGAAGAAGGTTGCGTAGCCAGGAGGTCTCGGCGACTGCATTTGCGACCCCACGATACTCAGCCTCCGCACTTGAGCGGGAGACGGTGGGTTGTCGTTTAGAGGACCATTATATAATGTTGTTGCCCATGTAAACGTAATAACCCGACGTGGAACGTCGGGAATCCGGCATCCGCCCAATCCACATCAGGGTAAGCACAATGGATGAGACAGCGTGCGATTTAAGCGGAGACCAAACTCGAGAGTGCCTTGGATGTATCGAATAATATGCTTCAGGAAGTTCAAATGAGGTACCCCCGGGAGCGTGCATGAAAAGACATACCTGTTGGACAGTATACGAGATATCGGGACGAGTAAAGTCAAATACTAGAGGGCCCCCGCAAGGCTGCGATAGATCGAAACATCCGACAGCAAGTCACCATCAAGGGCACTCAGTTTCGAAGATGTGTCGATGGGGGTGTGTGAGGGTTTGCATGTGGACATGATGGCATGATGCAAGATATCCTTGGCGTATTGTGATTGTGAGAGAACATCCCGTTGGCATCACGGTGACAGGTGATGCCCAAAAATGGTGAAGCGGACCCATGTCGGACATAGCAAACTCTTTAGACAGAAGGGCGTGATGGATTGATTAAAGGTGATGATGAGGCGATGAGTATGATGTCGTCGACGTATAATAGAAGGTAAGCAACTTGACCACCTTTGTTATGGACAAATAAAGAGGTATCACACCGGCTGCCCGTGAATCCATGAGATGTAATAAAGCTTGAGAACCTGTGAAACCATGCACGAGGGGCCTGTTTGAGGCCATAGAACTTCTTCAAGCGACAGACATGCGAGGGTCGGTTGGATCAGTGTACCCGGGTGGCTGATGCATGTAAACAAGCTCATTCAATGACCCTGTAAGAATGCATTTTTGACGTCAAGTTGATTGATTGGCCAATTTCTTGAGATGTCAAGTGAGAGAACAGTCCATATAGTAGCGGGTTTCACAACCGACTAAACGTTTGGTCACAATCGACACGCACAGTCTGAGATCGTCCATTAACAACGAGTCGGGCCTTGTAGCGATCCAAGCTGCCATCAGCTTTAAACTTGTGGTGAAAGAGCCACATGTAGCGTATAACAGGGGCAGATGGTGGTCGTGGTACAAGCTCCTAAGTTTCATTGTCTATTAACGCTGTATATTCTTGAGCATGGCCTGTTTCCAATTTGGGTCGGCTAGGGCTTTGAGGTGGGAGGTGGGAGGTGGTAAGGTGAGATAGAGGGTGTGGATGAGGCTTGGAGTTGTATTTCGGTTGGGTTTGGAAATGCCGGACTTGCCCCGGGTAGTCATGGAGTGACTGTTGGTTGGGGGAGGTGGTGGTGGGGGAGCGACCGGAGGCGCAGGAGGTGGGGAGGGAGGAGAGGTTATGTGGGGGGTGTAGCAGTATGAGTAGGGGAGGAGGTGGGGTAAAAGCTGGAGCAGTAGGTGTGGGGAATTGAAAGTGGTGGGTAAGGGGGGCGGTTCATCCAAAAACTGATAGGCGTGGGAGGGTATATGTGTGGCAAAGGGGAAGGTGGCTTCGTCAAAGTGGACGTGGCGAGCGATGTGCGTACGACCAGTGAAGGGATCGAGACACCGATATCCACGAAAATTCGGTGGGTATCAGGAAGATGCAGCGGATGGATCGAGCATCGAGACGATAAGGATGAGTGTCGGAAAGGTTGGGTAGCAAGCACAGCCGAACACCTGAAGGTGATCGTATGTGGGATGACAGTGGAATAAGGTAAAGGTAGGGGTGTTATAATTGAGCCGAGTGTAGGAGGATATTGTGCAAATAGGTGGCGGTGTGGATCGCCTCAAACCATAGGTAGGTGAACGTGGGCATGGAGGAGAAGCGCCCGAACAATGTCGTTGAGGCGTCGGATCATACGCTCCGACCTACCATTTTGAGGGGTGGTTTAAGGACATGAGAAGCGGAAGACAAGTCCATTAGAGTAGCAAATCGGTGAAATTCAGTGTTGTCAAATTCCCCCCCCCCCCAAGGTCATATTGAAAAGTTTTAATATTTTTATGAAATTGTGTTTGAATATGTTTATGAAATTTGACAAAGGTGGTAACACTTTAGACTTGAATTTTAATGGATACACCCAACATAATATGAAAAATTGTCAACAAGAACCATGTAATACTTGTAAGACGCATGACTAAGGACCGGGGAGGTCCATAAATCGCAATGTATATGTCAATGTGCAAATGTAAAAGAGTTTGAATTAACAAATTGAAGTCTCTTGCTATTTGATAAATGACAAGAGTCACAAAGACTAGCAGATGCTTTATTACATGAAATATGAAAATGATTAGAAAGAAATCCAAAACTTGAGGGCCTGGATGTCCTAGGCGTGATGCCACTTATTGGAAGATAATGCAACAAAAGCTTGAGGTGAAGGATGAGCGGGTAGAGATCCCCGGTGCTGTCATGGTGCGAAAAAGGGCAACCAGTCTTAGATCCTTCACGGTAAAACTAGTAGGGTCAATTCAATTGAGACATTATTATCACGAGTAAATTGACGAACCGATAGTAAGTTTTTAACGACACTTGGGGCATAAAGAATATTGTTTAGGTGGAAGGTGTGGTTATGGGTTTTGTGAATGCCGTTGCCGGATCCCAAAATGGTAACATTTGGCCATTACCTACAAAAATATTAGCGTTAGTAGACGATGAAAAATAAGAGTGAATGTTACCTTGATCAGCCGTGATATAGGATGAAGCCCGCTGTCCATGTTCCCATTGGATCCGGCTTTTGAGGCTTAAAGTGGAGAGAGCAGCCCCGAGGTCGGTGGGTTGAAGAGGGTCAGTGTGGGGAAAAGGTGTGGGTAAGCATCGGCTAGGAGGGTGGCTGAGGGTAAGTAAGCCAAAGCCTGATGGGGCAGGGGCTGGGGCTGTGGAGATTGGCCGGGGAAGGGCTGTGGTGGTCTGGTCCAGAGGAAGCCCAAGGGGATTGGGCCGGTGAGGGCACGGGGAGGCGGAGTCCACTAGGGATAAGGGTTGTAGTACGGTTGGGCTGGGTTGGGGAATGAGAGTGATGAGGGGACGAGGTGTGCAGATGCCATCCACGGCCCCGACCACCGCGGTGATGCCCACGACCACGGCCTCGGTGGGGACCTCGGCCGCGATAGGAGTGGGATTCAAGGTATTGCGACGGGTGGTAGGGGAATGGAGTGGTGGTATTGGCGATTGGGTGGTGGGTTAGATGACGGACCCGGGGCCGTGGCGAAGCCAGAAGGGCGGGATGCTGCTGAGTATGTTGACGGCGGCTTGGCGGCGTTGTTCTTTATCGAGCATTTGGCGGGCATCGTCCCATGACGCTTCAGACTGTGTGATGAAGGATGCAACAGTATCGAACTCAAGAGGCAAGCCAAGAAGCATTTGCAGCACCAAGCGGATTCGGTCACGGGTGACCCACATCTTTGAGTTGCCCCGACAGATCTTTCATCTTCTGAAAGTAATCATTCATAGACGAGCAAGAGGCCATGGTTGTGGGTGAGCGGGCTCCACGTAGCGGCGCGGGAGTTCTTTTTGTTAAGAAAAATATGTTGAAGACGAGTCCATGCTTGCTGGGCGGTGGTCGGCTTCTAAGACACGAACCAGGAGATCATCTAATAAGGAACCATAGATCCATTGAAGGACGATGGAGTCTATTTTGGACCAGGTTGTCGTAAGTCGTGTCGGATGCGGCGGGAGGAGGAGTTCCATCGATATGATTCACACATCATATCCATGTGCATGCAAACGAAAAAGCTTCACCCATGAGGAGTAGGTAACCTTCTCGCCATCAAGGATGCGTATTTTTGTTTTGTATATTCGTAACCGAATAGACAGGGTGAAGGGGCTTGTTGTCGACAGAATGAGAAGGTTTGGAGGAGAAGTAGGAGGAGGAGCTCGAGTCGCCCATGGTGAACGTATCCACCAATCGGAAAAAAACGAGGATGATGAGGTTAGGGTTTTAGAGCCATGCTCTGATACCATGAAAATGTTCAAGGTACGTTTATTTTCCACGAACGTTTACATGAGCCTCTCATCCATTATATTGAGGATTCCATACCTACTCTCCACATATGGTGGAGAAGATTAGTCAGCCTATAACTAACTCTATACATGATATATAATAAATATATAATACTAATAACATTTAGTGACACATTAACCTGTTGTGGAGTATCTTACCCCATCAATCTTGAACTAAATACGGGTAATGGTACTCCATGCGGTCACATAAATGTATCCTCAACGGGCGCTACGTAGTAAACCCTTATTTGTTATATGGATGCGAAGGTACGTACTTGTCATATCTAAGTATTTCAATTAAGTATTTTTATGTTTTTAATTTCAAACACATCTTTTCGAATATATCGTATATGACGTGTGTTTAGAAAGGGAAGAATGTGCAAAGTGCTACAATTCCTATTGTGACTATGATACAATATACGAGGACGATGGCTCAGTTAGATTAAGCAACATCACTTGTAAACCTTCCTATTTATTTTCTAGACATTTTGGATCCATGACTGTTATTCTAGGTAAATTCGATATCTTATCACGATCTTATATATTCTTAATTGGCAAGTTATTCAAATCCATACATCTTTGTATATGAGGTGACTAAGTAAGCGTTATGTATTTTTCTCCAAAAAATGACACAAGTCATTAAGGACAACATGTGGGTGCGTAATAAAAAGGAAAACAAAGTATCAAATCATGAAATTATTAATTCTAGTATAAGGATGAAGAAGTATAAAAATGTCACAAGAAGATGAATGATGATTTTATAACATCACATATATACTTTAATCTTACAAGATTTTTAAAATTTTATAACATATACTTTAAGTTCTTTTGACCATAAATAGACTTCTTTTACTTTTCATTTTTTGTTGGCCTTGATTAAGGTGTTAGCTTAACTAGGGTGCACTTTTACTTGGGGCTACCGGTTATGCAATCTACAAATGGATCAATAAAACAAAAGAAATAGAAAGAGAAGGAGGTTCTTTAAACGAAATGGTGGTTTACTTTTAAAACAACAGAAGAAGCTGATCCGTCTTTACTGGTAAAACCATACTTTTCACATCACGTGAGCTGGACAAAGCCACAGAAAACTTCCATGAGAATAGAATTTTGGGTCGAGGAGGCCAAGGTACAGTGTATAAAGGAATGTTAGTGGATGGAAGGATTGTAGCAATCAAGAAATCGAAAATTGTCGATGAAAGCCGATTAGAACAATTCATCAACGAGGTGGTCATTCTTTCCAAGTCAATCACAGGAACATGGTCAAATTATTAGGATGTTGCTTAGAAACAGATATTCCATTGATTGTTTCTGATACATATCAAATGGTACCTTGTATGAGCGCCTTCATAATGAAACTCATGAGATACCAATTTACTTAAACATGAGATTGCAAATCGCTACAGAGGTTGTAGGAGCACTTGCTTACTTGCATTCAGCAACTTCCATTTCAATATACCATCGAGACATCAAAACCACCAATATACTTTTAGATGAAAAGTACAGGGCTAAGTTTCTGACTTTGGAACTTCTAGATTTGTCTTAGTTGAGCAAACTCATTTAACCACCTAGTTAAAGGTACGTTTGGTTATCTTGATCCTGAGTATTTTTAATCTAGTCAATTCACTGAAAAAAGTGATGTTTATAGTTTTGGAGTTGTTTTGTTAGAACTATTAACCGGAGAAAACCCAATTTCTCCAATCAAATTTGGAGAACATAGAAATTTGGCTACACACTTTATGTTAGCTATGGAAGAAGGACGTATTATGTATACTTTTGATGCGGTTGTGACTAAAGAAGGTACTAGGGATGAGCTTCTCTTATTAGCTAACCTTGCAATACGATGCTTGAATTCTAATGGACGGTATAGGCCAACAATGAAAGAAGTATCTAGGGAGTTGGAAAACTGCGGACATCACATATTCCATCTATGGTTCCAGCAAGTACATCCCATCTAGTCATGGATGGAGAAGAAATTTGATGCTAACATATGACAATTCGTTAACATATTGAGTTTGAATGAATTCATAAGTAATTTTCAAATTTCTACTCTTAATTTTACATATTTTTAGGAAATGAAGTGTGTTGAAGCTTCATATTTGTTTTCTCATGTCTATTACATTCTATTTTTCTCATAAGAGCTGAAGTTACTTCTAAATTATACAACTAAAAGTGTTGAAAATTGGTGATTTCGGGAGTGAAAACAAGTTATGCTCTCTCTTCATCAACACACATGTAATCTGCAAACTCAACTAAAAGTTTTTCGTTCTTAATTTCTTTCAACGAAAAAAATGTTCTCTACCCCCTAGGGATGTGAACAGAGTGAGTGTAGGCCGTCGTCTACAGTTTGAGTTTATGTTCTCGGTTGGGTATTTAGTTATAACGTACAACTGTTTTATTAATTATTTACGACTTTTAAATCGTTTTTCAAAAGATTTAAATGGGTACTAGGGATGAGCATCTCCATCTGCTACGCTTGCTAAGTAAAACTGAAATTTATGGGCGGTATAGACCAACAATGAAAGAAGCATCTATGAAGTTGGAAACCATACGGGCATCATATTCCCACTATGGTTCAGACAAGTACGTGGATGGCTAGTCGTGGATGGAGAAGAAGTTTGATGCTAACATAAGATGAATTATTAATATTTTGAGATTTGAATGAAAGCATAAGTACTTCTCAAATTGCTATTCTTCTTTTTTCATATCTGTAGGAAATGAAATGTGATTAAAATCCATATTTTGTTTTCTTAAGTCTCTTACATTCTATGTTTTGATTATCGGGAGTGAATACAAATTATGCTCTCTCTTCATTAACACACATGTAAAGTGTAACGCTTAACTAAAAGTTTTTTGTTCTTACTTTTCATTCAATAAAAAATGTTCTCTATACCCCAAGGAAGGTGATAGAGTATATCAGGCCTTCGTCTAATGATAGTTTGGGTTAATATTCTAGAGTGGGGTATTTAGTTATGATGTACCCTTTTTTATTAGTTACGACTTTTAAAACTGTTTTTTAACAAGTTAAATGGGTACCTTGAAAATTTATTATTTGTCTTAAGTTAACATAGTCATAGAATCCTTTTTCACAAAAAAAGCAACACAACAAGTAAATTAAACATAAAAAACTTAATACAAGCAGTTTCTAGACATAAAAATCATATGCAACATCATTGTTTTAAAAGCTCAAAACCTCAATCTCTCTCTTTTAGAAACTCAAATGATAAATCTTTATATTCAAATTAGTTCGAAAAAAGGAATTATCGGATTTCATACATAAAAACTCAAAGCCTCAATTTTTTTGTTGAAAACTCGAAAGATCGATCATTCTTTTTGATCTTTTAGTTTCAATTCTTTAATAACATAATAGAAAAGAAAAGCATTTGACAGAAGATAGAAAACATATAAAAAGATTAAATAAGAAATATCTTTTAAGTGATCATAGAACCTCTAGTTTAAATAGTTAGCATTCTTCCACCAATAATAGGGTGGTGGATATTAGTACTACATTATGACTTTGGTACAAGATCTAAAGCGTGAGCACATGCTTTCTTTGCCTAGGACGACAAGTGTGAGATTCTCCACATGCAACCTCTATCGCAGCCATGTCGCTCTAATAGATAGAGAGATTGCTTGTAAAAAGGTAAATGTAGAAATGATTGTGTATTAAATGAAGTTCAACTCAACTTTTTGAATGAGGTAGATTCTAAATTCTTAATGGCTTCGATTTCATGTTGTTTGCATCAGATTGTTATGATTTGAAGAAACTTAACTTTATGTTATAATTCTCTGCTCGAGGTTTAATTAAAATTGTTTAATACAAAGGCAGGCAAAGTTGTTTGAGGTGAGTTTCCTATAGGCTTAAATCCATAAGGTTTCAGTAATCATTGAAATGGCAGAGAATCTGTTAGTTATATGTGTTTTAAAGGTTCAAATAAGTTGCTTGAACTTTTTGATCTATTACTAGTAGGTTCTCATTGTACTTAATTACTTGGAAATTACATGTTACATGTTGAACTTAGTTTCCTTTTCATCTTATTTTTTCAAATGGACTGTTTGATTACTTTTGAATAATTAATTGTTGAACCAATAAAAGATCTAAACCATTAAGAGGTCTGAACGATTAATAGCTAGTATATCATTTAAATATTCAAATGCAAATGTTGATCAATTCAGATAAAAGGTCTTAACTATTCAGCATTAGACATCTTAACCATTCAGCAATAGTATAATGTTTAACCATTCAGAAGCAAATGTCTGAACCATTCAGACATTAGCTCGTGAAACAAACAGTCTGAACCATTAAGTGATGAAACATTCAGAAATCTGAACCATTAAGAGGCTGATTAAAAGTATGTGATTAAAAGTCTGCCAAACAGCCCCTAAATCGCATCCTTTGAGCATGTTTGGTGTGGTAGTATTGTATTACATAAAAATTAAGTGTTAAACTTCGTTTAGTCCGCGTCTTCCAAGTTAGTTGCAGGATTTTAGGACGTTTAGTTTTGACTTTTAGTATACTCACGCGTCATGTAATTAGCTATTTAAAGAGACTAATATCAGGTTTAGTAGCAGGAGTTAGAGCAGCATTTCGAAACAATAAAAATTCCAAGCAGTAAACTCAAATCTATTTTGATTGTGTGTGTTTATAATAATTAAGCATTTAACATAATTATCGAAATACTTAATACAATTATAATAAACATAATCAACACAAAATGTAAGAAGTTTGTCACCTTTAAAGCAAATCAAATTGAAATGATGGAATGGGGAATGTTAATAGAGACGTATAATATAACTATAGTTTCGTATTATTAAAAACTAGAAATTAATAATAAGAAAAACATATAAAATAAAATCAAGAACTTTAAACATATAGTTTCGTATAATATAACTATAGTTTCGTATTATTAAAAACTAGAAATTAATAATAAGAAAACATATAAAATAAAATCAAGAACTTAAACAAACGAACATAAATGTCACACCCCCGCTTGTAGCGGAAACACGAGGATGTGACGGACGGGATCGTCATAACACTTGGCATAAATACAGAGATATAATACATGCAAACATCTCGTGTCATGACGTCCCCCGACACAATGGTGACTTGTGTCGTGGTTAGTCAGTTCCACGACTATCATAGTCTTATTGATTCCAATCCAAATCACACAATGTTCAAATATGGAACAAATGACAATATTACATATGCAAAACTTATTGAAATCCTGAGGGTCTCGGCTAAGGCATCAACTCTAGCTATCCTCTTTGATTATGTTCACCTGAAAAGATATGCTCAAAAATGTCAAACACATAATGTTGGTGAGTTCTGCAGGTTTAAATTGAAAACATGTAGTTGATGCTGTATAGAATTTGGTATGGAATCATACTGTAAGCAAAAACCACATAACATGTGTTTAAGACAACCAAACCTAATGACGTTATGCATATAAATTCGTCGGAATATATTCACCTTGGCCTGATTGCTGGCAGCTGTGTTGGTAACTCACAAGTTAACCAATCGTCGAAGGGTGGGGGTGTCAACCCAGTAGTACTACCAATACCTATCCGTTGGTTCCTAACCCGGAATTAATGGTTGTAAGAATAGAATAACACCATGTATGTATTAGAATATGAGAATAGTATCACATCGATTCCAAGTATGAAAATTTTATGTAAGATTGTACAGCATCGAAAACGGGTGAGCATACTTTTCCCCCAAGTTTGAAAAACATTGAAACAATTACAAAAGCATAAAAAGGGGCCACGGAAACTCACCTTGGATTGATGTAATGTATATGAATAAGAACTTCAAGGAATTAAGCAAACACGATCAAACACGTTCAACACCTATTATTGATTTGTAATTTAGTCTATAATACGAATGAATATATTTGGTAAGGCTTGGGTTGATTTGATTTAACACGTGTCACACACGCAATATATATATGTTACAATCTTTTATATATTCGTATATGTTTTAATAAGTAATTATCAATAAGTATTAAGTTTTACCAAATAATTATTTACATTTTGATTTCATTAGAAAGTTTTCATAGGTGTATTTATATATTTTTAGGATTAGATATAAAATAATGTGGTCTAATTATATAATTTATAATTATCCAATAATATTTATAAATAAGAATATTCACACTTATAGTATTTTGATTAATAATAAGTATTAATTTATACCTTTGGGTCAAATATATTTTATAAGAAATAACCCACAATTTCATAAATAATTTGTGGATTTATAAAATATATCAACTTGTATTTAAAGATAATAAAGTGTCCATTTTTATAAAAATAATTATTTATAATATTTATAAATAATATTTATATGATTTTTGTGATTATTTTATAATTAACTTGATTTAGAATTTATTTTATAAAAATAAGTATTTTTAATATTTTTAAATAATATTTATAAAAATCTATTATTGTTTTTAAATAAAATAAATTTACAAAAAATTATTTTGTAAGATTTAAAATAAGGAGAATTTTTAGAATTTATTTTATAATTTTTAGGAATTTTTTATATATTTTTTTTGAAGGTTAAAAGGCTTAAAAAATAGTTGGAGGTAGCCGGGTTCGAACCCGGGACCTCCAACTCCCCCACACACCACCCAAACCAGTGAACCAAGGCATACAGCCGCGGTTATTTCCCGTTCCTAATTATTTTAAGCATTAATCCGATTAACCCCAATTCCCATTCGAGCCCTAGGTTCGAATCCCAGCCATTGAGGCTTAATTCGATTTCGATTGCTTCTGAAATCATAGGGCTTTTGTTCCCATGAAAATCCGAGTAAAATGGTGTGTTCAATTACCTGTTTGGTGTCGATTTGGGACTGGATTTGATGAAGAACAGGCCGCGGTCAATGGGATGATCGATGGATGAGCAAACAATGTTTATAATCAAATTAAACTTTAGGTAAGCTTTTAATGATGATTACAGACAAAAGCCCTCAACCAACTTGGTTTAAAAATGCTCGGAGAACAGGATTCGAACCAGTTGCAGGTTCGCGACAGGGTGATGATCGAAGGTGGGTTTCGTGTGTGTTTCAGAGGGATTGAAAGTCGCATACGATTAAGAACAGTTATGGGGTCTTATATACACGATTAATTGGATTATTTAGCTGTTAGTGGCGATTGTGGATTATTTGTTTGGCCGACAATGGAGATAGTCGGTTTTAGTGGTGTTTGCACTTGTATTATTCAATTGAATGGTGACTCACGTTCGACTCCACCACGGGAATGTGTCGGTAACTTTAGTTAGGTCAAAAACCGCGTTATTTTGGCGTATAGTTTATCGCCGGAGGCTCGCCGGCGTTTCTGGCCGGAAATTCGAAGGGGACGGGCCGGGGGGTTGGGTTTTTAGAAAATTATAAATGGTCCCTGCGGTTGTGTTTTTATCATTTCATGATTTAAAACTCTTTTGAAGTTTTAAAAATGGCAAATCCCCCCTGGGCTTTATTATTATTATTTTTATTAACATCATTATTATTATTATTATTATTATTATTATTATTATTATTATTATTATTATTATTATTATTAGCATCATTATTATTATTATTATTATTATTATTATTTTTATTATTATCATTATTAGTATTTTTATATTTATTTAACATCAACATATCAAACTTAATTATTTATAAAATTAACTTTTAATAATAAAAAAAATACGTGATGTTACAATAAACAAACACGTTATTGAATGTTCAATAACATAAATGAACGTACAAACGTATGCTATGTTCATGTTTGTTCGTTAAGCTAAACAATGAATTTTCTTGTTCGTGTTGGTTATTACCGAACAGTTCATGAGAACATAAAATTCTTGTCGTAGTGAAGAAAAAAAAATATTCTTTGTACTTGAAAGTATTTTTGGTTGATTTCTAACTGCAATTTAATGACAGCCCTTTCGGTCTGAGTAAACAATTATCTCAATATATGTTATGTTTTAGTCTCTAATAATCAACAGCAAGTGAAAGTGTTTTGACTCGGTAACTTTTAGCGACTAAATGTTTGGTCAAATTCAATCATTGGCATCCTTCTGTGGTCACTAAACGTTGTAACTAAGTTATTCTAGGGACGGGCTTTTTATTGATTGTTGAGGAAGAAGGTCCTCACAAACAGTGACAACTTTTGTAACAAAAAGTGACCACCCAAAGTTGGACTCGGCGATGAATTTTATGCTACTAGTGGAATTTCTTTCCTCATGATGTAGGATGTTGACTGTGGTGAATTATGTAAATAATATACATATTACTGTTTGAAAGTACCTTCTCAATACCCTGCTAGAGGAGAATTAGATTCTTATCGTATTGTTTTATGTTGTTGAAGGTTATGTTATGAAAAATCGTTCAAGGGTTTAGAGTAGTCTTTTCCATTCACTTCATTAATGCACACAAAAAATTAATAAAATAAATAAATAAATAATATATAAATAAAAAACAATATCATTGATTGATTTCAATCACCACAAATCACAATCACAATCAGTATATATATTGTCACAACACACTTGATATAATAGAAACAAACAGATGTTAAACTGATCCCTAAGACAACACAACCGGTACGTATGTGGCTCCTTTATTTATTTGGAATATTGATAAGTAAGATATCGTACTCGCTTAATTACCATCAATAGTACTGATAGGTTTGCCAAGAGCAAGTAATTAATGGCACTTTCTTGTGGGTAGCCAGACCAAATGTTCCTTCCATATCTATATCCTCTGGCTTAACACCTTGCGGCAACGACCAATCAAATTTATATAGAAACGTAGCCAACGTCATCTCATCGATCGCCATTGAATAAATCCTCCCCGGACAAGCCCTCCTTCCCGCACCGAAAGGAATAAACTCGAAATTGTGCCTCACAAATCAGTAGATGACTCCAAAGAACCTCTCTGGCTCAAACTTCTCAGCTTTATCCCACACCTTAGGATCTCTCATAATCGCGTAAACGTTAACGTATGCTGTAGTCCCTTTGCAATATCACCCCCAATACGTTGACATCATGTCGCGCGACTCGTGGCAATAGAATCGGAACAGGAGGATGCAACCGCATGGTTTCCATTATTACAGCCTTGAGATATGTCATCTTCTCTAGATCCTCACCGGTTATGTCTTTCCTTCCATTAAGTACTGTTTTCACTTCATCCTGGGCTTTCTTCATGATATCCGGATATCTCATAAACTCCATCATTACCCATTGGATCACCGACGCTGTTGTAGCCGTAGCGGTAACATACGCATCCTAGGTACTTACAAACGTCAGTTAAAACATATATATACACATACAGTGTTATAGAAACTGGGCATTTGCGACCAATGATTGTTTATATATAATATAGAAGATACGGGAGGGATCATAAGAAAACCACATTGTTATGTGAAAACTAGAGAACAATGAAACCGGATACATAATTATAAAATTTGTTATCGCTACACTCTATGTATATGTGTGTATATATAGATAGAGGTACGGGTCAATGAAAATTCTAAATGAAAATTCTAACATGGTTTTATATATACGTCACACATAGGTTACGTATACATAATCATTTTTCATTCAAAATAGTGTTACGTATACGTAATACTCTTATTCTCCGTATTTATGTTCAACATATATGTAACAAATACTTAAGTAACATTTTAACAATTAAATAAACAAAAAAGATATAAATATATTATTGATTTTCATGGTTTTCTTTGATGTTCGTTTAACCATTGGTTTTCTCAGTAAACTTCCCATATAAAGATAATCAAAAAGAGATAGATATGTATACCATGAGGAGTGCTTTGAGGACTTCCGAATCAACCTTGATTCCATTGTTATCTTCCTCTTGAATCTTGAGTAGTGCATCTATCAACGGTTTGAAGCGATTTTCGGTGACAACCGGGTCGGGACTAGTCCTGCTAGCCGCTCCTGGACCGCACCCCGATAAGAACTCGTCCAAGGTTAAGGTAATTTTATCCACTTTAGCTCTAACACCTCTAATAGCATCAACCACCGCAAGCTGAGGAATAGAGTCCTCAATATAGAATGTACCCAACATCTCGGAGACTTCTTTCATCAGCTTCTTGAACTTCCTCCCGATCTCCCCGTCGTTATACGTTCGCCAAACGCCGCCATACATGTGATATCATTCGTGATCGAAAACGACATAGAAGTCACATCTACAGGCTGTTGGAGAAAAACACTGCTCTATTTCCCTTACATAGCCCGCGATTATCCTTCGTCTCATCGCCTCGAACGTTTGCACTGTTTTGTTAGTCAAAAGGTGGAGAGTTAGCAGCTCTTGACTTGACTCCAGTGTTCACCATAAGGACTCATGGTGGCGTCCTTGAGGTTATACGAAACGGTCTTGGACATCCGTGTGGCGGGTCTGTCAGCAAAGGCTATATCATGTGTTTTCATGATCTCAGTAGCGGCTTCGGTTTGTGGAGACCACCAAACTTGTACGGTGCCAACGTAGAGGAACATGAGGCCGTTGGGGTGGCCGTAGCGTTTAGCGAGGGATTCGAAGGCCTCGTGGACGGTTCCTTTGAGCTGGTGGAGGTTTCCGATGAGCGGCAACCTTGGTGGAGATGGGGGTAGTTTCTTGGAGGGGGTTGGGGGTGTAGAGTTGTACCATTTGATGAACACAAATGTTGCACCAAAGATCATCAATGGCAAACTGTAGATGGGAAACTGCTGCACCAAACTCCACATTATGTAATAACGAAATGAATTACTAATGCAAGATTATCGATCGACTGAATTCAATGTTTTTTGTGTTTAGTGATCATTATCAATAGTCTATTTATAGTTATAGCTAGCACACTATGATGACAAGTAACGTAACGATAATCTAAAAAAAGGCTTAACATAAAATGTGGCTAATTGATATTGCTATTTGAGACATTAATTGCTGGAAATCACTTCAACCTCTCCCCTATCGATCACCTTTTCACACCCAATCAGTGCACTGATGATTATTCAGTTTCTTTTATTATATTATAGAAATAAAAGAAAACCTCCATTGTGTTTAATTATACCGGCCTCTGCGCACACATGTTTTGTCTTCAATCATCGTTAACTAGTGGATAATATTTTTAAACTAAATGGTTTGTAACAAGTTAACTAGAAACTTATATACTCTGTATCATCATCTATATATTAGGCCTTGAATCTTCTGATTGTAAATTAATAAAATCAACATGTTAAGACCAATAATCTTTATGAATGTTTTGTATGTTGATGTCATCATTAGCCATTGGTGAATAAATAATAATGAATATCAAAGAGTACATTGCATGGATCTTCCATCAGGTTTGCTTAAATTTTACATTTCGTTCTTGGGATCGAAACATTACAGGTTAGTCTTAAGATTTGAAAAAATATAAAACGTTTCGGCCCTGGGTCAAACGGCGTATAGTTTTTGACATTAAAAAGCTATAATTGGTCATTTAACATGTTTTGTCTTCTTCAACCACAACCTCCACCCACACTTCTATTTTCTTATTTTCTTTTCAGATCACTGCACAACCCAATCTCAACCCACATCACCACCACTCTTATCACGACCACCACACACCCCATCCGCACCACCACCACCACTCCTAGCCACCACCACCACCACTCCTAGCCACCACCACACACACTATCTCCACCACCACCAAACTATCAATCCACCACCATTACTCGCCACCGCCACCACACACCCCCATCTCCACCACCACCACCACCAAGTGATCGAATTTATGCTTTGTATAATAATTTAATAATGGAAAATAAAAAAATGTTACAAATGTAATTTTTTTTATTTATTTCAAGCTTGTTCGTATTTAATATTAAATAAAATAAGTGAAATTTTAGTTATATTGTTTTATTAAACTTTGGCTTATTTATGAAAAAAAATAGAAAAAGTAAATAAACTGTTTTTGACGGGTTTGGGCCTGAATAGATTGTGAACGAAACCAAACTGTTTGGTATAGGTTCTGGATTATTCCCGTTAAAACCGGTTTAGAACCGTTCCGGTTTATCCCCAAACTGGTTTTGACCAGCGTTGACCAACCCAGTTCGGTTGGAACCTCGAACCAGTTTAAAAAAAACAATATGTGCACCTCTAGCTTGATGTCACTGTAATTCGTAGCCACAAGTGGGTTGCTGAATTTTGAGGCTCATGACACATACACATAGAATTTTTAAAAATTAGAGACCCTTTATATTGGAAGGCCTAAAGCTCTGGCTTCAACAATATGCTATTGAGCCGCCCCTGCTCGTGGGTAAGAAAAACCAAGGAAAGTTTGGTTCGTGAAATATTTTGTAAAGAACTTTGAATTGAAATTGAAAATGAAATTGGAATAAAATCTTTTAGTATTTGATAAGATATTTAGTTGGTAAATTAAGACTTAATTACACAGTTGGTTTCTGTGGTTAGGTCTGATTTCACATTTGGTTCTTAACTCTTAGAAATTACAAGGTTGATCAAATATTTGCACAAACGTAATAAAAATGGTCCCTAAAGTGGATGTCCGTTAAGTTGACTGTTAATACATGTGAAATGACTTAATTACCCTCTTAGATTAAGAATATAAAAACAAATGACCCCACGTCTAGTCCTTAACCCATCCCACCCCCACCCAAACCTTAATTCATCTCCCATGTTCCCTTAAAGCTATGATGACCACAAGCACACCTTGTCGGAAAATCAATCACCACCATCACACCATTGTCATCCCATTCTTCATTTGCAAAACACCCTGGACCATTACTGCACCACCAACACACCATAAAATTAGGTCAGGTTCTCTCTCCCTTTGCTGAGCGTCACAAACGCAGGTCATGAGGTAGTTGTCGGTTGGGTGCGGCTGCAAACGGAGTTGCGATGGTTGCAATTGGGTGCTATGTGCGGCTGGAAACTACAGGTGAGGTGATTCTCGGTTGGATGCCGTGGTGTGACTTTAAACCGAAGGTGTCGTGGCTGCTTGTTAGGTGTGGTGGTGGTAGTCGGTTTAGGTGGTTATGGTGACTCTGTGATGGTGATGTTGGTCGTTGAGGGAGATGGTGGGGGAGACGAAGTATGGTGGTGTCAGGTCGTCGATGATATGAGAAGGGTGCCGGAACAAGGTACCATCCGGTGTTCGCCAATGATGGTGGTGGCTGAAGGTGGTGGCGGGTGGGTTGGGAAAGACGATTAGCTAGTGGGGTTGGGTTTTATGTATTGATTTTTAATTAGTGGGCCCAATTATAAGTATATAAATAATATATTTGTTTTGTTTTTATGGGAAGTGGGTCCTATCAAAATATTTATATAATTCTTTTCTTTTTTTAGTTGTTTTAGGTAATGGTACTTTAGTTATTTTAAAATATTAACAGTCAAATTTAATGAATATTTAATTTAATGATCATTTTTATTACGTTTATATAAAATACTAGCTTTAGTAAACCCGTGTATTACACGGGTTGAATAAATAAAATATTAATATAATAATATTTATTAATTATAAAATGATATTTTAACATATAATAAATAATAATATCAATTTTTTAAAATTTTGTTTTAAACTTTTTTCTAAAAATAAATAAAACAATCGTATAAAATATTATTTTTAATAATTTTCCCATTACAACTCTCAAATTTGATTATTTTTTGTTTTTAAAAAGTGACTTTTTAAAAATAACAATTTTAAAAAAATTTGTATTTTAAAAAAATATGCTTTAGAAAATATATTATTTTATAAAAAAATTATTTATTTAGAAATAATAGTAAAAATAGATTATTTCTTAATTTATTAAATCTGAAAAGTTGTTAAGGAATATTATTAATAATTAAGGTAATTATTTAATATGAGAGAGAGGCGGGAAAAAATTTGATGAAAATGATTGTGGTGCTGCCACGTGTTATCTTAAGATACCTTTTATTAGAGTAGGTAGATTAAAACAACCTTTTAATTTCTAAAAATTAGGGATTAAAAGTGAAATCAAGTCTAAATTACCACCCGTGTAATTTAGTTGTAAATTAATGAATGAAATTAAAATGTTAAAATGATGAAAAGACAAACTTACCCTTATTGAAACACCCGTCCTCTTTTTCTTTACCCTAGATATGATGGAATTGTTCATCTTCACCTCACTCTATCTTCTTCTTTTT
This sequence comes from Flaveria linearis, assembly GCA_024085815.1. NCBI lineage: Eukaryota > Viridiplantae > Streptophyta > Magnoliopsida > Asterales > Asteraceae > Flaveria > Flaveria linearis. Next base: position 63,542,273 of record CM044006.1, read on the forward strand.
CATATTATCATCTTCTTCAACAAGATTTTGTTAGGTTAATCATTACTATAGAATTCAACTAATTTTTTTAAAAAAAATTGTAGCACCAAACTTGTTTTTATCAAAAACTATGTTGTAGAGATCGAACTAAAAGGCTCAAGAAATTTTTCACGAAAACATCACATTACAGGCAAAAACATGGAGCCACACGAGAACATTTGGCGGGGTGAAAACATCAAGTGTAGGCGAGAACCTTTGTTTAGTATAAATAAATATTTTGCTTTGTTGATCGTAACATTTGTCATATTTGAATAAGCTCACATGCATGGATCCTAGATGTCTCATGATCTGGGAGCATCCTATGTTTACGTCCTATATATTGAATAATCTACAAGATAGAACTTTGAATATGCTTAAAGATTATTGGTAGCCTAACTAGCAGAAATGTCAGACGTAAATTTTCTTGCCACATGATTATGTTTGGTTTCTGTATATGGGTTTAAAGGATTACGAGTAATTGCCGCATAGTTCACTTTTCATATATAGCTCAACTCTAGTTTTTTTAATGCTTGTCTTATTTCAAATATCAAATTATGTAATAAGAACTTTTAAATTTGAAAGCAATATGTTTTCAATTTTGTTCGATAGCACCTCAAACAACACAAATGCAGTGGAAAAATTAGAAAAGAGATGAACCGATTTGAATGTTGATTTTGTTTAGTTTTGTACGAAGATGATTTAAACTTTGAAACTATACTAAATCTTTATTTCACAATAGTCTTAGAGAATGTTTGATCTCTTGGCCTAGTGGTTAAGGGGAGGTGAGAGACTTTTATCTCTCTTGGAGGTCCAAGGTTCAAACCTTGGCATGGGTGAATGTTACTAACTTTATGATACTAACACTAACAACTAACTAGCCGTTCAAAAAAAATATTCATAAGACACGATTTCAACACAAACATACATAAGTCAATAGTATCGGGATCAAATGATAACTCGAGTACATAGGAACCTAGTGGTTAATATGTATAATACTTTGAGAAAGAGAAAATGTCATAATAGTAATCAAGTTTTAAAAATATTCTGAGTATGTCATTCATGTATATTTTACTCAAATTTGATCACTAAACTATCAAATCGAGTTATTATCAAAACATTTTGTCAAAAATGAAATGAAGGACATGTGAGAGTCAAGATTTTTAATATATGTAACTATATTAAAATTAAAAAAAAACATGATAATTGCGATTAAAACTTAAAAATACCTAAAATATTCGTAGGCATTCTACATCACCATAAAAAAGAAAAAAAAGGAAATTTTGTAATTGAAAAAAGCAATGCTAAAAACATGTTAAAGCCTTTAATTTAAATAAATTATGAAAGTTGAATGATTAATTAGAATACTTTTTAAACTCAAGTGAATTAATTAAGAAAAATTAATACTTAATTACTATTCTGTAAAATACCCATTTAAGAAATAAGATGATAAAAGGCAAAAGAATAACACCCCAAGTAACAAGTTTAGGAGCTATAATAGAATGAAATTTTTAATCGTTACGACTCCGAATAATTTTAATGTTTAATTGTTTATATTTTAATTTGTTGGAAATAGAAGTTGAATAACAGAGAAATGAGGATTTGTCAATTCGCATCGTCAACAATAGTTACGACTAAGAAACAAGAACGTTTGTATTATTGACATTGTAATTCCTAAAATTTAATATTTAGTGATTATTTTTTAGTTTCTAAACTTTTAAAATTTTTAATCGATGTTAAATTTAATGTTGATCATATTTTTTTTACTATTTTTATATACTATTTCTGAATTTATGCTTTTATAATAAGTTTAATTGAATTTATGTTATCTTGTTTCAAAAAATCTAAAAACAAATAAAGATGAATTTTATGTACATAATATATTTATCTTCTAAATATATTTTTCAAAATAATGTATTTTAACTTAACCGGTTTAGGGATCGTTTTGAGCCTGAACCGGTCCAGAAACATCCGGTTCCAATGTGCGAGTCCATAGTTTTTTAAATTTGTTCCTAACTGAACTGGTTCTCACCTGAATCGTTTTTGTCCATGTTGACAAGAGGCCGAACCGTATCTAAGGGTAACTATTTTTGAGAGAAAAACTAGTAAGTCCCAGGTACAAAACCCTTGAGAACCTTTCAATGGCTGCTTGGTCCAATCTTGTTCGTCGATGTCTCTTCCAACAATTCTTGACGGTAAAATAGAACAAGAATCCTCTCATGGCAGAATTGAACCTTAAGAAACGTTAATGGCAAAATTGTACTGCCAAATCTTCAGAACAACAAGAAAGAATCACACAACAAACAAGAATCAATGGCAAATTGAGTTGTCGTTTTTTCTTATTTACAAAATTATAGGAAAATTATAGTAAAAATATTTCATCTATCTACAAGACTGATTTGGTAAATAAGTGTATAAATCAGCACAACCATTATAGAAAAAAAACCTCATCTTTCATATTTAATTATATCCTTGCTAGTACGTTGAATATTTGTTTGTTGTTAATGTCTTTTTATTATTCTTTTTAACCAACTTAACACTGATGTAATGGTAAATGAGTCAACTGTTGGGTGCAAACCACTTCCATGACATCATAAGTATCCCTATGTACACACATAAATTTCCATGGTATGTTTGCCTTAATTGGTAAATAAGTTTAAATAAAACGTTATGGGTCAACCATGTAATTAGTTTAAAGTTGTAATTAGAGTGTTCTATGTATTATGTACAAATCAAAGGAGTCTGTACAAATGCATGTATCAAGAACAAGTGAACAACTGAACAGGTCAAGGTTGGACGATCTTGCAATACGTGCAACTGCAGTATTGATTCTTGTTCATATTATATTGATTCTCAACTGGTTGTGAATACCAATCATAGGCAGCATGGTGATATTCTACGTAATTTTCTTGATGATATTATCCAACAAACAAGTCAATGTATTAAATTGTCATTTTCCTCTTCTATCTTCTTGTCCGTTTCCTAGATACTTGTTATAAAATTAAGTTGAAGTTTAATTGCAATAATATTCAACTACACAAGTAATCAATCACAATATGGCGATTGCAGCACATGAAAAGCTTTATCTATTTGTGATATATGTGCTCACTAATGGCATTATAATGCTCACTAATGGCATTATAATGCTCATAGTAAGGGTAGCAACGGGTAAGACCCATGCACCCATGTTTATATTAATTAGGGATTTAACCGCAGACGTCGGGGCAAACAACTACCTTAATCGAAACCCCCGGAAGGTTTCGTAATGGCAAAAACGCTACTGTTGAAATCGGTAAATAATTTTTAATATGTTTAAAGTTTCTATAAAGATTTTCATCAATATGAAATTGAGTTAACTTGTGCAGTAAGGTTGGTAAAGAATTACAAACTAGGTCCACCACCTTTTCTCACTCTTCTTGCCCGGCTTTTCTTGCCCATAAGCCCACGTTCAAACGCAATTTACTTCGTGGAGCTAATTTCACTTCAAAAGGGTTAATTAATTTCACTTCAAAAGTGTCTGGTATTTTCAGCGAAACTGACAAAGTAGTTTTTGTAAGGTTTCAAATTACAAAACGTTTTTTAGCATAACACTCAATAATAGTAGTGGTGGCAATGATGATCGCTTGATGACTAATGGGTAGGTTTAGGACACATGGACACTAATGCAGACTGCATCGGCTATGGATGTGGGCCGCATCACTGAAAAGGGCTCGAGGCAATGTATGCGCGCGCAGCATGTGTCACACATCTAGAAGGGACATGCGATGCGGGCAGCATCACCTAGTAGATGCAGGTCGCATCGAGCAGCTGGCATATATCAACTATTAATAATCGAGCACTCTGCTCATTTCTTCACTCACACCATTAAAACATGCACACAACCTTGATTCGCATGCCCGTATACTTTTCTCAACTCACTTTGTGAATAAACGCTCAATTCACGAAGACCCGATGTAACCCCTCGTCTCTAAAACCATGTTTAACGCATGAGAAAGAGAGATATATATGGTGGCTTAGGACGGTGAAACAAAGATGGTACCGTTAGAAAATATCCAAGTACTACTGAACGACAGTCGTGGTGAAGCTTTGTGAAAACTAAAAGCGAAATGAGGTAAAAAGTTGTCAGAAAGCGACCCCAAACTTAGATTAAAAACATCTTGGGCTAGTAAAAGAGTTATGAATCCCATAATATATGAAAGAGTAAATTACCATTTGCGTCCCTGACGTTTTCTCATTTTAACCGTTTGCGTCCCTGTTGTTTCAAAATTGCCATCCGCCCCCTAACGTTTCATTTTATTTCCATTTGAGTCCAACACACTAACGTCGTTAGATTTTTCCGTTAGTTTTATAAAATGACAAAAATACCCTTGTAATTTCAGGGATGCAAAATGTAAATTTACTCTTAAATAAAAACCGCTATCCCACCCCTCCCTTCTATCTTCTCTCTCTCTATCTCTTCTTTCTTCACTGACAGCGGTGGTGGTGGTGATGGGTCACGATGGTGGTGATGGGGTTCGCGATGGTGGTGATGGGGGGATGCGGTGGTGGTGGTGATGGGGGGCTACGGTGGTGGTGAAGGGGGGCTACGGTGGTGGTGGTGATGGGGGCTGCGGTGGTGGTGGTGATGGGGGGCTGCGGTGGTGGTGGTGATGGGGGGCTGCGATGGTGGTGGTGATGGGGGGCTACGGTGGTGGTGAAGGGGGCTACGGTGGTGGTGGTGTTGGGGGCTGCGGTGGTGGTGGTGATGGGGGGCTGCGGTGGTGGTGGTGATGGGGGGCTGCGATGGTGGTGGTGATGGGGGGCTGCGGTGGTGGTGGTGATGGGGGGTTGCGGTCGCCGTCGACTCCGACCTCGATTTCGCCTTTCAACTTCAATTGCAAGAAGCCCTCAAAGCCTCCACCACATCACACCCTTCTTCTTCATCATCATCATCATCGATTCAACCACCACTTCTCCTAACAGAAGTCACCGACTCCCCTGCCGGAATCGCCTCCTTCATCGCCTACGAAATCGACAACGAGCCGACCGGCAGTTAGTCGAATGGGAAAACCGGTTAATGCAGGAGAATCTGAACCGTTTGATGCACGATCAGGTGTTTGCTCGTGAAATTGTCAACGTTCCTGAACACGAGTGGAGGAAAACCGGTGATTACTTCGAGAGGCCGTACGGAGTGTCGCCGGCGTCGGGTGAGGAGGTGTTTTAGGGTGTATTGCAAGGGTTTGGTGAGTGACGAGAGGGTTGGGGGGATTGGGGTGGCGATTTGTGATTCGTTTGATTGTTGTGTGTTGGAGATGGGGAAGGCGGTGGTGGTTGACGACGGTGGTGGTGGTGGTGGTGAGGTGGTGGAGGTGAAGGCTGTGGTTGAAGGGGTGAATGCTGCTGTTGCTCTGGGGTTGAAGAGGGTTCATGTGTTCTGTGACAGCAATGTGGTTTATCAATAGAGGGGCTGCGGCGGCGGTGGTGGTGATAGGGGCTGCGGCGGTGGTGGTGATAGGGGTTGCGGCGGTGCTGGTGATAAGGGCTGCGGTGGTGCTGGTGGTGATAACTGGGTGGTTGTGGTGGTGGTGATAGGGGTGGTTATGGTGGTGGTGGTTTGAAGAGATGATGTTGATGGATGGGACCCACAAGGGTTTATTGTTATTATTTAATTTGAAGGGTAGTTTCGTCTTTTATTAATAATTTTAACAGAAACATTAACGGTGTTAATTATTTGAACTCAAATGGATATAAAAATGAAACGTATAGGCTCAAATGAGGATAACACGAAACGTTAGGGGGCGGATGGCAATTTTGAAACCGCAGGGACGCAAGTGGTTAAAATGAACAAACGTCAGGGATGCAAATGGTAATTTACTCTATATGAAAATAGATTGTCTCAAGAAGAGGAATATGAAAAAGTTGTCCATACCGGACCATTATGCTTTTTGTGATGGTCCGTGATGAATATTTGTTCCCAAATGCAAATATCTTAATCTGAAACGCAAATATTCCTTTGGGCATGCCATAGCGGACCGTTACGGTTTTTGTGACGGTCCGCCAATGTCCTATGTGACGAGAAACCATATTCAAGCCCTCAAAACCTTGGTTTCTTCCATTTGCATATCCACCAATTTGGCTTTCTCTCTACAAATGATCCATAACTATCTTTATATAGATTTTAGGTACCTTGAGGTGTTTGTGAAGGCATGCGAATGTTGGATTTGAGCTCTACATTGTTTTCTTGCAAGGTGTTATGCTTAGGAGCTCTCGGTTTCATTGACATTATTGAACTCCATTTCAATGTTGAATCGCTTGTTATAAATATAGGAGTCCTGATCATTACCGTAACATGTGCCTAGGCTAAACCGAGCACCGAGACTAGTGAGAAACAATATGAATTAGATAATGGTTGTTACTGGTAATCAAGGACTGGGGAAGAATAAGATGCAAGCTCATGCGAATAATAGTAAACCAGCATGCGGTTGTGCATTTGTGATTGGAGCAAACGACGCCCGCCAAGATCCAACTATCATTACGGGTATGTACCTCCTAAACAATCCTTATTCTTCAGTGTTGTTCGACACCGGTGCAGATTATAGTATTATTTCTTTTGAGTTTGCTCATTTACTTGTGAACAACAAGAAGAGCCTAAGACTCATTTCTTGCATGAGGGTGCAACATTGCATTAGAAAGTAGTGTTACGCCTTTTTGGCTTAAGTAATGGAAAAGAAGGCGGAAAAAAAGAAGCTAATGGATATTCCATCATACGGTATTTACCAGGGGTCTTTCTTAATGACTTAAAGGGATTGCCCTCTCCTCGTCAAGTGGAGTTTCAAATTGACTTGATTCATGTAGCAACTCCTGTTACAAAGACACCCTATCGGATGACAACATCAGAGATGCAAGCGCTATCATACCAACTGCAAGAAAAACTATTGGACAAAGCTTTTATTCGGCCTAAGCATATTAAGCATTACTGATGAGCTTAATCAATTTCATTAATATTGTAGACTTTAATTTTTTTAATATTAACAACAATGAATTTATGAATTATTATATAAGTATTATTTATATAAATTATTATTTGATTTTTATAAATTATTATTCATAGAGTTTACAAAAATATAATGTTTAAAATGTAAAAACTTTAAAATTAAGAAAACATCCAAATATGAAGAAACAATCTTTTGTGACCTATATATTATTAAAAAATATGTACATTATATAAAAAAATATATATTGGTAAGTCCTAAACACCAATATGTTTGATAAATCCCAACCTTTTTGTAACATCATTTTGACTCGAACGTATTTTGACTCATTACCATACAAATCATGAACCTTTGGATTTATATATCTTTATGTTGAATTGTTGTACATAATTTCTTTTCAATATTAACTAATTAAGAAGTACTAAGTAGAATAAATATAACAATTATATTTTACTAAATATAAAATTTTCTATACATGTTGACATAGATATTCACGTAAATAAATTTGTTTTTCTTTTGATCACTAAGTGTTGCATGCGGGTTTATATTTATGATTATGTTTTTATTTTGAGCCTCATACATGTATTTGGTGATTCCTCAGGAACATAATCTGTGTCTCTTTCATCAACAGACTGTTTCCTGGAGGACGTAGGAGTAGATGGAGTAGTATCTGTCTGTAGAACATAAGGAATATTTCCAATCTGATCACTCATAGTCTCAGAACTAGAAGCTGAGTGAACTTTTCCTTCAACTCTTTCCTCTTAAGTCGAATAATCTTCAAATAATATCTCAATCTCCTCATCAATATCTTCTCTTGCAGCAGAGGTAGAAGTACCAGTCTGTGCATCATCAATAGGAACATCTCCTTCTACATCTCTATCATTATCATCAATCTCTGCAAAATGACCAATCTTAGCAAAACTTTCTCCTGAGCACTTATTCCCTTTTGCTCCAGTCAAATGAGTGAATATCTCCTCTTGATAGTCTGAACAACATATTTAGGAGATCTAAGTGTAGCAAGCTCAGGATTAGCATCATTAATCACCAACTGAATAAATCTTGGATACATGATGAATTTCTTTCTAGGATTTGCAGTAGCATTCTTCTGCATCTCCTGAAAGATAGCTCCAGAAATACTGAATGGTATATCATCCACCAAAGATATCATCAAAGATCCAAACACAACACTCAAACTATCCATTCCCGCCTTCAGATTACTTAGACAGTGGATAACCACATGAAACAAATACTTCCAGTATGGTGGTAACCACTTCTTCTCCAAACTGGGATATCTATACTCATAACCCATACGTGTCAGACAATCTATAACCACTTCATCTTCTAGTCTGGTTGGAGCATCATCTTGATCATCAAGTAATAGTACTCAGTTCAGAATGGCCTGTGATACAATCATCCTCTTTTCCTTAACTGTAGCAGTAAGAATAGGTTTGCATGCTTCATCCTTTTCTAGTGCAACTGTGTTCCAGAAAGCGTCAATTAGCTCAGAATAGATGTTAGGGTCAGCTGAAATAGCATAAACAATCCGAGAATTCTTTAACCCCTCAATCATAGAAGTGAACAGCTCCTTCCCCTCTGGAACGTCATCAAGGTATGCTACACAATTATGATTTTTATTAAAAATCATTTGTGCCATCTATAAATACACAAACAAACATGATAAGTAAGATTGACAGAGCATATGCACACACAAAATTTCCACACTTAGAAAAAATTTCGGCATCAAAGGTCTCAGTCGCACGAAACCAGTTTTCATGCGATAAGGCCATTCGTGCGAAAATACTTCTTATGCGAAATCAACTCAAATGCAAAAACTCCTTTCATGCGAAAACTATTTTCACATAAAAGCCAATTTCACATGAAATTCAATTTCGAGCGAAAACAGAATTCATGCGCAAACTTCATGCGAAAACTATTTCCACACGAAATTCAATAATCGCGTCTGTTCATTTCTTATGCGACTCGCTCAGAACAACAATCAAATTAACTTTCAAAAAACTTGATTTTAACAATGAAATTCATTCCCCAACTGTCGCCTAAGTTCACTATGTCCATTCCATCTTTTAATTTTAACATTTAAGTCCATTTTATTAGATTTTAGTTTAAGGTTGTTAAGTTCCTTTTAGGATTTGATATCTTTAGTAACCATTTTAATCAAAATCTACCTGTCAATCTCAAAGCTTGATGAAATGTGAACAAATGAGAAAGTTATCACGCAAGATATACTCAGAAATTGATAAGAAAGATATAAGCGAAAACAAATTTCGGATGAACAATGAATGCGAAAAGTGATTTCGTTTTCACACTATGATATTTATATGTCAACCATGTCACGTGACAAACCCTTTCGCGCGACAGACCTTTCGCGCGACAATCCCATTCGCGCGAGAGTGTTTTGACACTTTGAGAAAATTTTCAACTTTTAAATTTTTCACATCTTTCAAAAACTTTTATTATCAATTAAGTATCACAACAAAATGTTTTATTTACCAAGTGACCAATTAATTTCAAGAATCTTTAATTTTTAAAATTTTATCTGTTATTTGTTTGTCTTAAACCAAAATAAAACAAAACAAAACAAAATGATAACAAAACAAAATAACAAAATAATGAACACATATAAAGAATCAAGATCAGAATTGTTTATTGAACAAAATTTTCTTGTAAGAATTTTCATAATAAGATCATATAGTTTTTTGTCAAGTCAAGACTTTGTCCAACTTTATTTAAAATGAAACTGGTTAAGTTGATTGTCAATATATTTTGTTCATTTTAAACTTATACTTCAGTCTTAACTTAGAAACATAATGAGTGATATTTTTATCATGTTTTTGGTGATTTTATATAAATTCAGTGGATCTTACAATTAGAACTCTGTAAAACACGTATTAGCCTTCAAGACACTATCGAGATTTCAAGTCATCCCAAATTGACTTAAACCATACATTGTTGATCAGTGATACCATTTGTTTATTCCTAAAATATATCTATTTGAGCATAACTAGCCTGAGAAATATTTCTTAACACAGAATATTAACAAGTTTAAGGACTTACAAACAGCCATCCGGACTTATGTCTGCCCTCTCAAGATGTTTAGGACTTACAAGCTATCCGGACTTACATGCCCCATCTTTTGATTTTGCCTTCTGTGATCAGAAAATGTTCTCAAAGTAGAAAATATATATACCATATAGTATGTATGTCTTTAGACATATCTTTTAATTAGTGCACTTTGGCATCTTATATCCTATATGACCTTTTTGGCATCTTTTTGCTCACTTATTTGCTTTATATATTTTATTTCTTTTTGCATGTTTTTTTATTTTCTTTTATATATACATATTTATATATGATAATCACTGAATCAAACAATAACAGGCTTGAGTATGACATAAAAATAACTCTCAGTCTGTTTTAGAACATTTTTGGTATTGTCATAGAATCCTGATATGTTCCTCACTAAATCATATCAATTTACTTCAAGTTTAATCACTTATTTATGATCTTTTCATTTCTGAAAGCAAAGCCTATTGACACATCAAACATAATCCAAGTCTATTTATATGTAAGCCTATGAAAGTACTTAAACTCTTTTTGAACTGTGTAATATCATTTCTCATTTAATCATGAAAATTTCTTTTTAACAATTTATCCAATTTTGACTCCCCCTAAAACCAAAAATATTTTCAAACCGTATTTTCTAATTTCTCCCCCTAAAATTGTGATTGCTCTTTTAAAGAAAAAAACAATTACAATTTTATTCCTTATTAAAAATGAACAACCTTTTGTGAAGATTCAAGAAATCAATTTATCCAAAGTTAATCATTCCCAATGATTGCACAAGGAAATCAAATCGAGAATGATCAAATACCTTGGTAATAAATCAGCAATATTTTCAGTGATGGCACTTGTTTTAAGTGAATAAGTTTATGATCAAAACAATCACGGATGAAATGGATTCGTGTAAGGCCCCGTTCCCGGGACGATCACAGTTGGTCATTCACAGCATAAAACATTACATATTATAAATTTAAGAAGCGGAATTAATTTAACAAAAGTCATTCATTTCATTATAAACACTGTTGCCAAGCAATACACCTTAGTTTAATCAGATTACAAAAGAATGGTTTAACTGCATTACAAAACAACAGTGATATCTATAGAGAATGAATGTCAGTCTTGCCCCGCCGAGTAGCCATCCCCGCGTGCCATCCTCAGCAACGTTTACCTGCCAACTGGAAAATACATTAAAGTTAGTGTTGCTGAGTGAGTTCTAGTTTTATAATTAAAATACTTTACTTTTTGTTCATAACCGTTTCTCAATTTCATATGTGATCACACATCGTACGTACACTTAGGTAATATTATTATTATCTTCATCATCGTTCAATTTGTACTTTTTCCATTATTCTTCCGGTCTGTTGCGACACAGGGTCGCTCACCCATTAGCAATCTCAAGGATTGCAAGACTTTCGGTCTGTTGTGACACAGAGTCACTCACCCATTAGCAATCTCAAAGATTGCAAGTCTGTCGGTCTGTTGCAACACAGAGTTGCTCACCCCATTGTCAATCTCAAAGATTGACCCTGTGTGCATCCTTCGGGGTAGCTAACCCGCATCACAGTTGAGCTAACGACAACATGGCCGTGCACCTCTTTACATTTGCTTGCGTGCAAGACTTCCGTTCATTCGTTTACGTTCCACTTTTCTTTATCATTAATCTTTCACTTTATTAATGACAATAATTTCTGTCTTGATCATGTTCACACCACGTAGAGTCATACAATATTTATATTAATAAATATGATAAAAATAATAATAAATATGATAACAATAATAATAAATATGATAACATAATAATAACTCTAATCATAATAATAATAATATAATAATAGGGGTCGTAATAAAAATCAAACATAATCATATGCATTTAATAAACCTTAGTCAACATTGGTTCAAAACCCTAAATGCACAGACTCCCACGAAAATTCTGCATATAATTCTAAGTGTTGGGCGCATGAGGACTATTTGGGCGCATGAGCCCTGTTTGGGCGTATTTCCACTATGCAGGCGCCCCATCCCAACACTTAGCAGCTTAACACTTAGGCGCATGAGCCTTTCAGGCGTATGGGAACACTTAGGCGCATGGGAGGTCCAGGCGCATGGACACTGTTGGGGAGCATGAGCCCCAACACTTAGTCTCCTGACCAAAATCCTGGGCGCATGAACCCTGTTCAGGCGTATGGGCTATACTTAAAATATTTCTAAGGAGATTTCAGGCGCATTGGGTACTGTTTAGGCGCATGAACAACACTTAATAATTCTAAGGCAATATTTAGGCGCATGAGGTACTATTCAGGCGCATGGGGTCTTGGGCGCATGGGGTTACTTAGGCAGTTTCAACAGTGTGGCACATGGACATTTCCTAGGCGCATGAACACTCACAACACAATAACAACATTCATAATCAGTCCCAAACATCAGTGTAGCATGATCTGACTTAGTTCTAACAACCTAACAACAAGAACATACACATAATGTAAACCTAACCTTATAATCACCCAACACATACCCCACCCACATACACATGCACATAGACCTACGGGTAACATACCCACTATCATTAAAACATACATACATGTATTTCCAGCCCCAAAAATCAGTTTAAAACATGTAAAAAGGGGAACCTAGAAACTCACCTTTGTTGTTTTCGGGTTTGATACCCTTCCTTGAACTTCTCGGGTTTCTAACACCTAACACACACACACAATACAAACTGAACTCACAAGTCACATTTATAAGCACATAAACGGGTCTAGAACCATCTAAAGCATCAAAATTCAAGAATTCTTACCAAAAGCTTCGAACTTTCTTGTTTCTTCTTCAAAAACTCGTATCTTGTTCTTTCTCTCTCTGAATAATCCGAATGGAAGATGTTGTGCAGGGCAAATGGGCGGCAATACCACCTTTTTCACCAATTTTTACCAACTTTTGCCCCTTTTTACACTTTTGATCCCTCAACTTTGGGTTGACTTCCATTTCTTCCCTTTATTTCTCTTTTATCTTTCTATTTATTTCTTTAAAAATATTCGGGTGTTACAATTCGGATGTCAATGTGTTTAGTTTTGGAATGTTGAATGGGATTTTTTACGATGTTCAGTACTGCCGTGTTATCACACCAAATGTGTATGCCATATATGTTAAGACCGTAATCAAGAAGTTGTTGTTGAATCCAGACAAGCTGGAAACAACAACTCGATGCAGCCACATATTCAGCTTCGGCAGTGGATGTGTAAACAATGTTCTGGTTTTTACACTGCCAGGAAATGAGTCTGTTTCTTAAAAATTGACATCCTCCTGTAGTCGATTTCCTGTCTAAATTACAACCACCATAATCACTGTCAGTATAAGCAAATAAATTGAAATCGGAATTTCGAGGATACCAGAGACCAAGTTTTGGTTGACACTTGAGATACTTGAAAATCCGCTTGACAGCTTCATGTGTGATTCCTTTGGATCACTTTGATAGTGGGCACACTGACAAACAGGGAACATGATATCCGGCCTGCTTGCAGTAAGATACATTAGGGAACCAATCATTGATCTGTACAGATGTTGATCAACTGATTCGCCTAATGGATCTGGAGTGAGAGTAGGACGAGAAGACATAGGAGTTGGAGCTACTTTGGAATCCTGAAACTTGTATTTCTCTAATATAGTCTGAACATATTTTTCTTGATGAATGAGAATACCAGTTTCAGTTTGATTAACTTGAATACCCAAGAATAATGAAATTTCTCCAAGAGAGCTCATCTCGAATTTCTTCTTCATCACTTCTTCAAACTCCTTGCACATACTTTCATCGGTAGATCCAAAATGATATCATCGACATAGATTTGGACCAGAATAATGTCATCGCCTGATTTTCGAATGAATAAGGTTTGATCAATTGCTCCTCGTGAATAACCATTTGCAAGAAAATGTTCAGTCAGAGTTGCATACCAAGCACGAGGTGCTTGATGTAAACCATACAACGCCTTGTCCAATTTGTAGACATAATCAGGATGATCTGGATCTTCAAATCCACGAGGTTGACAAACATAGGTTTCTTCCTTCATTTCCCCGTATAAGAAAGCAGTTTTAACATCCGTCTGATACACCTTAAAATTCATGTAAGAAGAAAAGGCTAAGAAAATACGTATTGCTTCAAGTCTTGCAACCGGAGCATACACCTCTTCATAATCCAATCCTTCAATCTAATAAAATCCCTGCACTACAAGACGTGCTTTGTTCCGAACTATAACACCTTTTTCGTCCGTTTTGTTCCGAAATATCCATTTTGTTCCAATCAGAAGCTTATCTTTTGGAAGTTCTACAAGATGCTAAACATTCAGTTTCTTAAATTGCATCAACTCATCTTGCATTGCTTCTATCCAACTGTTTTCCTTGAGTGCCATTTCAACATTCTTTGGCACTATCTGTGATAGAAAACAAGCATACAAACATGTGTTGATTGCCCCTGATCGACTTCTGGTAACTACACCTTCATGCAACGGACCGATTATTGCTTCAGTTGGATGAGTTTTATGAATTCTCAGCTGAGGAATATCATCTGCAATAATCTCATCTTCCAAATTAGTGATATGTTCAACATTTGCGTTCACTTCTTCAGAGTTTCTAGATTGATAAACAATAGTTTCTTCAAAAGTGTCATCTGAAGTGTGAGTTTCAGAAGCAGTAGACACAGTTGGAGATTCTGCAAATGGAATTTGAATTACTTCAATTGGAGTATCAATAGTCTTTGAAGAAGATGATGCAGACAATGGTGAATTCAGTGATTCTTCTGGCTCCTGATTGTGTAACTGATCTGAAAGATTATCTGGTAAACACGTACTTTCAGACACATGTACAGAAGCAGTAGGAATACTCTTGGACGATGATGGACTTGCAGAATCATCAGATATGATAGATGGAAGTTCCTGAATGATTTTATTTTCCAAAGATAATAAGAGAGAATTAGCATCTGCAGACGAAGGTTTAGAAATATTAAAATTTATGAACAATGACTCATAATCATAAACCCATGATGGAGCTGATCCTACATCAGTTATGTTAAGCTCGTGCCAATCAATATTAAATGACTTAATTATTTGTCTTGTTCTTTTATTATAAACCCGATATGCAACCTTATTAGCCGCATATCCCACAAAGTTACATTCATCAGCCTTTTCAAAAAATTTTGAAGTTGATTCGGTTGTGTGTAACAAGTACAACAACAACCAAAGGCTTTAAAATATTTGACTTTGGGTTTGTGTTTATAGAAAATTTCATAAGGAGTCATATTTAATCTTTTATTTATTAGAACATGATTCTGAACATAACATTCAGTGTTTACTGCCTCAACCCAAAAGAACAATGGTAATTTTGCAGCAGATATCATAGTTCGAGCAGCTTCAATGATTGTTCTATTCCTCCGTTCAGCAACTCCATTTTGTTGTGGAGTGCCTGCAGCACTAAATTGTCTCGCAATGCCTTTAGATTCATAAAACTCATTCAATGTCTGATTGCAACATTCTGTGCCATTGTCACTTCGGATGCATTTTACCTTCTTATCTGTCTGATTCTCCACCAGATTAATGAATTTGATCAATAGATGTGGAGTCGCATCCTTAGATGCTAAGAAAAACACCCAAGTAAATCTTGAAAAGTCATCAGTAACAACCAAACAATAAGAACGTCGACCCAAACTTAAAACACTTACTGGACTGAATAGATCCATGTGTAAGAGTTGTAAGATTGATTCGATTGAGTTGTGTGCAATTGGTTTGTGAGGTAGTTTATGTTGTTACCCTTGGAACATGACAAACAATGTTTAGTTAATTGAAATTCCTTTTCGGGTAGACCAATGACATGATTTCCACATACTAGTTTATTCATATTTTTGAGATTTACGTGTCCCAACTGACGATGCCATAACATGGAATCATTCTCCGAGGCTTTGGATAAGAAACAAGAAGCTGTCACCAAAGAATTAGAACAATACATATCAAGAAGATATGTATCATTGTCTCTCGGAGTCCTCATCAAAATCCATTCATCAGGAATTACAAAACCCGGTTTTATGATTAAACATTCTTTATTGGTAAAGTATGTAGGATACTGTTTGTCACAAATTTGAGACACACCTAGCAGGTTATGTTTTAATTCCTCAACAAAATTGACATTTTCAAACTTAGTACGCCATTCGTAACAGTACCACGTTTAGTAATTCGACCTCCTTTGTCACCAGCAAATATTACCCTTCCTCCATTATATAACTGAACATCTTGAAGTAGAGATAAATTTCCAGTCATATGTCTTGAACAACCGCTATCTACATGCCATAAGCTTTCTATGATCTTTTGCGGTCGTTCCTGCATAAGTAAAAGAATTACTTAGTCTTTGGTACCCAAGTCAAACAAGAAATGAGCACATTCTGTGTTGCATTTAGACAAAATGATTTGAGATTGTTGTATTTGCTTTGCATATCAGGAGTTTCTTTAACACTTCTCAATTGAATTTTGTCTTTTAAATCATTTTTCAAGTACTTGTTCTTTTCGACATCATTAGCATAAACAACTTTTGTTCTGATGGTGTTGAAAATTTTCCACGAGTGAAAAACATTTTTCTATTGTGAGCAATAGAATTATGAATCGTTGTCTGCTTGGTGATTTTTGTCGATAAGGACAATTATTTGCAAGATGATTTATGTTTCCATACTGATAACATTTCCGTTGTTGTGTGTGAAAAACAAACTGTGGATGACAATTATGAAAATTGTCATAAAAACCAAAGTCATATGGATATTTTGGTTTAACTTTCTGCACAGTCTCTCGTATCTTTACTTCATTGAATAATTACTTGTTCATCTTAGAAAGATTCGAGGAAATAGGTGATTTATGAACACTTGAAATGTTAGGTTTATCTGCTTTGGCTATTTGAACGGATGATGCTGGAATTGGACCAGTCTTAGATTGTGCTGGAGAAGGACCAGGCTTTGTTATTCGAATTGATGCTGGAGAAGGACCAGGCCTTTGAAGTTTCAGAATTGATGGAGAAGAACCAGTCTGTTGCACATCTGGGCTACACATATCTTGTTTCACATGATTAGCATTCTCATGAAGTTTATTTTTAAAGAATCGAAAGTTCGTTTCTTTAAAAATAATCTTCATCTTTAATTAAACCTTTAGAAACAAATCTATTTTAAAATCTTTTTCAAGATTAATTCTATGATTAGCCCTTTGAATTTCATTCAAATTACAATTGATATTTGGTTTTGTTTCATTTAAAGCAACATTCCTTTCATTCCTCAAAGAAGTTTTATTACAATCAGATTTGAAACTTTTTACATTCTTATTTTTCAAACTCTCTCTATCATTCTCATAATCACTATCACTTTCCACTCTTCAACCAAACCATCCACCTTCAAATTATCTGCACAAAAATTTTCGGTTGATTGTTTTGTTTTGTTATTGTGATAGGATCGACGGTCAAATTTATTTTGACGGAAGGTTTTAAGTCTGAGGAAGGTGAAAAACCTATCCCATAACTCATATCACAATCAGAAATGACATCAGACGAGGGTAAACATGAATAATCATGATTGATTGGTGGAGCGATGTTCGAAAATCCAACACCACTTTTTCCTCCTTTTATCTTCTGAGTCATTTGAGATTTGATAATACCTTCAACCATATTTGATGAAAGTTCAAACTTTTCAACAGTCAATTTAGCCTAGGCTAGTTCACTGTTGAGTCGATTTATTTCCAAGGCGAGTTCATCATTTCTTTTAGTCAAATCATTATTTGTACATTCTTTATCATGAAGATATAATTGTAAGTTATAAACAATTTTGTTTAGACCTTCAAGTTTTTCTTTGAAAATCTTTTCATTTGACTTATGTTTTCGAGCTTGATATTGAAGTTTTTCAACTTCCATTATCAAGTTCTCATTATGAACTCTGTACCTTTGAACTTTATCAATACATATATTTATGCATAAATCGTCATATACCTTTGAGTCTGATCTGTCTTCTGTTGTGTCTTCAACCTTCTTTACTATAAACGCTTTCATCCATCAACCTGTTCTACCATTGGAGCAACATCGACAGTCTTTGAGTCTTCACACTTGTATTTGACTGGAGGCTCAACAGTGTTCTCTTTCATTTCTTCCTTCTTCTCAACACCCTTCTCTTCCTCCTCTTTCAACATTGTCATCAACCTTAATTTCTTCTTGTTCACTTTCAATCTTCTCTTCTTCCTTCTTAACAAACACACCATCCAATAAATCATCTGATACAAACTCAGCAAAAAATATTATCATCCTCCTCTGGTTTAGTAACAATTTGAGCAACCAAAGCAGTAGATAACTTCAAGTCAAGTGCTTCCATTTGATCTGACCAATCATACTCAGCATTGGTTTATGAAACTAATGCCTTGTTACCTCCAGATGAACTTGCTTTATCCTTCTTGGTTTCAACCTTCACAGTGACCATTCTTTTGGTTCCTTCAGCTTGAACAAATTTTGGTTCAGTGCATTATCTAGCAAAATGTCCTGGTTTATCACAGTTGTAACATCTCAGATTAGACTTGTCAAAACCAATTTTGCTTGAGTTATTTACTCCAAACATCTTCCTTCCTGTTCTTCTTGCAAAGTTCTTAGCTCTGTACACCACTATTGCCATTTGATACTTAATATCATTTTCTTCCACTCATCAGGGTTAACTTGTTGAATATCATATTTTCTTCCACATCATCAGGGTTAACTTGTTGAAGATCATCAATCAGAACATTTGGTGCAGTAAGTCTTCCAGCCATGAATGCTTCATAACTAGACATGAAAGTAGTGAATAATGCAAGATGCTCCTCAGCAATCTGAACAGTTTCTTTTGAAGGATTTGTGGTAGCAACATAAGCTTGTTGAACACTCTGTGGAGCTGGAGTTTGAGGGATTTGTTGATGAATGGTAGGGGAATAATGTTGAATAGCTAGAATTTAAACTTGTTGATTCATAACTGGTTGAATTTCGGGAGATGCTGAACTTCCTGTTTGCTGTTGCTGACACATCTGAGTATAACTGACATAGTAATTAGGATTAATAGCCATTTTAGCATATAGAGCAGTTGCTTCAGCACCCAAAGAACTCAAATGATTTGCAGCTCTCTGCTTATCATCCATTTCATAGGACTTGATAGTGGATATCAAATCAGTCAGAGGTAGTGTGTACAAGTCTTTAGTTCTTTTGATCAAAGTATAGTTGTGATTCCAACTGTAAGAAAGTGAATTCAGCAGTTTCTTGTTAACCATGATTGGTTCCAGTGTTATTCCAGCACTTTTCATCTTAGTAACCAGTTTCACAAATCTGGCTATCTGAACATGTAACACCCGCCTCCCAGGGCCTACCCCGGGGAGCATTACGCATCGGATATACAGAACACATAATAATCAGAGAATACACAGCGAAAGTCTAACTTTAAATGTACATCAACGTGTACAATACATTTGTTATAATAGATAATACCATTACATCAGTTTAACTATACTAGAGATGTAAGGCCCCTTTCCCGGGCACCTCACAGCTGGTCATTCATCGCACATAAATCATACTAATATTTAATTCATCGCAGCGGAATCAGTAAAAGAACCCCTTTTTTTTATTTTTTTTTCATTTTAATATAAATGCTTTTGCAAAGTAATACAACCCTCATTACAAAATATCGTTTGTTTGCATTACAATACAAAAACATTAACAAAAGAATGCCATTCCAAAAGAGCTGAGTAGCCGCCTCGTGCCATCCCCAGCAACACTACCTGCCAACTGGAAACACATAAAAAGTCAGCGTTGCTGAGTGAGTTCTAGTTTTAATAAACATACTTGTTTTCATTAAAAACCGTTCTTTCTTTACACGTGATCATACATCGTACATACGTATAGATAATATCTTTATTATCTCTTTCATTCATTCATTCGTTCGTTATACATCATTATCTTTCACTTCTTATTTAGATCCTGTCAGGCTTTACCCACTTCATGGCACACAGCCATGATTACTGTGGTCGAATGACAAGGATCCTGTTACGTTTCTTCGTCTTACATTTCATTCAAGAACATTCATCGTAAACATATCAGATAACATTTATTATCTGCGTCATTCATTCGTTACATCCTTATCGTTTCGTTCTCATATGGATCCTGTCAGGCTTTACCCACTTCATGGCACGTAGCGATGATTACTGTGGTCGAATGACAAGGATCCCGTTACATCTTTTCTTGCACATTGGATATCTTTTGTACCACTACCATTTGCTATTCCTCGAACATTATTAGCTATCGGGCCGAAGTCATTAAATGAACATCAAAACGTATGCCACGGTACTAGAGGTAAGCGGTAGGGGTACCATACATATGGTCAATCATCAAGAAGGACCCGTTAACCTTATCCAATGCTTGCAAGACATCTTTCATTCGTTCGTTCATTAATGCATGTATTCATCATCTTATTACTCATTCGTTCATTCGTTAATGCATGCATTCATCATCGTGTTCCTCTTTCATTATCTTTCACTTTACGTTACATAATACTTCGTTCATTTGTTGTCATGATACGTAAAGCCGTGGAAAGATATTCACACATCATCATAAGGAACTCACACACATCACACATACATCATCATACATAGCATCATACATACATAGTCTACATCATCAGTCATCTACAGGCACTTACAGAAATTCCATGTAAGGACTTACTTCCGTATCTTTCCCGAAAGCCGGGACTTAACTATGCATCATCCAGAGTGCAACAGCCCTAGTTGTTCCTCCTAAACCTTGGGGACTCATGTTAGGACCTCATACAACACACCCAAGTCCACAATCATACCTTAAACGTACTACACAACATTATACTCAATGGGCCATACATACATATGTCAATAAACAGGTTTATATGTGTTCCAGCCCCAAAATCGTTTGAAAACAAGGAAATGAGGGTCCTAGAACGCACCTGTACTTGACGAGTAGCTTCTCAATCAAGCTTTAAAAGAGAGGGTTGCACTACACCACCTGCAGATAAGTTAACACTCAAAGGAGTTAATTTCTGCCTAATTCGCTGCTAGATTCGCTGATAGGTTCGCTGATAGGTTCGCTGATAAATTCGCTGCTAGATTCTCTGGCATCTTTGCTGCCAGTTTTTCCCAACTTTCGTTGGATGACAATGTTAGCGAATCTACCAGAGAACCTATAGGTTCGCTGATAGATTCTCTGCTAGGTTCTCTGCTAGGTTCACTGCTAGATTCGCTGGACGAATACATAGGTTCGCTGGACGAGCTGAAAATTACGAACCAACCCATTTTTAACCCAAAACTTCGATCTTTTACACCCAACATTTGGGTTATCATCCAGGAACCTAAATCTAAGCTTCTTACATGTTTTATTACCCTAAAACGTGCGTTTTTTAAAACCCCAAAACCCAAATCCGGGTTTTTCACCAAATGGAGCAATTATACTACGTTTCTTACCTTGATTCTTGTTGTTTGGGAGTCCACAAACACCAGCCTTCGATTCTTGACCACCCGAGCCTCGATCCGACACTTTCTCTCTCTAGAACCGAACGTTTGAGTGCAAATGAGAGTTACTCAGCTGATCCATCTATATATATGCCAGGCGTTCCCGCGACCCCAAACTCGTTAAACTCATGACCCGAAGGGTTAACTCGGTCTAACACCCACAACCATTTTATATTTATTAAATGGTTTTCGTCTGAGCCCATTATTATTATTTGACACGCTTAGAAAATTTTCCGGGTGTTACAAGTCCACCCCCCTTATTTGGGTTTCGTCCCCGAAACCTGTTATTCATCGAACAGACGTGGGTAATGTTGTCGCATCTCTTCTTCAGTCTCCCACGTAGACTCAGATCCTTCCTGTGCTTCCACTGTACACGCACAAGAGGAACCACTTTATTTCTTAGCCGCTTCTCTTTTCTATCGATGATTACCACTGGTTGCTCCAAATAATTGAGCCGTTCGTCTACTTCGATATCCTCCAGTGGAACAATCATATCCTCATTGGCTAAACATTTTCTCAGATGAGATACGTGGAAGGTTGGGTGAATTCCACTCAACTCATCTGGTAGTTCCAACCTATAGGCCACCTCTCCCACAAGGGCAATGATTCGGAAAGGGCCTATATACCGTGGGCTCAGTTTGCCCCGCTTTCGGAACCGAATAATTCCTTTCCAAGGTGAGACCTTCAACATGACTCGGTCACCGACCTTGAACTCTATCGGTCTTCGCCTCTTGTCAGCATACGACTTTTGTCTATCTTTCGCCGCCTTCATGAAGGCTTTGATCTTTTCTAACTTCTCAGTCGTTGCTTCGACTACCTCGACACCTCCCAGTTCCTTCTGCCCAATGTCTCCCCAACATACGGGCGTCCTACATTTCCTACCGTACAGCATCTCGTAGGGTGGCATGCCAATGCTGGCATGATAATTGTTATTGTACGAGAATTCTGCTAACGGCAAGTGGTCGTCCCAACCCTTTGGTACAACCCTTACTAGTTGTTGGTTTTATTTGGGCACTTTCTTTTATCCTATGCCAACCCTTTGGTACAACCCTTACTAGTTGGCATAACTCGGCGTTTCCATCATACCCAAGTCAACCCTCGGGGTTACCCAATACCTTCCCTAATGATAACCTTAAAGTCTAATAATAATAAATATAACAACTACAACGCTAAAAATAACAAACAATAATAATACTAACTATAACAATAAAAATAACAACTATAATAATAATAATAACTATAAGATGATAATAATAATATTAATAACTATATTATATACTAATATCTACAATGATAATAATAATAATAATAATAATAATAATAATGACTATAATAATAATTAAACATAACCATAAACAAGGGCGTACCTGAAAACTATCTACGGCAATTTGATGTAGAGTCTCCCCTACTCGCGCTCCTACTCGAGTACCAAAACGACTACTAGCAACACCCAACGGGGTATTGAGAACTCGGGATTCTCTTTATATTAGAGCGTTCCCAAAAAATTATGTTCTAAATTCAACCTTAAGGCTTCTATTTATAAAAGAGTTGAAAGTAGGTGAAAGAGTTTGAGAGGCGATGTGGGATGAGGAAGTTTCAAATGCGCCTGAAGTCGATGTGGGATGCAGCTGAATTGCAATTGCAATTCAATATTTGAGTAATATTTTATTAATATTATATTATTATAATATTATATTATTATAATTAATTCAGCTGCTTAACTCGTTTTTTTCTCTTATAACTTTTAATATATAGCGTATTATGAAATTTCAAATATGTCGTTGTGACGAGCTTATTTTTCTCTACGAGTCAACCTAAGTTTCGTCAAAAACGGAGCAGGTTCGAATATAATATATTATTATTATATTAAAACGGTCTCTTATAACATAAAATTTCATAAAAACTTCAAACTTTAAATAGACAATTTACTCATTACTTACTCGTTTGACAATATATAAAATGCAAAGTTCATATGACCCAAATGCTCGGTTTGTTACATTCTCCTCCCCTTAAAAGAATTTCGTCTTTGAAATTCGAAGGTTACTCGAACAGTTGAGGATATTTGACTTTCATTTCTTCTGCTTATTCCCAAGTCTTCTCGGGTCCTTTCTGACCTTGCCACTGGACCAATACTAGTGGAATTATTTTCTTTCTTAATTTTCGTTCTTGAGAATCAAGAATCTTTATCGGTTTTTCAGTAAATTTTAATTTCTCGTCTATTTGCACGTCCTCTAATGGCATTACTTGAGTCAGATCTGCCAAACACTTCCTTAGGTTTGATATATGAAAAGTATCATGAATACCTTTCAAAGTTTCAGGTAATTCTAGCTTGTATGCAACTGGACCAATTCTTGCGATGATTTTGAACGGTCCAATGTACCTGGGACTTAACTTCCCACATTTACCGAATTACATTACTCCTTTCCATGGTGAGACTTTCAACATCACATAGTCTCCTTCTTGAAATTCTAAAGGTCTCCTTCTGTTATTTGCATAACTCTTCTGTCTATCCTGAGAAGCCTTTAGTCGTTGTCTGATTTGTTGGATTTTCTCAGTTGTCTCGAGAATAATTTCAGTTTTGGTCAACTGATCATCCCCCACTTCTGTCCAACAGATAGGAGTTCTGCATTTCCTACCATATAAGGCTTCAAATGGTGCAGCCTTAATGCTGGAATGGTAGTTGTTGTTATAAGAAAATTCAATCAAAGGCAAATGATCATCCCAGCTACCTCTAAAATCAATCACGCAAGCATGTAACATGTCTTCTAAAGTTTGAATTGTTCGCTCACTCTGACCATCCGTCTGAGGATGATATGCAATGCTTAAACTGATTTTGGTTCCAAGTTCCTTTTGGAAACTTGTCCAGAATCTGGAAGTGAATCGGCTATCTCTATCGGAGATAATGGATAAAGGCACTCCGTGCTTACTTACTATTTCATCAATATATATCTTGGCTAGATTTTCTATTGGATAGCTCTCACTTATGGGTAGAAAATGTGCTGACTTGGTTAGCCTGTCAACCACGACCCATATAGCATTATATCCTTTTTGTGTTCTTGGAAGTTTTGTGATAAAATCCATGGTAACTCTATCCCATTTCCATACTGGCAACTCCAACTGTTGTAACTGACTGGCTGGTTTTTGATGTTCAATCTTAACTTGCAGACATGTTAAGCATTTCTCCACGTACTGGGCTATGGATCTTTTCATATTAGGCCACCACTAGTGATTTCGAATATCCTTATACATTTTGTTTGCTCCAGGATGCATTGTGTATTTGGACTTGTGGGCTTCATCTAATACTTTGCCCTGATTACCTCCAAATTTTGGGATCCAAATTCTCTGACCAAATCGTAGGACTCCATCCATTCATTGAGTCAATAATTTCTGGTTACCCATCATTCTTTCAGCCTGAATATTCTCATCTTTTAACGCTTCAGTTTGAGCATTCTTGATTTGGTCTTTCCAATCAAGCTTGACATCTATCTTTAATGCTTTTACCCTAATCGGTTTAACTCTATCCTTTCAACTGAGAGCATCGGCGAGTACGTTAGCCTTTCCTGGATGGTATTTGATTTCACAATCATAGTCATTGAGAAGTTCCGTCCACCTTCTTTGCCTCATATTTAACATCTTTTGATTAAAGATGTGTTGTAAGCTCTTATGGTCTGAGTAGATTACACACTTAGTACCATACAAGTAGTGTCGCCAAATCTTTAAGGCAAACACTATGGCACCCAATTCAAGGTCGTGCGTAGTATAGTTCTTTTCGTGAACTTTTAATTGTCGTGATGCATAGGCTATAACCTTGTCACGTTGCATCAACACACAACCTAAACCATTATATGAGGCATCACAGTATATTGCAAAGTCTTCATTACCATCTGGTAATGAAAGTATAGGAGCACTACTAAGCTTTTGTTTTAGAAGGCTGAAAGCTTCTTCTTGTTTTGGTCCCCAGTCAAACTTTACATTCTTTCTAGTCAAAGATGTTAAAGGGGTAGCAATCTTGGAGAAGTCTTGAATAAATCTTCTATAATATCCTGCTAATCCCAAAAGCTCCTAATCTCACTAGGATTCTTCGGTGATTCCCATTTCATCACAGCTTCTATCTTAGTTGGATCTACTTGTATTCCCTTCTCATTTATTACGTGACCAAGGAATTGAACTTCTATCTTAGCTGGATCTACTTGTATTCCCTTCTAATCTATAAAGACAATGACAAACTTATCCAAGTATGGCTTGCAAACTCTATTCATCAGATCCATGAATGCTGCAGGAGCATTGGTTAGTCCAAAAGACATAACCAAAAATTCATAATGCCCATAACGCGTCCTAAATGAGGTCTTAGGAATGTCTTCCTCGAGTACTTTCAACTGATGATAACCTGATCGAAGATCAATATTTGAAAAGTAGTTGGCTCCTTGAAGTTGATCAAATAATCATCTATTCTTGGTAAAGGATACTTGTTCTTAACAGTTAACTTGTTTAATTCTCGATAATCAATGCACATACGCATTGAACCATCTTTCTTTTTGATGAACAATACTGGCGCTCCCCAAGGTGAGGAACTCGGTCTAATAAACCTTCTTTCTAAGAGTTCGTCAATTTGCTTCATAAGTTCTTTCATCTCTGAAGGGGCTAGACGATAAGGAGCCTTCGCGATTGGTTTAGCACCAGGTACTAAATCAATACGAAATTCTATCTGACGATCAGGTGGAAGTCCTGGTAAATCTTCCGGAAACACGTCTGGGAATTCGTACACTACTGGTATTTCATTCATCTGTGTTTTCTTTTTAGCATCTACCATGCATAAGAGAAAGGCTATGCATCCTTTCTGAATACATTTCACTGCCTTCATTGCTGAGATGATACTGGCCTTGGGGTTTCCATCACTACCATAAATTAGTAGCTTTTCCCCATCTGGCTTACGTACAGTCATCATCTTATGTTCACAGTCGAGCCGAGCACAATTCTTATTCAACCAGTCCATCCCAAGAATAATATCATATTCACTTAAAATGGTCGGCATTAAGTTTACAGAGAATTTGGTGTTAACTAAGGTGATAACACAATCCTTAAAGATTTGACTTATCTTATCTCGCTTACCACTGGCAGTTTCTACAATATATGCACATTCTAGATTTTGTGGTACTAAGTTCAAATAAGGTACTAAGGCAGTTGAAATGAAACTTCTATTTGCACCAGTGTCAAACAAAATTCTAGTATATATGTTGTTAATGAGAAACGTACCAGCTATGGTTTCATCTCCAGCTTATTTTAACACAAACACTCGACCCTTGAAATTGTTCTGATTCTCCGTAGGTTGTGCTTGTGGAGGGTTCTTGCAATCACTTCGGAAATGTCCATACTCCCAACAGTTAAAGCATCTAATTTTCAGGCAGTTCTTTCGTGAATGATCACCTTTTGGACATTTAAGACATTTAGAATCTTGATACTTTCTCCAAGACTCATTTTTATCGTTCCTCCACGGTTTGTTGACACGGTTCCCTTCATTTCGTGTGATCTTTCTGTCATTTCTTGGCATCTGGTTTCCATCCTCATTTCTCTTTCTTTTGTTGTTATCAGTTATTATGCCTTCTTCTTCAAATGCAATGGCACTTAATGCAATTGCAGACTCATAGGTTTTGGGGGCAAACATCTTAACTAACTGTCGAATACGAGGGGTAACCCCTGCACGTATCTTTTTACGCGCTTTGCTTTAGGTGTTACATGCTCAGGAAGCAGTCGAGCTATCTCATCAAACTTGGTCGTGTACTGACAATGTGTCATGGCTCCAGCCTGTAGTTGTAAAAATTCTCTTTCAATTTTGTCCCTTTCAACCTCAGGACAAAATTTTTCCATCACAAGCTCCTTCAGTTCATTCCAGGTTAAAGTAGCATCAACTCCAGGTCCTTTAGCCTGCTTAACATTGTCCCACCAAAACAATGCCTCAGACCTGAATGAGTGAGTGGCATACATGACAGCTTGTATGGCCGTGCATCCACTAATTTCAATAACAGCCTCCATCTCATGGATCCACTGAAAAGTCGCCATGGCATCTCTTTTTCCATCGAATATTGGAGGTTCACATCCCTTGAAAGCTTTGTAGGAACAACCCTGCTCAGGTTCAGTTTCCATAGCATCACCACCATTACCATTGGTGTTATTTATATGATCATCCTGCTCATTACCACCATTGCTCACATATCCTCCAAAGGCGTTCATAACCTCGGCTATAATAGTGGGCAAAGCATATCTAATTATGCCAGCTACAGCTGCTTGGAATTGTGGTCCAACAAATTGTTGCAACTCATGTTCAGCATGATGAAGATTTTCATGATCATCGTTCGTAGATGACATGATTTGCCTTCTACTACCAGGAGGCCTACCACGACCCCTACCATGAGTATTTCCTCCTCTTGGCATAGTCAAAGCCTACATGAGGGAGCAGGGATTTAGTATTCACACGATGGATTATGATCCCGAACATGATAGTATTAATAGACAAAAAATAACAGTGGCCAGGTATCATTACTTATCTATTGCAATTATAATGTTCTAGCCATTATCCTCCATGATTCACCAAAACCCATTACCCAATACCTATGCAATTAATCAAATTATCTTAAAGCATCTTTCCTAGTTTAAGTCTAGATACTATCTTTGTACCTAGTTCACTTAAACTATGGCTCTGATACCAACTTGTAACACCCGCCTCCCAGGGCATACCCCGGGGAGCGTTACGCATCGGATATACAGAACACATAGTAATCAGAGAATACACAGCGGAAGTCTAACTTTAAATATACATCAACGTGTACAATACATTTATTATAATAGATAATACCATTACATCAGTTTAACTACACTAGAGATCTAAATCTTCAACAACATTCTAGAACTTTATTTTCTCATAATCTAGCTCGTAATCTTCAATCCCTGTAATCACTTGGCACCTAGGATGTGTGTCCATAAAAAAAAAACATTTGGGACTCAGCATAAAGCTTGTGAGTTCATAAACATAGCATTCTTCAAAATTCAAAAGATGTTATCATTGACTATTGCATCAAGCAGATACAGCCATGGCAAACAGATAGGAACAGAGTAAGCACAGTATAAATTCACATAACCAGGATATGTATACAAAATCCACTTGCTAAATCAGAATCATAAAAGCAGCCCTCAAGCATCCTATCAAGCATTGCCACATATCACAGATGCTATTGATAGTCAATTCTACAATTATTACCAGTTATCAGAACATTACATCCCGTTTTAGAAAAACAGTTCAGAGGAACTCACCTCAATCAATCACGTCAGTGATATCGTCTGCTCAGGTTCACTGCTATCAGGTATTATCCTATAGGCAAAATAACATTATTTAAGCTATATTCTAGCTAGTAACAAGTTTAGGGATGATTCGTTATCTTTTCCTATTTGTTGATTTTATTTGGGCACTTTCTTTTATCCTATGCCAACCCTTTGGTACAACCCTTACTAGTTGGTATAACTCGGGCGTTTTCATCATACCCGAGCCAACCCTCGGGGTTACCCAATACCTTCCCTAATGATAACCTTAAAGTCTAATAATAATAAATATAACAACCACAACGCTAAAAATAACAAACAATAATAATACTAACTATAACAATAAAAATAACAACTATAATAATAATAATAACTATAAAGATGATAATAATAATATTAATAACTATATTAATACTAATATCTACAATGATGATAATAATAATAATAATAATAATAATAATAATAATAATAATAACGACTATAATAATAATTAAACATAACCTTAAACAAGGGCGTACCTGAAAACTATCTACGGCAATTTGATGTAGAGTCTCCCCTACTCGCGCTCCTACTCGAGTACCAAAACGACTACTAGCAACACCCAACGGGGTATTGAGAACCCGGGATTCTCTTTATATTAGAGTGTTCCCAAAAAACTTATGTTCTAAATTCAACCTTAAGGCTTCTATTTATAAAGGAGTTGAAAGTAGATGAAAGAGTTTGAGAGGCGATGTGGGATGAGGAAGTTTCAAATGCGCCTGAAGTCGATGTGGGATGCAGCTGAATTGCAATTGCAATTCAATATTTGAGTAATATTTTATTAATATTATATTATTATAATATTATATTATTATAATTAAAAGCTGCTTAACTCGTTTTTCTCTTATAACTTTTAATATATAGCGTATTATGAAATTTCAAATATGTCGTTGTGACGAGCTTATTTTTCTCTACGAGTCAACCTAAGTTTCGTAAAAAACGGAGCAGGTTCGAATATAATATATTATTATTATATTAAAACGGTCTCTTATAACATAAAATGTCATAAAAACTTCAAACTTTAAATAGACAATTTACTCATTACTTACTCGTTTGACAATATATGAAATGCAAAGTTCATATGACCTAAACGCTCGGGTTGTTACAGAACATCCAGTATCTCTCCCATAACATGATTGAACATGTTAAACTCTTGATTCAGCATGTCTTTCTTACTTTCCCTCATATCTTTGTTTCCCATGATTTGAGTTTTCAAAGCATCCCACAAAACCTTTACTCCTCTGAATTCTTTAAACTTGTGAGAGATCTCAGTGGTTAAGGCCATAGTGATAGCAGTATATGCCTTGTCATCTAGCTCAAATCTTTTCATATCATCCTCATCCCACAAGTGTTCAGGCTTCTTAACCATCTCCCCTTTGTCATTCTTATACAATAGGATATAAGGACCATACTTAATTGACCTCCACATTTTAGGTTCAGTATAGATAACGTGATTCTCGAACCTATAAGCCCAATCAGCATAATCATCCTCACTGAGAAGTCTAGGTGGCTTGTTCCCGGTGCCAATTTCAGTGTCTAAGTGAAGAGATGCAGTAAGATGCTTCAAATTAGGTGTTGATGAAGACATGTTGTTGAAGTGAACCAAATTTCTTCAGAACAGACTTTCGTGCGAAAACCTAAACCGCGCGACAACAGTTTTCGCGCGAAAATCAGAATCGTGCGAGATCCCAACTTTTCAACCAAGCGAAATCACATGAAAAACACAATAACTGTCTGTGCGAAAAGTGAGTTTTCGTGTGCGAAAAGTCCAGAAATTTTCACACACAACCAGTTTTCCAAGTGTGAATTTTAACAACTTTTCACCTTAGATTCACTGATTAGTTCCAATTTGATTCATTTTAGTTCAAGTTTATCAGTTTTCGTTCACGTTTAAGTTCAATTTGATTAAAGTTCAATCAAATATTACAAATTCAGTCCAAATGATCAATATCTTCGAATTTTTCAGCAGCATAACATCATCAAATTGAACTCTCAAGTAACCAAATGCATGAGCAACATGAAGAACGTGTCAAATCACTCAAAAACTTCTTTTAATCTTGGTTCTAGAGCCAAATGCTCTGATACCAATTGTAAAACTCAGCAAATCTCCCAAGAATAATAAACCAAGATCTCAATCTCAAGAATGCGGAATGTAATTAAGATTGGAAGAAGAAAACAATAGTTCAAAACGATTCAATTGATAATCAAACGATTACAATCTTGTGCGAATGCACAGAGAGATTACAAGCGAAAATTAAGAACTACAGAACTACTACTCTACAATACAAAAGCGAAAAACAAAATATTTATACTAAACAACTATGTTCTCGCGTGACTTATAAGCTTGTCGCGCGGATGTCCTTTTCGCGCGACATCTTTGATTCGCATGACTTCTCCATTTCGCATAACGTCTCCAGTTCGCGCGACTGATCTTGATCACATCATCTTTATTCAGCTTTAATTGTTTTGCCGAGCCTTTTATAGTCTTCTACAGACTTTGTCACAATGGCAATCTATAAATTGAACTGTTCAAATTCAAACTTTTAATATGTTTTAATGTTTACTACAATTTTAAGTTATTATAAACCAAAAAGTTGAAGGTTTCATACTTTAGATATCTAGACTTCACATGGTACCATTAACAGTTTTGAGATATAATATGACGGTAGAAATAGAGAAGGATATTGATGTGTATTAGACGTTATAAAGAGTAATTATATAATATACTATGACAGTTATTGTTATTTGAGAAAACAATAAACATTGTAATCTTAACAACTAAAATCCACAATGTTCCAACTTTTCGTTTTTTACAATAAGCATGCCAATTAACCATAATTATAAACATAAACACCACCTTACATTTTGTGGTAAATTCGCTATTCGCTTATTCATTACAAATATGAAGTTATTTCAAGCTTACATGCTTTTACTCAGTTTCCTTTCATTAACACTAACAACAATTGCAACTCCAACGTACACAAAGACAGGGTGCAATGATACGTGTGGGAACAATGTGACGATTCCATACCCTTTTGGAATTGGCGCGGATTGTTCTGCCAATCGATGGTACATTGTTGAGTGTGCCTACTCGACGCCACAATTATTTGCACTCAACCATCTGGAAATCTTGGGTGTAAATTTGGAAGATCAAACAGTCACTGTTAACACGCCCAGGCTCTTTGATTGCGAAAATTTGTTTCCGAAGAATAGCACCATGAGCATCGATCTTGGTAGGAGCCCATTTTTGTTTTCCAAATCACACAATAAATTTATGTTTGAGGGGTGTGGTAGGGGTGTGATGATGGATAATGAGAGTGTGCTCACAGGATGTTCGACTTCTTGCCTTAACGACGTAATTGTTAAGGAAAGAGACAGTTGTTTAGGTGTTAGTTGTTGTCAAACAACAATTCCTCATCATCTAAAGTCGTACAGTGTGAATCTCACACTTGTGGGTGGCGGTGGAGCGTGTGGGTCTGCCTTCTTGATGGATGAAGATTCATATCTTAAACGAAGCTCGTATGTTGCTGCTCATAAAGCCTCTAGTCATGTTACCCTCATGTGGATGCTTACATATAACGACACTAACAATTGTTGTTTATATTCTAACCGTATCAATCTCGAACTAAATATGGGTAATGGTACCTCCATGCAATCACGTAAATGCACCCTCGACGGGGTCTACGTAGGCAACCCTTATTTATTAAATGGATGTGAACGTAAGTACCGATCATATCTACTTATTTCGTAGGGTTGTTCTAAGCTAAGGTCGGCTCGTCTCGTGGCTGGCTCACTTGTTAGCTGGATTGTGAATTGTCTCGCTCGTTGACTTTTATAAATTAAAGACTAAATTTAAACCAAATTTATGTCACGTATGTGAATAGATCATAGACATATGATCAGTTTGATAATTTTTTTAAAATCTAAATATAATTATAGAGAATAATCTTAAGTCACAAAATATCCATCTCGTATCATTGTTACAAATAATTAACATAATCAAATATACAACGCTATTATATTTTTGTTTTTATATATATGAATGTGTAAAAAATGATGAGATTATTATTTTTGAATAAATAAATTAGCTCGTGACTTGGTTCGGCTCGGCTCGTTTATATTATGTTTTATTTTATATATATGAATGTGTAAATAATAACAAAATCATTTTTTTAATAAACGAGTTGGTTCACAAGCCGGCTCTGCTCGTATATAAACGAGCCGAGCCCGAGCTTTCACTGCTCCGCTTGTTTTATAATAGCCCTTCTATTTCAGTTAAGTTTTTATTACATTTTAGTTTCTGATTCGAAGCTTTCATATTGTATATGAGCTTGTGTTTAGCAAGGGAAGAATGTGCAACATGCGATTACTTCAATTGTGACTATGATACAATATACGAGGAGGATGGCTCAATTAGATTCACCAACTTCACTTGTGCAACATATTATTCATTATCTACAAGTGTTGGATCACCCATGGGTGTTATTCTAGGTAAAATCGGTATCCTTTTTTCTTAATAATTGGCTAATTTATTCAAATTCATCTATCTTTGTATAAGAGGTGACCAAGTAAGCATTAGTAATTATACGCATCGGTCTTTATTTATGTCCACAAAATGAAACAAGCAATTAATTATAACTTTTGGGTGTGAATAAAAGGGTAGGATTAAAACAGTTCATTGTGTCATATATATTTTGCTAATTGTCTCAAATACGTCAGTTAGTTCATTATGTCTACGTTTATTATCTCAAATAAAAGTTCATTGTGTCATATATATTTATAATATGTTATATGTGTTTATTATTATGTTTTACGTTTTAGATTACTTTGTGTCAATTTTGTTATTGTTTTTATAATTATATAAATTTATTATCTATTATTGTGTTTTCCAATTACAAGTATACAATAATGTTATTTCACCAATATATATTTTAAAATTCATAATGTTCAAGATAACCTAATATGTTATTTTTGTTATTATTCATAAATTACATAAACTTGTTATCTATCAATGTGTTTTATAATTAGAAGTATACAACGATATTCTTTCACAAATGTATTTTTTAACACTTATAGCGTTTAACATAACACGATGTGTAATTTTTATCATAGTTATAGAAAATTGTTGTTTTCTATTATTATGTTTTACAATTAAAATTACATAATTATGTTATTTTACTAATATGTTTTTTTTAATTCATAGTGTTCATGATGAGATAACGACAATAAAAAAAACATAATTGTGTTTTGTTTTATTTTATCATTGTTTGTAATGTACTAGATTTGATGTTTTTATTTCACCATTATATATATATTTTTAAATTCATCACTTTAGAAAATCACAATAACCAACAAAAAACACAGTAAAGTATACTAAAGACACAATAACGAATAAAAATTATATAAACTTAAAAATCATTAAAAAATTATTATTTTTATATAATAATATTATACTCGTTTTGTAAATGAAAAATTCTTGTTTTAATAGTGTAATTTTTATAAAAAAATTATGTCATATATAAAAGTTATGAATGTTTAAGAAATGGAAGAACTTGAAAAAGAATCAACAAAGGTGACTATTTCTAATATACTCCTTAATTTAACAAAAAAAATTTATATGATTTGATCTCAACCGTTAATTAACAAGATTGATGGTTGATATTACTTTTTACACTTGTTAGATTTAAAATTATATTTATTTGAACCCTTCTTTAAATAAAAAGGTTATTAAATGAGTCAAAACATGAAATTATAACTCTTACCAAGGAGTACAAAAATGATACAATCAGATGAATGGTGGATTTACACCGTCACATAAATAATCAAGCTCTATAACATATACTTTGAGATCTTTGAACCATAAATTAACGTTTTCTTTT
>CM044006.1:63584608-63844608 GCA_024085815.1 Flaveria linearis
GTATGTGTGTATGTATGTGTGTATGTATGTGTGTATGTATGTGTGTATGTATGTGTGTATGTATGTGTGTATGTATGTGTGTATGCATGTATGTATATATCTATGTATGTGTGTATGTATGTATGTATGTATGTATGTATGTATGTATGTATGTATGTATGTATGTATGTATGTATGTATGTATGTATGTATGTATGTATGTATGTATGTATGTATGTATGTATGTATGTATGTATATGTATATGTATATCGATCTATTTGTCTTTCTTCTTTAAGAAAAACCCCACCACCTGCATTTTTACTTCCACTACCGCCAACACCTACTCCCGCCACTACTGCCGCCAGCAACCACCAACTCTCTACTCTCTATATATATACATATATATACATATATATACACACATATATATACATATATATACATACATATATATACATATATATACACAATATATACATATATGTATACATATACATGTATGTATGGGTTGTTTAGGATTCTGACCACCTACACCACCCGGTCCGATTCCTCCAACACCCCTAGATCTCGATCACGATTTGGGGTTATCTCTGATTTCACAAACCCTAATTCTGATAGGGGGTTGTTGAACCGCCAACGAGGTATGGTGAATGAGTTCGCATATTCTATGGTTTATGGTAATAGAGGTGCAATGGTGGTGGTCGGCTGGTCATAATTTAGGAGTTAATGCAGGTGGTCGGTTGCTTGTGGTTTAGGGTGGTGGAGGTCGTTTATGATGATTTAGATGGGGATGATGGAGACGGTTCAGGTTATGAATATGATGGTTTAGATATATTGGGTATGACCGGGGGTGTGTTGTGGAAGGCGACGGAAGATGGTGGTGATGGTGGGTCGCACGGGATGTCGATATTTGAAATTAGTGTAATTTCCTTAGGTGTTGTTTGTTTCTGAAGAGGTAAAACGTCTGCAGTCTGCAGACCACATCTGCAGACATCTATAGGAGAAGAGGTGGACCAAACCTCTGCTGCCTGTATTAAGAAGACTGTTTGTTTTGTAACGTCTGTAGACTGCTGAAATAAACTGAAATTAATAAAAAGTTAAAATAACAACATCATCAAAATAACAAGATTCAACCATTTCTAATGAACAACAACAAGAAATAAAACACCCACCAATACCCATAGACATCCACCAAACTGAAAATTCATGCTATTAAATTTTCATCTCACAAGATTCATCTACAAAGCTGCAACCAAGTCATTGAAAATCATCAAAGAATTCAACACTTCAAATTACTCCTTATCAATCACAACCATAATCAAAGCATCGTCTTCACAAAACTGCAATTCATCACATCAAGATTCACCATCATTTGCCGGAAAATACCATCACCACCATGAACGACCACCGTCCGCCGCCGCTCCTCGTTGACCTCGCTCCACCACCGACATCCTCCGGCAAACAACCACCGTGGCCACCACCCGTCACCACCTCCGTACACTTCTCATTCTCACTTTCCTCTTGTTTTCTCTACAAACTAACATCGAAAACCTCACTAATTTCACCACTAGTTACATTGATAACGACCCTTCAGTACAATCACTTCTATCTCGAAGTCAACCCCCTGCAAATCCCACCATCGCCGCCGGCCACCGCCACTGCCATCGTCGCCACCACCACCCCTTCTACCAGCTCACCCGCATTCTTGACGATGATATGTTCTCCGGTGATGATGAGCTCGATCATCGAATCTTTCTGAAATCCCAATTGAATGAAACCTCATTCATACTCGATTCCTTCGATCCCCAATTGGGGTTCTCCGATTTCACATCCGATAACGGACTTAGGGTTTCTGAAATTGTGCGATCGAGTGTTCGGATGTCGTTTAGAAGAATTAAGATCATTGAGAAAGAAAAGAACACCATCAGCAACAGTAGTAATGATCTTGCACTGATTGATGGTGGAAAGACTGTAAGAAGAGGTTTGTAGAGGTAAGAAGACATTAGTTCACCTCTTCTCCAAGAAGAGGTCACGCAGACGTTTTTTAATGAAATGTCTTTAAAAAAACAAACACTCTGCAGACCTCAAACATCTGTCCGCCTCTTTTTGGCGCAGACAAAAGAGCTTTAGAAGCTCTTTTTCTAAAAACAAACTCCACCTTAGTCATGAAGGTGGTGAAGGCGGTGGATGGTAGTGTTCGTTGTGTAGAGAGAGGGAGAGAGAGAGAGAGAGAGATATGGGGAAGGGTGGGTGGGTGGGTGGGGTGGGTTTAATTATTCATGTATTTATTAAAAGGGTAAACTAACTGAATTACCCTCATGTGCAAGTCATGCCACCTGACTTAACTAGTAAAACTAACAGACATTAGAGGGAAGAACTAAATGTGTAATAAAATTAAAACGTAAATGACCATTAGCGTAGTTTTCTTAGTTTAAGGACAATATCTGAAATTTGCTACAAAGGTAAAGGACGAAAATTGTAATTTACTTTTTATTTAATTATTCTATATCAATAATTATTCATTATTACTTTCTAATCCAATCAAATAATTCAAACTTATTTAATCAAGTTATGTAATAAAAACAAAATAAGTTATTTTATTTAAATTATTTGTGAAAACCAAATCCTAGTTGAAACCATGATCCATGTTAGTCTTTAATTCATTTGTTTTCTAACTTAGGACATCATTCTTAGGTTAACTATAAGGAAAGATCTTTGGTGTCTAATCTTGTATTGTCACACCCCAACCTTGACGGCGGAATCATCGAGATGTGAGGGTTAAGATTGTTCACAGCCACATAACGCTATATTTAAATGTAAATATTCAAATTATAAGTTTCGAAAGAAATTACAAACATAAGTCTCAAAATGAAATAAGTTCAAACATAACATAACAAAATGTAATCTTTTTATTTCATTAACTAGGTCCAAGTCCTAGATTATTGCAAGCTTCAAAAGTTCACTTTAAACTTAAGGATTACCTGAAACATGATAAAAATAAAAGCTCAACTAAAAATTTTGGTGAGTTTCCAAGGTTTTCATACATATTATGATAAGATTACAAGTAGCAATTCATGTCATAGGTTATAAGTTAGTAAGGTTATAGAACACATATCGTTACAACCAAACCTCGACTTGATTACAAGTATATAAGATTGGCTAAGTGTATTTGGTTCCCATGATGAACAAGCATACGTCATCAGGAGCCGGTAATACCTCGGCTTTAGCACCAAATAGGCTTGTCAGGCCCAAAGATCTAAGACGTCGCCAGGCTAGCAATAGTTAATGATTGCAAACAAAATATGTATCTCATATAAACACTTACAACACACAAATAACCATGACAAAAATGAATTGCAAGTGCTTTACAAGTCTAAACGTTTACAAGTGCATTATGTATAAGTAATCATGTTTCACCCCAAATTAGTGTGAAAAGATAAAAAGGGGGCAAGGAAACTCACCTGATCAATAAATATGCAATGAAGATTAATAAAAAAATAATAATAAACGTCGTTCCAAGTTGTATCGTCACAAGGCACCTAAGTATATTTAAGCACAAGGTTAAAGTTTAATATTAAGTTAAAAGAATTATTATGAGCTAGGGTTCTATTTGAGGTTTGGAGTTTTGTCAATTATATTTAGCAACAAAACCAATTATATTTTTCATGGAAACGATTTGTTTATATTATAAAATATGGAACAAGAATAACATTTATAAAAACTTAGTATTATTCATAAAATTTAGTTAAGGTTTTGTAATTAAATAATAAAAATAAACATGATTTAATCGGCAACTTAAATAAACAATGGTTGAAATAATAAACTAGTATTTTAAGTCTAAATTTTATAGAATATATATTAACTATAACATTCACTTTAGAATTTTAAATAAAATATAAGGATATTTTTATAAATAAATTACAAAAAATATCTACATGGTTTAAAATACCCGAAGTTTATAAAAATGATTTTTTTATAATTTTTTTTGAATTTTTATATATTTTAAAAAGTTGCAAACATTCTAAAAAAATGTTGGAGGTCATCGGGTTCGAACCCGAGACCTCTAAGTTGAAATGTGGATATGGAGCCATTAAACCAAGGCTCTCGGCCGCATTAGGACACACGTTTTAATTTATAAAATTCCAAGTTAACAAAACCCCCAAATTACATATGAGCCCTAGAATCGTGTAATTCGAAATCGAACCCCAATTTGATTACGATAATGAAATTAACCTTGGGGCTTTTAATCCCCAAGTAAAACCAAGTATGTGAGTGTGATTAACTACCCGTATAACGTTTGAATTGAAGATGATCCTAATCGAAGAACAAGTCGCGACCGTGCGTACCCAATGGATGAGCAATCCTCGATGATAATCCAATTAAACTTGCAGATAGCTTCGAATGATGATCTGGACTAAAAGCCCTCTACCAATTTTGATTCTTGAACTCCAGAGGGTGATGTTCGACTCGTGTGCAGGTCGCAATGAAGATGATGCCTGAATTCGTTGTTTGTGTTTGATTCAGGTGAAATTGAAGGGTGTAATCGATTGGAGACAGATAAATGATTGTTTGTGTTAAGTTAACTCGATTATTATTGTGTTTTAATGATGGAACGGCCATGAATTAAAGGAGTTTCGGTTATACGAACGAATGGACTTGGTAACCGATGTATAAACTCAATTATTAGGTGCATTCAAGTTCGAATTACGTATACGAAACGATTCGGATCAGTTTTGGGTTACGAAATCAAATGGTTTTGGTGTTCTAGGCTCGCCGGAGAGTGGCCGGAGTCCCGGCCGGAAATACGGGGTGGGCGGGGGGTTTGGGTTGAAATTTTGAAATTTTACACATTGACCCTTTATGGTTTGATTTATTAATATTTTATGCACTTATCTTTCTTTTAAAGTTTCCAAAATGACCAGACACCCTCTTGACATAACTTTAACTTTAAGTTCAAGCCCTTTTAAATAATTATTATTATCAATATTATTATTACTATTATATTTATTATTTTATTATTATTATTATTATTATTATTATTATTATTATTATTATTATTTATTATTATAATTGTTATTATTTAATGTTTTTATGTTTTAACATTCATAAATTAAAATTTAATGACAAAAAAAAGAATAAGCATAAAGAACACATGAGTTCCATAATTGACAAAAATGGCCTTATAAGAATAAACGAAGTTAACTTTTAGTTAACAAAAATACGAAATATTACATGTATTGTTATTATTCAAATCGCAGTCAACTACCAAGTGAGTATTCCTACCTCATTTTCATGTCTTTTATATATATTGAAGAATCATGTGATTTTATATTCAATCATTGATACTTATTGTTATTTTATTTTAAATTCAATTCAACACCTGCTATATTATTACTTGTAATTATGTGTTTATAGTTTAACAAACTATATGATAGCACAATTATTTATTCATGCAACCATCTTAATAATGATAGATCTATTGGTTTGACGAACCCATCTCATATGATTATTCAAGTGGTGACTGGAACCGCATTCACACATTCTATCACAAGTTTTTGTCTATGTACCGTGTCAATTCAGTCATTACGTTTAATTATGTTTAGTTTGACTTTTATGTTACACTATTGTATTATAAGTCTTGATGACATTATCATGTGAATTGAATTGTTTTAATCATTTTAAGAAATCGATATATGTATGCAAAACATGTGGTTTACTCACCGGCTAATTCTTTAGCTGACTCGTTATTTTTTTACATGATTTCAGAAATACAAATTAGTGGACTTCTATATGCATATTTTGGGTTTGTACTTAGTCAAAATTAAATACAAATTCATTATGCTTACTTAATTTTTTATTTGATTATAATGCATTGAATGATTAATATTATTCAATAAAAATAAATTTAATATTATCTCAACATATTTACTACCATTTGCTATAAGCAATCAATTCACATTCGTCCGTCTCCATGATTCCGCCATCAATTGGTGTATGACACACTTGCCTAACTAGATTATTTGTCTGTGTTCTTTTATTAAGAAAATAAACTATTCATGAATACTTACTAACCATAAATGATAACATGCAAAGACAAATATATATAAACAAATGTTCATGAACATAAGGTAAAGTTTGTCAAGCTTTAACATAAGCTTAACATGATTATCAAAAAATACTTAACATAATTATCATAAGCATGATTAACACAAATATAAGAATTTTGTTTTAGCATAAACTTAAGTTGAAAATAGTCAAATTGCAGATGTTGGCAATTCCATACAATATAACTAGGGTTTGTATATTTATAAATTAAGACCAGTAAAATAAAAATATAAAAACTTTAAATGAACAAACACATTTCGTGAACATAAATGATTCAAGTTCGTTTGTTTAACTTAACGAACATAATTTTCTTTTTGTCTTTATTTATTTATTAAACGCACAAACATAAATAAACTTTACCCCGAACAGTTCATGAACTCTTCCCCTTGTTTGCAGCCCTAAAACAGGGACGGACCCGGTTAATGGGATTCAAAATTAATATTTTTTATTTTTCTTAAAGGATACAAATATTCTTTTTTATTATTGTGTATAGATATATATTATTCTCTTTACTATTTATTTCTCATGATTCTGGTTATTCAAATCAACCCTGAATTCAAACTGAATTTGAATTTTTTAATTTGAATCAAATTCTCAAATTTCACAACATAAATCGTTTCAGATAGTTTCAAAATTTTCAAATCCAAATACCTAAAAACTACAACAAACATCTCAAGAGTCAACCTAGTTACGAGTTAGTTGATTTTGACTTATCATTAGCTGACTTAACTCAAGTCGAGCCTATAATGAAATTTAGTCAATCTCAAACCAAAGTTAAAGTGTGTCTAAGAAACGAGCTACAACGTATGTTTTTTATAGAGATTGCAACAACAACAACAACAGCCAATGTTGAAGTGTGTCTAAGAAACAAGCTAGAACATATGTTTTTAAATAGACATTAAAACAAAAACAACAACAAAAACAGTGACTGCGGTTAAAGCGTGATATGTGAATAAATATACATGTTAATAATGCATATTACTCCCT
This sequence comes from Flaveria linearis, assembly GCA_024085815.1. NCBI lineage: Eukaryota > Viridiplantae > Streptophyta > Magnoliopsida > Asterales > Asteraceae > Flaveria > Flaveria linearis. The sequence goes on from CM044006.1 coordinate 63,591,681, forward strand.
ATTTTGAGCGTCTTTTGTTACAAATTCTTCTTTTTGATACTTAATTATGATTAATTTGAACTTGGTAGTTTTGGATGGTTGCTTTTTGATCTTAAAAGAAAAAGACAAGAATCAATGAAGATTTTAGAAGTTTAGAAGTTTTTATTCCCATGACTAGTTCTGTCATGACCATAACATGCATCAGGTCTTCCTTTCGTACATATTATGGTCATGTTTGATTCTGTCATGACCACATCAGGATCCCCTATTAAGTCCTTCTTCTTTCTCATTTTAAGAGGACAAGTTTTGGGAGAGAATAGAAAACCCTAGTTTTTTCTATAATCTTGTGTTGATTTTAGAAGAAGTTTCTCAAGTTGAAGTTAAGATTAAAGATCAAGCTTTACAAAGGAAGATTCAACTTCACACAATCCATCTCTACTCATCTTTGATTTGAAATCTTTAGATTCATAATGTCACCTTCCATTGTTATGAGTTTGGTTGTGGTTTTCGTAAGCATCATGGGCTAAATACTCTTTATCACTTAGATTAGATGAAGCTTAGCATACTTTAATATTTTACATGTAACTTTTGATGATGATTAGGTTAATTTTTATTATAAGGTTATGAATGTTCTTTGATGATTGTGTGTGTTTGTTAAACTTGATGAAATGATGAATCTTGTAGGTGTTTCAACCACATTATATTGAAAAACTTGTGTTTTAGAACATCTATTCATGAATTGCATATATTAGTATGTAGTTTATGGCATTTGGCTAGTAATGGTAAATGAGGTGTGTTTATTTAGTAAGATTAAACAAGTGTGCATCCTTATACAAATGTCTAAACAAATCATGGTGTTTTGTTATAAATTTCTCCTATCTTTGTATATTTGTAGCTAAAGATAATGCGTAAATTTATGGTTCATGTAATCGTGTTAGGACATTCATAAGTTGAAAGATTTTCATAACTATTGTTACATCCATGTATACATCGTGTTAAATTTCTAAAAGTTTATGGGTTTGATATCCTCGACGGGGTAACTTAACTATATCATTGGCTCTTCATTGCATAACTTTAGGTGGCTTTATATGTTTATCATTCTAGTTTTCCAAATACTTATAAAATTAGATAATCTTAACAAGAGTCTAAAATTTACTTCCATGTTTCATGAGTAGAAAATGATCTCATCATAGGTTCATGCATTTTTTTATGGTTTTGCTACGGGGATTTGAAATCTAAGTAATATTTTTCTTTGGTTGATTATCTTCATCTTTATTCATTTACTTTAACTAGACTAATCATTAGCTAATTTAGTTAATCATAATATTCACAACCAATCTCTTAGTCGGCTAGATAATGATAAAAATATCAGCTCTCGTGTCCAGGCATCGATACTTGGTTCAAACTATAAACTATACTATCATCTGATAGGTACACTTGTGATATGATAATAAATATATATGTTTAAAATATATATTTCTTTGCATTCTAAGTCATTTTTATACAAACTTCATAATTTAGACATTTATTTGTGTTTTATTTGAATTTTGTAGCTTTCGGATGAAGGTTGGTGATTTTTGTGAAGAAAGTCCAAGATTTGAAGAGGTTCAAGAGAAAAACGCTTCTGATATGACCATATTGAAGCTGAATATGGCCATATAAGTTGTCAAATTTCAAGTAGCCATTTTAATGCTAAATATGGTCATATCACTTCAGATATGGCCATGTTCGGGTAGAAAATGGGTTTATAACCCTAGCACACCTTATTTCCAAAAGAACTTTCATTTCTTTCAAAACCATAGCCTCCTTCAAACCCTTAGGTGTCTTTGAGCATTTCTCAAGAGTTTTTGAAAGATTTGAAGGCCAAGATTGAAGATTTCACACTTTCAAGAAGGTTCTAACATCATCCACCCATTTCCACTCAAAATTGGTTTGAATTCCTCTAGATCTACTATGAGTTCTTTCATGTTCTTGAGTTTGGGTGTGTCCTTTGTATGCCTTATGGGCTAAACTTTTATTATCACTTGGATTAGATGAAACTTAGCATGATTTAACAACTTGTACATGATTCTTGGTGATGTTTATGTTGATGCTATGATGAAACTTGATTATTCTTCAATGATTATGTGTGTTTGTTCTAGTTTGATGAAATGTTCAACCTTGTGGGTGTTGTAAGCATGTTATGTTGGAAAACTTCGTGTTCTTACCAGACTTATGCATATAATTGCATCTTTTGTATGTAATCTTATGACATTTGACTAGGAATGGTGAATGAAGGTTGAAGATTTAGTAGAATTGGTTAAATGTGTATACTTATGCTTATGTTTGAGGAAACCATGGTGTATGTCATAAATCTCTCTTATCATTGGTTGTGAATTGTTTTGTAATCGTGGTATGAAGTTTATGAGTTGAAGAGTAATTGTATTTTTGTCTATTTTTCTCAAGTTAAGGTGGTTACCATATGTTTATCATGTTAACTTTCCAAAGATTTGTGGAATTAGGTAACCCTAACAGGAGTCTAATTCATCTTTAACATCAACATAATTATATCATTAGTTCTTCATGGCATAACTTTAGGTGGCTATTATGTGTTTATCATTCTAGCTTTCCGAATGGTTATATGTCTAGATATCCTTGATGGGGGTTTAGGCTACTTCCATGTTTCATGTGTAAAAATTGGTCTCACCTCGAGTTTGTGCTAGTTGTTAATTCTATGCTAAGTGGAATCAAAGTCCAAGTGGTATCTTTAATTGATTATGTATCTTCATCTTTACTTTCTTAATTTACTAGTTTAATTTGCTAATCGTTTTAATTAACTATAATACTCACAAATCCAAACTCAATTGATCGGTTAAATAGTGATGATGAATTTGTATTGGGAGTCATTGTGTCCACGGATCGATACTCGGTTCTTACCTAAAACTATACTATTATGCGATAGGTGCACTTGCCTATTGTGTGTAGTTGGTTTAAGAGTGATAATCGTTTCTTAAATTAAAACTCAAATTGTGTGAAAAATCCTTATTTAAAATATATATACTTTACACACATCAAGTTTTTGGCGCCGTTGTCGGGGACACGGTGATTTCAAGAAATATCAAAGTTACTACTTTAACCAATTGTGCATATTTTATTTTTACATTTTACATCTTATAGTTAGTGTTTATCTTTGTCCCTTGTTACGGTGCTTGGTATGTGTTGTCAGGAAGCATATGTCCACATCTTCACCTGTCGAGGACCTGATTAAACCCTATTCAAACCCAGAGAAATTACTTAAGAAAAGAAACTTAAGGGCAAAATCTCTACAAATAGCTAGGGAAATCGATAGTGAAGCTACTCCTGTACAGATTACCGAGGAAACCGACATCGAACAAGAAGACAATTCCGAGGACACAAACTCGGAAGACATGGGGAATCGAAACAATGAACAGAGAACCATCTATGATTATGCAAGACCATCGTTGGGTGGTTTAGCATCAAGCATTGTCAGACCGGCGGTTGAAGCCAATAACTTTGAAATTCGACCACAAATGATTCAAATGATTCAAAACAATGTTCAATTCTATGGTTTATCGGATGAAGACCCAAATGCTCATATAGCAATTTTTTGGAAATTTGTGATACGTTGAAGACGAACGGGTTATCCGATGATGCAAGCAAGCTTAGGCTTTTCCCATTTTCCCTTCGTGATCGAGCAAAGGCTTGGTTAAACTCACTTCCTACTGGTTCTATAACCACTTGGGAGGATCTTGCTCAAAAAATTTTATTTAGATATTTTCCACCATCTAAAACTGCAAGATTGAGGAATAATATCACTTATTTTATGCAGGATGAAGGTAAATCACTTTATGAAGCTTGGGAACGATATAAGGAGATGATGAGGAAATGTCCACATCAGGGTTGGATGAGTGGATGCAAGTTACTACCTTTTACAATGGGTTGTATTCACAAGATCGCCAAATAGTTGATGCTACAGCTGGAGGGTCTTTAGCCATGAAAACCCCTACAGAGAGGTATGCCATACTTGAATAATTGGCAATGAATATCAAGGGCCATCTTTATGAAATAGACCATCAAGACAAGGGGTTCACCATGTAGATGACTACACATCTCTAGCTGCACAAATGGAAACAATGGCTAAAAGAAGTGATCAAATGCAATTTAACCAAGTGCAACAAGTTGTCACTTGTGTGGTGGTGCGCATATGAGCTCCGATTGTCAACATGGAGTTGTCTACAATGTGAATGAACAATGGATTTCATGAGTAACCAATATCGATCTCAAAACAATTCTTACAGTAACACTTATAACCCAGGTTGGAAAAATCATCCCAATTTAGTTGGAAGGCAAGTGGAAGCAACCAACCTCTGGGTTTTCAACAAAGACCACCATTCCAACAAAACCAACAATCATTTCAACCACAACACCAAGATCACCCTCGACTTTAAAAACAAAATCAATACCAAAATCAAGGTTCAAGTAGTGGTTCATAACCTGAGAAAAGGTCAAATTTGGAAGAGATGATGGCATAATTCTTGTCCACCGCCGAATCCCGTCATCAAAATCTGAAGCTTGTCATGATCAAGCCGAAATTCGACAACAACAATTTTTGGATGAATTAAGAAGTCAAATGAGTCAAATGGCTAGTTTGCTAGCGAGAGGGAGAAAGGTAAACTCCCAAGTAACACTGGAGCAAATCCACGGGGAGATTGTAAAGCAATTACGTTAAGGAGTGGTAAAACCACTAAATAGATTGAGACGACTTCCACATCTAAGCCGGTGGTTTGGGATATAGAAGTTGGGCTCAAGACGAGGTGACCAACACTAAGCGAGGCCCAGAAACCACAGCACAAGTCAAAGAGCCATTGAAAGTGTACAAGCCCACAATCCCATACCCGGGACGTTTGAAGAAAGAAAAGATGGACTAACAATACGGTAAATTTCTTGACCTATTTAAACAATTACATATAAACTTACCGTTTTTTGAAGCTTTATCACAGATGCCCAAGTATGCCAAATTTCTCAAAGATCTTCTAACAAATAAACAGAAGCTTAAGGAACTTTCACATGTGGTTCTAAATAAAGAATGCTTGGCGGTGCTTCAAAATAAGCTACCATAAAAAATGAAAGACCCGAGAAGTTTCACACTTCCTTGCTTGATTGGTAGTTTGACTGTGAATAATGCTCTAGCTGACCTAGGTGCTAGTATCAACTTGATGCCATGTTCCATGTTTGAAAGGCTAGACCTAGGGGAACCACAACCAACACGTATGAGCATTCAACTTGTCGATCGCTCAGTGAAATACCCAAGAGATATAGTTGAGAATATGTTGGTGAGAATTGGTAAGTTTGTGTTTCCTGTTGATTTTGTAATCCTTGATATGGATGAAGACAAGAACGTACTTCTCATTCTTGGCCGCCCTTTTTTAGCTACATCTAGAGCCTTAGTAGATGTGTTTGAAGGTAAATTGACACTTCGCATAGATGAAGAAGAGGTGGTTTTTAAGATAAAGGATTCCATGCAACATTCTCAAATCCATGATGATACACTTTATTTTGTTGATACTATTGATTGCCATGTGGATGATTGTGTGCAGGAAATGTTTGGACATGATATTTTAGAAACACAGTTATTTGATGATGAAGAGCTTGATACTGATCAAGCTAACCAGATTTGTGGCGAGCTAACTCGTATGTCAATGGATGAACAATCCTCCGATGTAGAAGTTCATGAAGTTCTTAAAGTGGTTGATCGAGAGAAGGAACCAAAAGCAAAGTCATCAATTGAAGAACCACCATCATTGGAACTCAAGGAGCTACCCGCTCATCTTGAATATGCTTATCTTGATGATGATTCCAAACTACCTATTATTATTGCTTCTGGTTTGACAGGTGATGAAAAAGTCAAACTTTTAGACGTCTTAAAGATGCACAAGAAAGCTATGGCTTGGAAGATTATGGATATAAAAGGGATAAATCCATTCTTTTGTACCCATAAAATTTTAATGGAAGATGATTACAAGCCAGTTATCCAACGTCAACGTCGCCTCAACCCCAATATGCAAGAAGTGATTAAAAAGGAAGTAATCAAACTACTTGATGCAGATTTGATTTACCCAAATCTCAGATTCCGCATGGGTTAGTCCGGTACAGGTGGTACCGAAGAAAGGAGGTATGATGGTACTTACCAATGAAAAGAATGAATTGATACCCACAAGAACCATCATAGGTTGGAGGATTTGCATTGATTATCGCAAACTTAATGATGCAACAAGAAAGGACCATTTCCCTCTTCCTTTTATTGATCAAATGTTAGAAAGGTTATCTGGGAATATGTTTTATTGCCTTCTTGATGGTTTTTCAGGTTACTTCCAAATCCCGATTGCACCCGATGATCAACAGAAGACCACGTTCACATGTCCTTATGTCACCTTTGGTTATTGGTGAATGCCATTTGGACTGTGTAATGCTCTAGCCACATTTCAAAGATTTATGGTGGCCATATTTCACGATATGATCGAAAACTCCATGGAAGTGTTCATGGATGACTTCTCAGATTTTGGATGTCCTTTGATCATTGTTTAATCAATTTGAAGAAAATGCTCGTGAGATGTGAAGAGTCCAACTTGGTATCAAATTGGGAGAAATGTCATTTTATGGTAAAAGAAAGCATTGTGTTGGGGCATAAAATTTCAAATGTTGGTTTAAAAGTAGATAGGGCAAATGTTGAAACTATTTCAAAATTACCACCACCTACTTCTTTAAAAGCAATAAGAAGTTTTCTAGGTCATGCAGGATTTTATAGACGCTTTATTAAAGATTTTTCAAAAATTACAAGGCCTATGACATAACTTCTTGAAAAAGATGTTCCATTTGTTTTCAATGAGGAATGCTTAAATGCATTCAACTTTTTAAAAGAAAAACTAATAAACGCCCCTATAATGGTAGCTCCCGATTAGACTCTTCCATTTGAGTTGATGTGTGATGCAAGCGACTATGCAGTCGATGCGGTTTTAGGGCAAAGAAAGGACAAGCATTTTCATCCAATATACTACGCAAGCAAAACATTGAATGATGCACAAGAAAATTACACTATCACTGAAAAGGAATTACTTGCTGTAGAATTTTCTTTTGATAAGTTTCGCTCATATCTTGTTTTATCTAAAACCATTGTTTACACTGACCATGCAGCTCTTAGATATCTATTTGGCAAGCAAGATGCAAAACCACGGTTGATCAGGTGGATTTTGCTTTTACAAGAATTTGATATAGAGATCCGAGACAAGAAAGGAGCTGAAAATGTAGTGGCAGATCACCTCTCACGGCTTGAGAACCCATCCATGGAAGAACTAAAGGAATCCAATAAATGACAATTTCCCTCATGAGTTTCTTTACAGGTTCAGGCGATTGAAGAAGAATTCCCTTGGTTCGTAGATTTTGCTAATTATCTTGTAGGTGGAGTTCTCGTGAAAGGTATTACTTATCAACAAAAAAGAAAATTCATGTCTGATGTTAAGTACTACTTTTGGGAAGATCCATATCTTTTTCGAGTGTGCGCGGATCAAGTGGGTAGAAGATGTGTGCATGGAATCAAGGCAATGAGCATACTTCACCATTTTCATGAGGGGCCCACCGGTGGCCATCATGGAGCAAATTACACCGCTAAGAAAGTCTTTGATTCTGGTTTTTATTGGCCTGCCGTATTCAAGGATGCACACATGTTGTTAAAGCATGTGATGCTTGCCAACGCGCAGGTAACATCTCTTCACGTGATGAGATGCCCCAAAATAGCATACAAGTATGCAAGGTATTCGATGTTTGGGGCATCGACTTCATGGGACCATTTCCTTCATCACATGGTCATAAATACATTCTAGTAGCCGTTGACTACGTTTCTAAGGGGGCCGAGGTGCAATCCTTGCCTAAAAATGATGCTAGGGTAGTGGTGAAATTTCTGAAAAAGCTTTTCTCTCAGTTTGGTGCCCCAAAGGCTCTAATTAGTGATCGTGGCACTCATTTTTGTAATAATCAACTTGAAAAAAGCGTTAGCTCGTTATAAGGTTGAACATCGTTTCTCAACATCTTACCACCCACAAACAAGTGGTGAAGTTGAAGTCACCAATAGAGGTCTTAAATGAATCTTGGAACGAATGGTAGGGCAAAACCGAAAGGATTGGGCGGATAAGTTAGATGATGCCCTATAGGCTTTCCGAACCGCTTACAAAACTTCGATTGGTACCACACCAGTTAAGTTGGTTTATGGAAAGTCTTGTCACCTTCCCGTTGAACTCGAACACAAAGCTTACCGGGCATTGAAGGCCGTTAATCTTGATTTAAAAGACGCAGGTGAAAATAGGTTTTTGCAAGTTCATGAACTTGAAGAGTTGAGGAATCAAGCATACGAAAATTCCTCAATCTACAAAGAAAGGACGAAAAAATTACATGGCAACCACTTGAAGAACAACAAACAATTCCTCGTATGGAACCATCAAAGTTGAACATTCGGACGGGAGGATTTCAAGATTAATGGTCACCATTTAAAACATTACATTGAAGGCCCGAGAGATAAGAAGGAGTTTGACGTCATGGAACTCCACCCCAAGGACAAGTGAATGCGGGGTCGAGTCAAGCTAATGACTCGTAAATAAACAAAGCACTTGCAAGAGACAACTCAAGATTTTGAAAATCATTCGTGTCCTTTTATTTTTTTATTTTTTTTTTTTTATATATTTCCTTAATTAGTTTTCTTTTATTACTTCTTATCTTATTTCATTTTGTTCTTAAAAAAGATGGTAGACGTCATCGGGTATGTGTTACGTTATTTATAACGAAAGCGTGTTAAGCAAACTGATTTTTGAGATGTAATTTGAAGGTTTCTAAGTTAAGGAAAAATTTTGAAAAATGATTATTAATATGTCCATATTTAAATGAGTATGCTCATATTAACTGATTCAAAATAAGATATTTTAAAAGAAAGCTTGCTAACATGCCAGACAAATATGCTCATAAAAACCAAAACAAAAACTTTTATTTTTATTAATCACTAGCTTTAGTAAACCCGTGTATTACACGGGTTGAGTAAATAAAATATTAATATAATAAAATTTAATAATTATAAAATAATACTCTAATAATAAAACAGTAAAAATCATATAAAAATGTCATTTCTAAAAATTTCCTATTATAACTCTCAATTTGGATTATATTTTGTTTTCAAAATGAATTTTTAAAAATACGAATTTTAAAATATTTTATATTTTTAAAAAGGGTTTATGCTTTAGAAAAATTTATTGTTTTATAAAAAATATTTATTTAGAAATAAAATTAATAAATAGATTTCTTTCTTAATTTATTAAATCTAAAAAGGTGTTAAAGAAATATTATTACTAATTAAGGTAATTATTTAATAGGAGAGAGAGGCGGAAAAATTTTGGTAAGAATGATTGTGGAGTTGCCACGTGTCATCCCAAAATACCTTTTTATTAGAGCAGGTAGATTTAATTCCCCATCTCCATCTGCATTTGACCTTCATCTTCCTCTTTCTTCATCTCTACCCATTTCTTTTTCCTCTCCATCTCCATCTTCCTCACCACCACCACAACCCCACCTGCAACCAGAGATCACCACCGGCCGACCACCCTTCCACCGCACCAGCAGCCTCAACCCCCCCACCGGCCGACCATCCTTTCCACCGCACCAGCAGCCTCAACCCCCCCCCCCCCCCGCCGTGAGCCACCACCACCGCAACCCTACCACCCCCGTCACCCTCCAAGCTAACCACCACCGTCACCCCCATCGACTTTCCTCACCCTTCCCGACCACCTACCACCGCAAACAACCCTCACCCTCAACCCCCGCCGGCGAACCAGCCACCACCGGTCGGCGACCTGCACCACCGGTCGGCGACCTGCACCACCGCGAGTGTGATTATTTAGTAAGATTAAACAAGTGTGCATCCTTATACAAATATTTGAACAAATCATGGTATTTTGTTATAAATTTCTCCTAGCTTTGTATATTTGTAGCTAAAGATAATGCGTAAATTTATGGTTCATGTAATCATGTTAGAACATTCATAAGTTAAAAGATTTTCATAACTATGTTACATCCATGTATACATCGTGCTAACTTTCTAAAAGTTTATGGGTTTGATATCCTCGACGGGGTAACTTAACTATATCATTGGTTCTTCACTACATAACTTTAGGTGGCTTTATATGTTTATTGTTCTAGTTTTCCAAATAGTTATAAAATTAGATAACCTTGACAAGAGTCTAAAATTTACTTCCATGTTTCATAAGTAGAAAATGATCTCATCATAGGTTCATGTATTTTTTATGGTTTTGCTACGCGGATTTAAAACCTAAGTAATATTTTTCTTTGTTGATTATCTTTTCTTTATTCATTTACTTTAACTAGACTAATCATTAGCTAATTTAGTTAATCATAATATTCACAACCAATCTCTTAATCGGCTAGATAATGATAAAAACATCAGCTCTCATGTCCAGGCATCGATACTTGGTTCAAACTATAAACTATACTATCATCTGACAGGTACACTTGTCTATTATGTGTGCAGTTAAATCATAAGATGAAAATCATTTCATAAATTTAAAATTTAATTGTGAAAAACCCACCGTTAAAACCTATATATCAAAACACACATCAAAGCGTGTCTAAGAAACGAGCTACAAGATAGTTTTTAAATAGAGATTACAACCAAAGTTGAAGCGTGTCTAAGGAAAAAGCTACAACATAAGTTTTTAAATATAGATTAAAAGAGCTACAGGAGCACCAACAACGGTATTTTAGTCCTTTATATAGATTAAAAGAGCTACAACATAAGTTTTTAAATATAGATTAAAAGAGCTACAGGAGCACCAACAACGGTATTTTAGTCCTTTATATATTTTTTTTCAATATATTGGCACATCTCTCCCTAACCCCTAAGAGCATTCACATCCTATTATTTATTTTCATTTTTATAATTACACTAAAAATCAATATTTCTTTTCTTCCCTTTTATTAAATAATATATTTTTATACATTTTTCATTATCTTTTCTCTCTCCTCCACTCACAACCACTTTTAAAAATATTAAAAAATTTATAAGCGTTGAACAGTAACATTTTATCTCCCATCCACTCACAACCACTTAAGTCATTCTATATAATTTAAGAACTCCGACTCACATAATTTTAAGGAATGGGTTGTGAATGCTCTAAGACCCACCGAAAAAACCCAGCATTCTTTTTTCATAAACAACCTCATATTCTTGGAACTGGCTTGTTGGTGTCCACCGGAAAAATATAACAGCCTACTGTATGAGTATATGGTAACAAGATCCGCATCAAATGATGACTTAATGGTTTCCACTAGTTCTGGTGCAAAAGGGTCTTTAACACCGTTAATTCTTACACGACGGAGTAACCAAGGACGTTTCCAACACCCATGAAGAACACAAACATCGTGGTGTTCTAGGACGAATTTTACGAGTATTTGAACCAGTGAAATTGGCTAATAAAGCTCTGACATGGGATTTCGATTTTGACTCCATACACGAAGATGATGATTATTAATGATGTGATGATTAATTTTTGAAGATGGTGATGATTTTCAATTTTGAAGGTGTGTGGATTTTTCTTTATGTGTAGAAATTAAAATATAGTGGGTTTGTATGCGGTAACGAAAAACATTCAACAATGAGTTCAAAGATAAACATTTTTTTATCATATAAGAGTAATTATTGTCTTAAAAAGATAATCTAAAATTAAAATGGGACGTTGGTCTTTATTTGCTAGGTAGACGCCATCCTCCTAGTTAAAACTCTAGATCAGTGGCGGATCTAAAAAAATGTTCAAAGGTAACTTAAAAAAAATTTATCGTACATTTATAAAAATAAAGGGGTTCGAAGGAAGATCATTCGAATCAAATCCATTTGAGATCGAAAAAATTAAACCTGAATGAATTAAACTCAAAGGAATTGTTAACCCAATAGTATCATCATTATTAGAAATAATATTCTACTCCTGAAATTATCTTTTAAAAAAGGTATCAATAAGAATTTGTTTTTTCATCTTTCAAATCCCTAATTTTATAACAAATAACACAATAAGATTACAAATTACACTTAGAAATAACACAATTCAAATACCTAATTTCAATATCTAATTTCAATATCAAATCTCTAATTCATCTTTCAACCTCAATTTCATATATCTAATTGCATAAACATTACATGTTAGAAATTGAACCAAATAACGATTAATTTTTATAACAAATAACACTTAAATATTTAAAATTGAACAACATAAACCTTAAATCCTTAATTTCATAGTGTAAAGAGGGAAAAAAACTAGAAATGTAACCTTGAAGTGGGAGGTGAATTGGTGAAAGATCACATGTGGGTGGTGGCAAAGGTTGCCGCAGTAGGCGGCAGTTCAGCAGTGGGTGGTGGCAAAGGTTGCGGCAGTAGGCGGCAGTTCAGCAGTGGTCGCCCGGACGGCCAACGGTGGAGACGTGGGGTGATCGGTGGTGTGGGTGGATGGTGGCTGACTGGCTGTGGCCTGTGAGAAAGGCTGAAGGGTCGATGGGAGCATGGGGCGATGGATGGTTTTTTTTTAATCATTTTAAATTTTACGTTTGATTGAGCTATGAGTATTAGGGCTAATTAGTTGGGTTTTTTAAGTTGTTTAATGTTTTTGGGTTTATTTTTTATTTTGGGCTTGTTAATTATTATTGTATGGGATTATTAGGTATTCTAGACTTATTATTTATTTATGTTTTTATAAAATATAATGTTTTTTTATAAAATATAAGATTATTTTTTATAAAATTTAAAACTTTCTATTAAGTGTTAAGTTTAAGAAAAATTTAGGGATAACGTAATATTTTCTCAGTGTAACTTAAAACGGTAAAAAAAATTTTACACAAAACCATAGTTTTTTTTACACTAACCGTAAAAAGTTAAGGGAAAGCTACCCCTCAACTTAATGTAGGTCCGCCAGTGCTCTAGATCAACCAATACATTTATAAAGTCAGTGTTAGTTAATGAATTTTAGTTTTTCTTTAAAACATAAACGTATAATAATTTTGAAATTTCGCATGATCCAAATACCAATGATAGTCATACTTTAATCATTAGTGACATATTATACCATGATACAATGATATTTACTGACATACCATAATTATATCATGATGTAACCAAATAAATTAATGTCTAGACTACATGTTTGTATCGATACACAACTCTAGTCCCATAGCTTGACATGCTTTCATAAAGCAAAACTTCAATGATATGCTAGGACAAGGCATAATTCAATTGACGTGCTTGTATGAGATAAGACTCTAGTGACATGCTTGTACGAGTTAAAACTCTAATGACGATGGGGGTTAAGTTTACAACCATCTAATGTTTGCATTTTTAAAATATAAGTACCAAACTTACAATATGATCAAACTATGAGGATCATTTATGTGATTTTCTCTAAATATAATTAACAAGAAAATAAATAAGTTTGTTAAACCTTAAGATAAATTAAAGTTAAAATTAGTCAAATAAAAGATGTTGGCAAGAAACAAATAGTATAATTGAAGTTTTAATGTATAAATGCTTAAAACTTGTAAGTTGTAACATAAAAGTATTAAATCTTCCTACTCTAATAAAAGAGTATCTGGGATGACACGTGTCAACACCACAATCATTCTCACCAAAATTTTCCCGCCTCTCTCTCCTATTAAATAATTACCTTAATTACTAATAATACTATTTAACACTTTTTTAGATTTAATAAATTAAAAAGAGATCTATTTATTAATGTTGTTTCTAAATAAACAATTTTTTTATAAAATAAGAAATTTATTTAAAGCATGAGACTTTTTTAAAGATATGAAATATTTAAAATTGGTATTTTTAAAAAGTTATTTTTTTAAAACCAAAAATAATTAAATTTAAGAGTTATAATAAGAAAATTAAATGACATTTTTATATGGTTTGTTTTAGAACAAAACGTTTATTTATTTTTTTTGAAAAAAATAAAGTTTCAAAAAGTTGATATCACTATTTTATAATTTACAGTCATTTCTAATACGTAATTTCAGTAATATTATATCTTAAAATATTATTTTATAATTAATAAATTTTGTTATATTATTTTTTATTTATTCAACACGTGTAACACACGGGTTACTATAGCTAGTATATATCTATACTATATTAATAAGCATTTGGGGAGGGCAAGATGGTCATTTCACCAAAAACTCTTAAATTTAAGAGTTTTACAACTCTTGAAACACAATGTACAAGTTTTTAAGCTTTGAGACCCCTTTTCCATTCAACAAAATTCAAATTCCCGCTCCTCAACCTCACTCATTTCAAATCAGTGAGAAGCAGCAACTCCCTTTCACCAAATTCCCACACCTAACAACCAAAACCCTTTGATCTATGTTGGCTCGCCGGTGGAGATGGTGGAGAAGCTCGCCGGAGACCGAGATGGTGGAGAAGCTCGCCGGCGACCGAGACGGTGGAGAAGCTCGCCGGCGTCGGTCACTCTCTTTGGCAATGTTTCGCAACAACCATTAAAGGGCGGTTGTGACTCCTCCATGTTCACGGGTTGTGATTTGGCTTGGTTTCATGATTATTGCTCTTGATGATGGTTTCCACCCATGGTTTCGATTTATCTTGGTATATGAACACCCACCGCCGCCAGACTCATCCACCACCACCAGACAACCACCACCTCCGCCAACGGCCGCCACAGCAAGGTCGATGGTCGTGGTCGCCGCATCCGTCAGCGCGGCTAGGGTTTCCAGCTCACGCGAGAGTTGGGGCACAAGTCCGATGGTCAGATGATGGTTTTCCAGCTCACGCGAGAGTTGGAGCCGTCGATTATCGCCACCACCGGTACCGGTACGACGCCGGCGAGCTTCTCCACCGTCTCCATTTTTGTGGTATAATTTTCTTCATTTTTTTTCCTTGTGAAACATATTTGCTTTTGTATCCAAATTGAACACAATGAGTCATCGTATGAGCTTTGGCTGATGTTCATCAATAGTCAGGTGATGAACATGAGGTGATGAACATATTTGCATAGTTTTCATCGGTGTTTTCTTGTAAATTAATTATTAATCCCTTTTGTGTTTGTATTATACAATTTTTGCAGTCTTATATCGTCTACTTGCGAGCACAAGATCATGAACTCGAAGCATCTCAGATCTAAGATTCTCACTTTGAGTTTCTTGGTTCGATATTAGGGAGGTAAATCTGCATACAAAACAAAACTTAAGATAATATGTTAACTTTTAATCTTCATTTATGCACACTGATAAAACATATTATGTTTTGAAACAGCAAAGAGAAGGTAGATGAAGCCATGATATACTCTTACAATAAACAGTTCAACGGCTTCGCTGTTGTTCATTTATGCACACTGATAAAACATATTATGTTCTTGAAGCCATTGTATTGAAATCTTTAGCAATTGTAGTTAATTCTCATTTTGATATGTAGAGCATCCGGATGTGGTGACTGTGATTCAGAATAAAGCGCGAAACTTACACACAACACGCTCTTGGGATTTCTTGCAGCTTGAAAAAATGGCGTCATCGGTTCGTCTTCTTTGTGGTCGAAAGCAAAATTTGGTGAAAACATCATCATTGCCAATCTTGACACTGGAAACTTATTTTGTGTTCTCCTGATCAGTTTCGAGTCTTATGTCTTGATTTTATAGTTTTATTATATGCGGTTATGTTTGTTTGTTTCTCAGGTGTTTGGCCTGAGTCAAAAAGCTTTAGTGGCAACGATTATGGACCGATTCCATCTAAGTGGAAGGGTGGATGTGAGAATGACACCTTAGTTCATTGCAACAAGTAAGCATATGATTTCTTTGTTCTTTTTTTTTTAAATTACATGCATGATTTTACTTAGTATGTTTGTTTATTTGTTTGTTATTTATAGATTAGTTATTTATATATTGTGATGTTTGCAGTAAACTTATTGGTGCTAAGTACTATAACAAAGGTTATCAAGCCACATATGGAAAATTTGATCCTTCACTGAACAATGTGCGCGACCATGAAGGACACGGTAGCCACACATTATCTACTGCAGGTGGTAACTTTGTTCCCGATGTGAGCATCAATGGGATCATGATGGGAACTGCTAAATGTCACACCCGGCCTCTCACACCAACAATATTGTCCGCTTCGCCCACGAGGAGCTCACGGATTTGCTTTTGGTTGCCCGGGTGAAAACTTCCCAGGGAGGTCACCCATCCCTGGATTGCTCCCACCTGAGCACGCTTAACTATGGAGTTCTCCTCTCATCCACAGCCAATACGCCCAAAACGCGTTGTTGATGTTAGAGGCCAGACATTCCTTATGATCCAGGAATCTCTCCTGTCCACGGCCGATGTGGGATATGTGTAGGGTGTCACAAGCACCCCCTGTTTGGACTCATCGTCCTCGATGAGCCCGAGAAGTCACCATCCTTGGTGAGGTATGTCCTACACCCCGAACGGCACAGGAGTGGCTCTGATACCATTCTGTCACACCCGGGCTCTCACACCAACAATATTGTCCGCTTCGCCCACGAGGAGCTCACGGATTTGCTTTTGGTTGCCCGGGTGAAAACTTCCCAGGGAGGTCACCCATCCCTGGATTGCTCCCACCTGAGCACACTTAACTGTGGAGTTCTCCTCTCATCCACAGCCAATACGCCCAAAACGCGTTGTTGATGTTAGAGGCCAGACATTCCTTATGAACCAGGAATCTCTCCTGTCCACGGCCGATGTGGGATATGTGTAGGGTGTCACACTAAAGGTGGTTCACCACGAGCCCGAGTTGCAGCTTACAAGGTCTGCTGGCCACCTACCAACTTAGGAGGTGAATGTGATGATACAGATATAGTCAAAGGGTTTGAAGCCGCGATCCATCATGGTGTTGATGTTATATCAGTATCTCTTGGTGGATCCCCTGTTGACTACATGGATGATGGTTTAGCCATTGCATCATACCATGTTGTCAAGAAAGGTGTCACTGTTGTGTTTTCTACAAGGAATGATGGACCCAAACCTGGAACTGTCACCAATGTGGCTCCTTGGGTTATAACCGTAGCGGCTAGCCCATTGACCGCCAGTTTCAGTCTTTTGTTGACCTTGCAAGTGGACTTACCTTAAAGGTTCAAACATTTATACTCTATTAGTTCACCAATTAGCTTGTCTTCCTTTTGAGTTATAAACATATAGGTTTTGAAATAACAGGGATTAAGCATGTCTAAACCCTTGCTGCAAATGCTAAAGCTGAAAACGCAACAACGATGGATACGTAAGTAGTGTTATTTTCTTGAAACATTTGCTTAATTAGTTTCACGGGGTTTGTATATTGATATTGTTTGTGTATGTATGTGTAGAGCGCTTTGCATGCCAGGTGCACTTGACCCGAAGACGGTTCAAGGGAAGATTTTGGTGTGCTTAAGGGGAGGCAATGGTAGGGTTGACAAGAGCACACAAGCTAAACTTGTTGCTGATGCTGGCATGATTCTTTGCAATGATAAAACCACTGCTGATGAGATCATAGCTGATCCTCATGTGTTGCCAGCATCACACATCACATATGCTGATGGGCTTCGTCTCTACGCGTACCTCAACTCGACCAAGTAACTACCATCAACCCAACATGGCCCAGCCTGGCCTAAACAGGCCTATTTTGTCATCTCTAATCATTATACCTTTGTTTTCACTAAAATGTATGTTATGTTGATGTAGGGAACCACAGGGGTACATGACCCATCCGCAAGCTGCGATAAACGTAACGCCTGCTCCATTCATGGCAGGGTTCTCTTCTAGGGGCCCAAATTCAGTCACACCCGAGATTCTTAAGGTGTTTGATCTATCAACTGATATTTTGTGTCGCATTTTGTTAACTGAAACATAAGTATCTTAACTTTATAAAAATGTGCAGCCTAATATTACCGCGCTTGGAGTGAATATCATCGCAGCATTCTCTGAAGATGAACAACCAATACTACCGTATAACATAGAATCAGGTACTTTAATGTCTTGTAGTGTATAACTTATGACCAATGACTTGGTTGAATTACTTGATGCAGATATTGAATTTTCATACATGGTTAATTGTCAGGTGGCTTAAGTCGTAGCTCTCGAGAACCAAAATATGACATTGAATTCCACACAGAAGATTCACCATTTCTTCCTGTAAGTAGGCATCATATTAAATCTCACAGACACAGTCCATTAGAGGTGGCTATTTTAACCCCGTAAGAGGGATTGATTTGGATTGTACATTATCTCCAATGGGTAAATTTTTCGGTCAACTTGGTTAGCCGGGGTCAAAACACGTTGAAAGATTGGATGCTTAAAACATATAAACCACTTCATAAAAATTCCAAGTTTCATTCTAGCAATGTAGCTTTTATCATTCTTGGTTAATAAATATATATATAATCTAGACAATAAACTGTCAAGGGCTCGCCCATCCGTTTGAACCCACACTAAAAACTGCACATTTGCCCTGAAGCTGTTCTAACCTGTTACCCAATAATATACGTGTGAATCTTCTATTTTGCAGGATGACGATCAAGAATCGGTGGTCATGCCAAAGAAAAATGGCGATAAATTTCTATGTTTCTTACCCAAAGTGGAGAAATCCAAGAGTGAGAAGCCAGCCATACATGAAAACACAACAAGCTTAATTTTTATATAATTTTGTGTTGACAATAACGGTCTACCAATAGATTGGGAAAATGCAATTACATTTTTTTTTTTGTCTTTTTGTACTACACATATATGTTATAGTACACATCGTGTGAGTACATTTACTAACAAAAAATGAGTACCGCGTTGTAAATTGCCGTTCCCGCCGCGTTGCGCGGGTCCCCAACTAGTAATATTTAAATTAGCACTAGTGAACAAACAAAAACATTATCAAACGTTTACGAACATAAATAAGCAAACGTGTTTTCTATTTATGTTTCTTCGTTTATCTTAACATATTATAACAAAACATTAACGAACTTCCCTTCCCACGGTTCGTAACCCTTCGTTTAAACCTTAGTTGCTACTAATAAAAGCTAACCTGCCGTGTGACATCTTTAGCACTACTCCGGCGACGTTTTCTCTCCGACAACCGTCAACAGGTAATCACCGGCTTCCCGTCGTTAAATCAAACTCATTACCAATTGATTTTCTGCTAATTCTTCATAATCATCGACCCTAATCGCAGTGCACACACACATAAATGATCGATTGTCACATACTCAAATCATGACCAGAGGAATTATACAATCGTTCTTCACACATCCAGTAGACTACCACTGTAATGCTGTCACTAGACTCTTTTCTTCATCATCATCGCTATCTTCTTCTATAGACTATTCACCCAATGATGCGATAGTTAATATAGACATCCAATTGAGACACCTTGTAGAAAACCCTAATCCCCAATTTGAAGATGCCGTTTTGCTTCTTCAACGATCTATTGATTTAGGTCAGATTCCTTCTTCTTCCACTTGCAATTTCATTGTGGAAAAGTTAGGTAGAAACAAACAGTATAATTTAGTTTTGCAAGTTTATAGAAGAATGAGTAGTATTGGGTTGAGATCTTGGTTTCTTACCTATGGAGCTGTTGTTGAGAGTTTGGTGCATTTTGAGAGCCCAGAGTCTGCTGTTTTGGTCTTCGGTTTGATCCTGAAAAGTGGGTTTAGTGTTAACACGTACCTTCTTAATATTGTGTTGAAGGGTATGTGTCATAAGAGCAAGATTGATGATGCTGTGAGCTTGTTTCGTCAAGCTTCTGGATATGGGGTGGCTCCGGATGAAGTGACTCTTAATACACTTGTGAATTGGCTTAGCAAGAGTAGTAAGTTTGATTACGCGTTAACTTTGAAGTATGAAATGGAGGAATTAGGTTGTAATCCATCTTTGGCTACTTACAGTTTGATGATGTATTATCTTTGTAGAAATGGAAAGATTGAAAAGGGAAAAGAGGTTTTTGATGATATGATGCGTAAAGGGGTTATTCCATCCATAGAAATATATAATGATTTGGTTCATGGTCTTTCTAAGAAAGGAAAGTTCAAAGAAGCTATGGATATCTTAAGTGATATGATGGAATGGGGGATCCAACCTGATGTTGTTACTTATACAGGTCTGATCAATGGGCTTTGTGAAAACGGTAAGGTTAAGAAAGCTTTAGATTTGTTTAAAGTGATGATAGAAAGGGGTGAAGAGCCGAACAATATAACATACATGCATTTAATACTCGGGTTATGCAAGGAAGGGTCAGTGATTGATGGTTTTAAATTATTGAAGACTATGATCCAGAAGGATAAGAAGCGTACCAAGAAGTTTTACAACGACTTGATTAAAGAATTATGTGATCAGAGAAAGGTTGATGATGCTTTGGTACTATATAATATGATGATTCATGAGAGTGATGTTGAGCCAGATGTTATAACACATAATTTTCTTATTCAAGGTCTTTGTAAAGAAAACCGTATTAGCAATGCAGAAGAGATTCATCAGAAGATGCTTGGAAATAAACTGTATGGTAATGTAGTAACTTGTAATTTACTTTTAGATGCCTACTTGAGGAATGGGGAAATAGAAAAGGCTACGGTGATATGGAAGCAGATGCTCGAACTGAAATTAAGTCCAAACTCATACACTTTTAGTCATATAATCAACGGGTTCTGCAAATTAGGTATGATTAACATTGCAAAAGGTTTTTTTATTAAAATAAAAAAGCATGATCTACCTCCGAGTGTGTGTGACTACAATGCATTGATGTTGGCATTGTGCACAGAGGGTAGTTTAGAACAAGCAACGAACTTGTTTCAAGAAATGGAAAACAATAACTGCAAGCCAGATGTTGCTTCGTTTAATATCATACTTGATTCATCATTTAAAGCAGGGAATGTGGAGTACACAGGTAAATTACTCCTGATGATGCGTGAAAAGGGTGTGGATCCTGATGCACACACGTTCTCCATATTAATAAACAGATATTGCAAACTAGGTGAATTGGAGGAGGCTAAAAACATGTTGAAAGTGATGGTTTCTAGGGGTTTTAAACCAGAAAAATTTGTCTATGATTCTTTGTTAAAAGCTTTATGTGAAAAGGGTGAAACAAATGAAATCTTTAAGTTACTTCGTGAAATGGCCAAAAACGGGATTGCACTCGACTCAAAATTAACTTCTACCATAGTTACATGTGTCTGTAACACTTCTGAAGACGTTGATCTTATGGACGTTCTACCAAATTTTTCTCAAGAAATCTCGGAAAAAGCAAGCATTTCTTGCA
The DNA here is from genome assembly GCA_024085815.1 of Flaveria linearis. Lineage (NCBI taxonomy): Eukaryota > Viridiplantae > Streptophyta > Magnoliopsida > Asterales > Asteraceae > Flaveria > Flaveria linearis. The sequence goes on from CM044006.1 coordinate 63,612,984, forward strand.
GTGATTTACTGGAAAAGCTCCAGACTCCTAATTCTGACCTGCAATTGGTGACTTGATATGCTTCATTTTCGGAAGTGGCAGCAGATACATTATACTCTATGGTTTGCCTACTGCCTTTGATCGTTTATCATGCATACTTGTATAGAAAATGGTACTTATTTCTTCGTTTGGTCTGTTGACCGTGAATAGACTGCATCAGTAATTAAGAGTCAGTAAATTACTGAATTTAAACTTGAATTGACCATAATTAGGATTTGTTCGCTATATATATGATAACTCTTCTTATTTGCTATAATTTCTCAGGCCCATGCCAACGGTACCACATGTGCCTGGCTGGATGGATATAAGAACCACCTGGACAAGGTTTCAGATGCTGACAGAATGCTGAGACTGATTGGTCACGAGTTAGACGGGCTTGCAAGCCACCTGTATGTGAACACCTAGGCTCACGGATTAACCGATCACCAACGGACTAGCATTGGCATTTAGGAATTGGGTGCAGACAGTGATATTATGCAGTGTTATTTAGCACTCATTCCTTGCTGCTGGTAACCTTGTTGAGTGTTAACTGGACTGCTTTAGTTAAGCTTATCAAGAGGTTATGTGTTTTCAAAGTTCAAGCACTAGTTTGTTGTTCTGGCTCCTTGTTTAATTTTCATGGTTCTAAGTTATAATTTTGAGTAAATTATATTTTTCGTCCTTTAACTTTATAGTAAATTTTAGAGATTGTTCTTAAACTAAGAAAATTATAGCAATTGTCCTTTACGTTTAAATTCCGTTACATGTTTAGTCCTTTTCACTAACGAACTTAGAATTTTCTGATAAATCGAGTCATGTGCTTTGCACATGAGGCAATTTTGTCATTTTCTCTTATTAACTTACAAAAAATAATTCTTACTGAATAAACAATTGAAAAAAAAACAAAATATATAAAAACAATCATTCTCTCTCCACTTCTCTCTCACTCTCTCTCTCAATCTATATATACATACACACACATACATACAAAATATGTATCTTTCTTCATGAAAACACATTGACCTGCCCTGTACTACCCCCACCTCTAGCCACCACCATGGCAGTCACCACCGTAGCCACCACCGCAGTCGGTCACAACCGCCATGAACCTCTTGAACCACCAAAAAACAGATCTAACCACCATTGGCGGAGCTTGAACATCCCCGTAGGGGGGGCGGGGGCGAAACTAATTTTGTTTAGGGGGGCGAACTCGAGATTTATATAAAAAATTACACTACCGGGCCAAAAATTTACACTAAAGGGTTAAAATTTAACACTACCGACAAAAAAAATAGGGGGCGGTGGCCCCCCGGCCCTCACTATCCTCCACCATTGCTAACCACCACAACCGCCATAAACCCCTGAAGAGGCCTCCCACTCATCTCATCCCCACCCCACTCTACACCACTAGCCACAAACCACCACCGGCTACCAAGAACATACCAGTTTAATGGTCGATTTCAACACAACAAAAGGGCTTATGGCATTTTTCCGAGCGAAAAATCAAATACTGAGGGCATGGGTTGTTTACGGTTCCGACCACCCACCATTATCTCGCAACGTGTTATCGATTCCTCCAACACCCCTCTCTCTCGATCTCTCTAGTTGTCTCCGACACAAAACCTAGATCTAATAGAAGGGGGAGGTTGGTCGCAGATGATGTAGAAGACCATGATAGTTGCTCGCGTCGCTAGTGGTTTTAGGGTGGTGGAGGTGGTTTATGGTGGCGGAGGAGTGACAGTGAAGGTGGGCGGCGGCCGAGGAGTGGTGGCGAAGGAGAGAAAGAGAGGCAGATGGTGTAGGGTGGGTAAGGTGGTTTTAGTATTTATGCATATATTAATGAGAGTAAAAAAATCAATTTACCCTCATGTGCAAGTCATGTGATCTAACTTAACCAATAAAACAAACGTCCGTTAGTGAAAATGACTAAAGTTGTAACAAAATTAAAACGTAAAGGGCAATTACTCTATTCCTTAGTTTAAGGACAATCTTTGAAATTTGCTATAAAGTTAAAGGACGAAAGATGTAATTTACTCTATAAAGGATATTTAGTAGGTTTGGTTTCAATGTGATTTGGTTTGTAACCTCCATATTTCTATTCATATTAATCCAAATTGTCGGTGTGAACAGTACACACCTTGGAACCCACACTCACCAACGACTTCCGTCTCCGTCTCATCCCCTCACACACCACACATTAGCCCTAAAACCGGCAACCACCTGCGCAACCGGCCACCGCAGCCACCGTCACCATCACCAACGACCAACGACCAACGACTTCCGTCTCCGTCTCATCCCCTCACACACCACACATTAGCCCTAAATCACGTCGCGCTCCGAGAGGTTGAACGACGGTTGTTTGCCGGTGGTGGTGAGTTGAGCGGTGGTGGTAGGTGCGGACGACGGTGGTAGCGGCAGTGGTACGGCGATCTGTGGCTCGCGTTGCCTTCATCCGATTTCTTGCTGCAATCACTAGCTTCTCTTTTCGCGTGCTTTAAGAACCTGTAAGTTGAACTAAGATCTGTATTTGTTCGATTTCGATTAGCATGAGAAATTGTTAAATTCAAGTGTTAGATTTGTTCGTTTTAGCTTTGAGCTCTGTGTGACTCATTTTAGCTGTAGAAATCGCGTTTGTTTTGATGAATTATCGTTTGTTTGTCTGGTTTGTAGTTGTAAATTGGAAGTATCTGCATCTTCACGAGGGTTCCACTGGTCCACTGGTGACCACAGGGAATTAATTTCACAAATAGACATGTGCTGTAGCTTTCTCCCTTGATGTATGCCTGCTTTTATGGAAGTCTGTTGGTTTAATAATATTGCATTGAGGTTCATACCTTGTGTATTGTACTGGTTTTGAGAAGAAGTTGAAGCTATCTGTAAGTAGTTGGATTATAGTTTTACCCGCTAGAGTGCTATTGTTCTATTATCTAACCCTAGGGCAATATTAAAGTGCAGATTTAACTTGAAGCTTCCTAATTCAGTAGAATATAGACAATTTTTAGGAGGTATTGATGCAATGCGCGATTGCTATTCGCCAGAATTGAGATCCATGAATAAGGATTCAACTTCTTTTCGTAACTCGGGTGCGTACACAAGCCCAGGTAGTTGATTATGAAATGGCATCAAGAAGGGAATTCGAATAATCTTCATTGATGTGGCCGTATTTTTAAGGTCAAAACTCAAACATGATAACCTTTTCATTTTAATAGTGATGTATATGGGATAGGATCTGTGTCAATTTATTTTATTGAAAGTAAATGATTGGATTGGTTTTAGGCGTTGTTGATTTGGATTCCACCAACAAGATATGTATAGTGATGTTATTAAGTTGAATTTTATTTACGTTTTGAATTGTTACTTGACACTTATTTTTCAGTTCCTTGCACTTATCCGAGCATTCAAAGCACTAGGTTGTATGCAAGCTTGAACCTGGTAAGTAATATATTGCTTTGGTATATGGTGTTTTAATACAGTCTACATGTTTTGCTTTTGCTGGTATTAAAGGCATGTTTTGACTATAATCTGGTTCGAACTAAACCCACTTTGACCCATTACCCGACCAAACATCCTACGGGAAGAACTACAATATACCCGCTATAATTTATAAGACAATGTTAGATGTATCAACAAGGAAATATTGAATATTAGAGGAATTCAAATGTGAATTAAAAAGAAAGAAAAAAGGAAATCATTTTCCTTGGTTATCATATCATGCAATTTTAGGTCCATTGTATGTTACATTCTAATTGTTTTTATGTTTTTCGTGTTGATCACAATCATTGAGTTTATGAAGCAAGTCGGACGTGGAATGTTCCTCTCATTCGGAGTCGAAACAGGGAAATCAATAGGTAATTTTGAAACTGAATCTAATGAAATTCACTTCCTTCATTTCAGTCATAGGTTTTTCTTCGTATTTTGAGTGTAGTAATTCAACATATTGTTTTAACAATAACTGATTTGTGTAGTGCAGGTGGTTCTTCGATAGGTCTCAAACTTTTACAAATATTACATCCCCTGCCCCATCATCATCAATTGTGGTAAGATTTTTTGTTTAACTATTTAGCAATACCTAACTATCCAAAATATAGTATATGCAATACATTTATTGATTGATAAAATATACTATTAATTGATGATACACATAAGAATATGAATTCAAACATACGGTTTCAGTTTATAGAAATTTGAACATACTGTTCAACATATAAGTGCAAAAAGTTAGCAAAGCATATCATGAATTGCTTTTTTTATTTAAATTTATCAGAATTTGGAGTAACTGAGAGCAAAAGGAGAAGATGATAAGCTTCTTACTAAAAGTTTCAAAGTTCTTAATCATCACTCCCTCCATTTATGAGACTGAATAAAGTATGGTTAAATTCTCTTACAAATATTTTATGCATCTCGACTCAATTCATGTTCTTTATTATATACTAATTGAAGCAAGTGGTCAATATCTTGATGTTTTATGTGTGATGTCATATGCAGCATTGTTATACAATTAATTAAACATGGGGTGACATTGTTAATGAATTGCTATACTTAGAAATAGAGGAAATTAAGAAGCCTAATGTTCTCAACGAACCAGTTAAAAAGAGGTCAATAATACCCTATAATCCCATATGCAACATAAAGATTTTTGAAAAAGCACTAGCTTCAAGCATGAGATAACAAGATAAGTAAAAGTACTGATATGCAAATGTGAATTAAAAAGAAAGAAAAAGGAAATCATTTTCCTTGGTTATCATATCATGCAATTTTAGGTCCATTGTATGTTGCATTCTAATTGTTTTTATGTTTTTCGTGTTGATCACAATCATTGAGTTTATCAAGCAAGTCGGACGTGGAATGTTCCTCTCATTCGGAGTCGAAACAGGGAAATCAATAGGTAATTTTGAAACTGAATCTAATGAAATTCACTTCCTTCATTTCAGTCATAGGTTTTTCTTCGTATTTTGAGTGTAGTAATTCAACATATTGTTTTAACAATAACTGATTTGTGTAGTGCAGGTGGTTCTTCGATAGGTCTCAAACTTTTACAAATATTACATCCCCTGCCCCATCATCATCAATTGTGGTAAGATTTTTTGTTTAACTATTTAGCAATACCTAACTATCCAAATATAGTATATGCAATACATTTATTGATTGATAAAATATACTATTAATTGATGATACACATAAGAATATGAATTCAAACATACGGTTTCAGTTGATAGAAATTTGAACATACTGTTCAACATATAAGTGCAAAAAGTTAGCAAAGCATATCATGAATTGCTTTTTTTATTTAAATTAATCAGAATTTGAACTAACTGAGAGCAAAAGGAGAAGATGATAAGCTTCTTACTAAAAGTTTCAAAGTTCTTAATCATCACTCCCTCCATTTATGAGACTGATTAAAGTATGGTTAAATTCTCTTACAAATATTTTATGCATCTCGACTCAATTCATGTTCTTTATTATATACTAATTGAAGCAAGTGGTCAATATCTTGATGTTTTATGTGTGATGTCATATGCAGCATTGTTATACAATTAATTAAACATGGGGTGACATTGTTAATGAATTGCTATACTTAGAAATAGAGGAAATTAAGAAGCCTAATGTTCTCAACGAACCAGTTAAAAAGAGGTCAATAATACCCTATAATCCCATATGCAACATACAGATTTTTGAAAAAGCACTAGCTTCAAGCATGAGATAACAAGATAAGTAAAAGTACTGATATGCATAAAAGTTCAGGCAGCAGAAGCAGCTTTTTTAAAGTTCCAAAAATACCTTAAAAGTTATGAGATAGTTCCAACAGCGGTAACTTCAAAAAAGTCCAACTGCAATAGCTTCCAAAAGGTTCCAACTACATGTTGCTACTCAAGCTGCACACACATATATATACAATCCCAATAAACGGTAGCTACAAAACGACATGTGATGAATATTAGAATTTTGATTACCAAAATGGAATTAATATACCTAATGACGTTCCTCTACATACGATAAAGAATTTATTTGTAAGTGTATTAGATCAGAGTGCTTGAAGAAGAGAAGAAAGGATAGATTACCAAACTACATTTATTTGTCCCTTCAGTTAAACGGTTAGTTTTTATATTCCTTCTTATTATTGTTCAAATTGGTTAATTTTGGGAGGTTTGCTCATTGTTATTTTAATGGAACACCTTTGAACATTTATTAAATCTGCTTAATTTTGAAATAGATGATGGAGAGACTATTGACAGCATGATATCAAGTTATAAGAACAAGGTGATCAAATCCAACAATGCTTCATAAGTTAAGGTTAGATGTTTTTGCAGATGTCATTCTTGACCAGCTTAGTTATATATGGCCTGCTTTCTTTTTTTTTTTGGTTCCATTATAGATCAGATGATTCAAATAGGTTAAACTGATTGAAAGTTGTTTGAAACGAAGATTTAGTCATCATATATAACACATTATCTAAAATGTTAGATAGAAGAATTTGAATATATGTGTTTTGTGTTCCTTGTAGTCAACAAAGATTATTTGTTGTTCATCTGTTTGAGATATTTTATCTTAAACTCATGTTGCACACAAAGTTTCTTATATAATGAAAAAGTACCTCTCTGTGAACGTTTGGTTAGTTAAAAAGAATCATACCAGTAGTATCAAAACCTAGAATCCAATAAGATAAAAACACAATTAACACCATAATTTTAAACCATTTGTTCGCAAAGTAATATGGTTGCCCAGTTGTCCAGCTAAAGTTTTTAACTTTTTTTGTACTAATTATGACCAACAGTACAGATTTTGAAGATTAAAAAAAGTGAATGATGTTAGATTTTGGTTAAATTATAATTGTTTTATTGGAAATCATGTCACTAGCTGCAGGTTGCTTTTGCATTTTTCTCATTTTCAACAATTTAGTCAAAGTGTTCTATCTTGTAAGGTTAGTCTCACTATGCATTTGGGAGTTAATTTACATTTATTGAGCTATATAACATGCTTATTGATCGGGTTACAACAGAGATATATAAACAAAAGATGACAGAGATATATAAATAAAAGATGAGTTCCCGCCGCAACGCGCGGAGGGAAAAATCCTAGTTAATGTATTATTCTATTTTGCCCTCAAAATATAAAAGGAGCTATGGAATAGATATAACTAGATGAGAGGTTTATAGAACCAATTTTAAATAGAGAATAGTTAGTGTGTATAAACACTTGTACTTTCCTATAATTGTCATAAATTAGACTCTAACATCCCATACACTTTCTTGACATATTCACATCTCTAAAAAAAGTATAGATTTTATTAAAAATTGGTTCTTTATTAAGCTTATACTTAAATTTAAATCTAAAAAGTGGATATGATATATTTCATATATAATAAAACGAGATTTGTAACTCATGAAACATAGTAGGGTAATTTGTCATAATTTTATGAAGAAAAAAGTGGATGGAGAAAAAAAGATCTTCGATAAAATTTACAGCAAAAAACAACACCCGAGAATCAAACCCGAGCGAGATGAGATTGAATTGTGCGCACTTAAAGCTGAGGTAATCACCCCTTAAATTAAAAGAAAAGATTAACAAATAAACAATTATTTTCCTTTATATACTTGTAAAATTATATATTTACTCAAAACACTAGTTTTGAAGATATAATGTACAATGCTATTCAAACATAATTTGAGAAAATATGTATACAAATTTAGAAAGTGATATATGAAATTATCCTTAAAAGAAATTACAGTTCAATCATTGGTTGTCTCACAACCAAATAATATTCATCAAAGTTTATAATTCATATTCATATAATCAATATTATTATGCTTACACAACATATCTTATTATCTTTTATCAAACTAAAAAATTTGTTATATTTTTTTCTTTTTTCATTTAGCTAAGGGCTATTTGAAAACCTATTAATAATTACCTATATGTTAAAAACAGAACGAAATGAACAGTAGATGGTCACGCGTCTTCTCCACATGAATCTTGATGATGAGCTTAGCCACATTTCACGCGTCTTCTCCGCAAAGAAAGAGAGAAGAAGCCGGGGGAGAGAAAGAGAGAGACGAAGACAGAGTGGAAGACGGTGACAAGGATGCTGTCGTCGGCACCATCGGTTCTTTCAGCGCCTCCTCCTTCCACATTTTAGGTTTTCGATTATCTAGAGAGAGAAGAAGATGAAAGGTCTGTTAACAAGTAGTTTTAAGATGTGTTCTGCTTATTTCTTACTTGTCCTACCATTGTTGTCTGATGCGCAGATTGAAGCCTGTAATAGAGTCCTGTGTTGTTGTCAGTTGTGAAGGTCGATTAAAGAGTGCAAGATGATCGCCGTTTGGGATTCCGTCACTGCAGGTATGTGGTTGTTTCTTCATTTTCTAATTTTGGGGTTATTGTCGATGTTTTTTCCTTCTTTGAATTAGGGTTCTACTGGTAACATGGATTTGGTTGTGCATGTCTCCCTACTCTATCAATTTAAAGGTTTTAGTTTGATTTATTTCTGGCATTTGAGTGTTTGTTTTTATATTGTGGGTGATGGTTGTTGTGATTTTTGTTTCGCTTTCGATTTTGGCTCTGTAATTGATGAAATGAAAATTTGAATAATATTCGATGCTTTGTTATCGATTCTTTGCACAAAGATTATGTGCTATTGATCTAGCACTTTTGTTACTTTAAATGGATGTTTAAATGTGATGCAACTTGTAAGAATGATATAGATCTTTTTATATTTGATGGTCCAGTGCATTCGTAGAAGCTTTTTGGTAAAAAGAAAGCTCACTTTAATTCTAATTTTAGGATACTAAAGTTGAAAATTTGGTTTTCTGAAGCAGGTTATGGCTTTTTGCTTGAACATATAAGGTATTGTCATTTCCAACCTCCATTATTACATAGTGTTAGAAACTTAGAATGTTACATGGCTTTTTGGTTGTGTAATATTTTCTCAGTTTACTGTTGAATGCTTCTTAAATTAGTGATATTAAATTTAAAATTTAAACTCAGGCAAATCAAGTCGTGTAAAAAAACTTGATTACAGTTTACAAGTTAAAACCGGAGAGTGCAGAGAACTTTAATGTTGTTAGGGTGAAGGATGGTGGTGCAAAATGGTGATGCAGGACTCGCTCAAGATGAGAATTGTACTTCTTTTGTGTTATTTACCTATTAACTATGCATTCTCTTCAACAAGGAATCATGTTACAAATGATAAAATTAGGGCTTCTACGGAGAGGTGGTGGTACCCTGCAATGTGCTGGTGGCAGTTCATGGGAATCCGGAGGTGGAAGAGGGTAATTGGTGGTGTGGCTTTTCACGCGGAATATATCTCGATGCTACAAAAGCAGTGGTAAGCTATTTTTTCCATACATATTTGTTTAAAGATGTTAAAAATCGAACATTTTGTTCGGAATGTTACTGTAATACTGTGTGCAGAGTGTTTGAAGATCAGAGGACAGGGGCTTCTATGGACAGCTCTCTGGTGAAGAACCGCTTCATCTTCTTTGATTCTTTATCACTTGAGATTTTTCAGCTGTTACAAGTTACGAATCCTAACTTGTGACCAATGATGGTGAGGCAGGGATAGGCGATTCTAGCTAATTCATGATGCTGTATTGTTGCTGGCAACCTACATATCAAGAATTCAGGCGAATCGTAGTTTGCATGTTCTACTCTCAAGTCTCAACTACATCGGAACCGATTGAGGTGAGACTCATCTTAATATCCATTGTGATTACTATACCGTTTGCATTTTGATTGAACCAGTTATGTATATTAGCTCATTCACATCGTTGGTTTCACATTAAACTGTGTTGAGCCTTTTGGAGTTAGTTACTGGAAGATGACAAGGATAGGTTTGTGTTTTTTTTCTATATAGTGATGCAATACCTATTTTTAGTTTCTACAGCATTTGGGGACTCTTTTAAAGTGATTTTGTGTTTGTAACCTACTTTTCAAACTGATTACATATTATTTATGCCATTGTCGGATGATTAATTTCCAATTAAAGTCCTAAACATACCATTAGAATACCAAATTTTGGTACATTATTACTTCAAGTCAATAATTGAGGCATATGATCTTTATTTTCCTTCAGTATCTAAATTCTATTTTCAATCTTAGAAACTTGAGTCTGGGTTCATTTGAAACTACATTGCTATATTAACTATATCTTTCTGGTAATAATAAAAGTTAACCCAATAATTGTATACCCAAAGCATGGGTTTGAAGATTAAATTCAACAAAAGTTCTAATAAGCATTTCAAGGGTCTGTTTTGTAAGTTTAACTGAAGAAATTAGTAAAAAATACATTAGTTCATGGCAAACTCCTAGAAGTGCTGACAAATGGGTTTAACTGTTTGTGATAGAAATGATAAATTCTACAACCGTTGATGGTGATCATGAGAAATATGCATGCTAGAAAGCTTGGAGAAATCTGTAAATGGACATTTTGGTGGTGCGCCTACACATGGTTTTCATAAGGATGGTTCCTGTGTTTCAATCATAGTTGACTTTGTTATTTCTCATAGTTGACTTTGTTATTTCCAGTAAAACATTTATCCCTCATATTGAACAAACAGTTCAAATCAAACCACTACGTACATCAGGATATTAAGTAGTTTATGCTTTCAGATAATTATTTGGTTATATCTAGGGGTTTGTGGTATACATTCAACTAATTTTTAGTTTCAAGAATCGATTTTGCTTCAATGATAAGATTTAATTTAGTGGAAATCATTTTAGATGCACGTTCATGGGGCTCTGTGAGTTCTTGTCATTGTCAAGGTTGATGTTGTGTGTATTAATCTGTCGTTGCCATATATGTTGTTGTAAATGCAATTTTGTTTGCCTGCCTTAGAATCATGTGTTTGTAAATGTATGGCGTCTACAATATTTTGCGTTATGTTGCTTTTTAATGTCATATTGATATGCTCTATGGTACATAGATCAGTTGTTTGTTGGTCCATTCTATATATGTTTGTTTCCTGTTTTGTAGACGCAGGGTGTGGATAAACTTCTTGCACTTGCGTTGACAGTTGTCGTTCATACATAGTAGTTGCGTGGAGTTGAATCCCTTGGTGTTAAGGGAGTAAAATACACTGGATTGTCAAAAGTTATGATGAGAAGATGAACACATCTTTTGAAGCTGTCCATTCCTTTTGACATTTCGAAACCACATCGTGGAATGTAAACATCAAGTAGATGGCATCGAACAAACATCTTTTGATGGCATGTGTCATGTGTGTAGGTGCAAGAACAAACTTGGTTTTGGTCTTATGTTATGAATACAAATATACCCAGTGTATCCCGCTGAAGAGCAGGGTCTGGGAGGGGGGTATATGGTGGCAAGTCTTTCCTCTATCTTGAAAGATAGAGAGACCGCTTCCGAAGAGACCCCTGACTCGTTAACAAAGGCAATAACAATAACAATCATAATACAAAGCATACAACACAAAGGTAGATATCACATGAAGAATTAGATAATGCGCACATAAAAAACGGCATGTAACACCCAAAAAGGGTAGATAATGAAAACTACACTTAACGTGTGGGGTCCGGCCAGTGTTAGATACATCAATACCAAATAAACTTTGCAACTATACCAATCAAACAAAAATTGAGCTGTAAAGATGTAAATAATAAAATGTAAGTAAAAAACAACTAAGCTCATTAACAAGTATGAAGACGAAACATACTAACCTATTGCATCCTAGAACACACAAATGTATAACTAGAAAATGAATCTGGTCAAGGCATCAAACAGGGCATCATTTTTCTCCCTTCAAATCCATTATTATACAAAAAGTTTAACATTAGCATGATCTATAGTGTTCTTTAAGCATAAAAAGAAAATACATGTCAGATCTATATGAAGACACTAAAATTACAAGTAAAGGTAGCTAGTTACTAGTTTACGGATACAAACACAAGAAATTCAATTGTGTGTACAAAAATAACTTGAACATTTCGAGACGATGCCCAGCTTGGTGTTGGCACCGCAAATTAAGTAAAGGTCGAAACTGAATAGTACTAAGTTGTTCCTACAGAAACATAAGATACACTCAATTAATTCTGCAAAATCCAAACTTTCTAGTGAAGCAATACCTGATAATTAATTCAAGCACACAACACTTGAATTTCTTGGCTACAACTTCTACTGCTTATTTGTTGTTTAGTTCAGTAATCTACAATAAAAGACAGTCAAGCGAACCTCTAAAGTTAAGCAATCAACAGTGTAGTGAAAAAAAAAACAATCTTTAAAACTCAAGCTCTGCAGGTCGTTTGATAAAGCAATTAAATGACTTATAAATTGTATGTAATCTGAAAGAATCAAGCTTTAATCATACATAACTAAACCTGATATGTATTGTCTCAACTGAAAAATCTAACTTGGTTTTATTTGAATGACACGACTTTGAAACTGAATATAGCAGATAGTTATTCAAATAATCAAACAAAAAAATCAGAGAAAGAAAGATCAGGTTAAGAGATACACAATTGGGTTATCGCCGATCGAGTCATCATCTTACCCTCTCTAAAAAATCACACATTGATTTTGCTATTCAAGAACGACGCTTTGATTCAAGAACTCTAACGTCTTTTTGCCCTAGATCTACAGCATCAATGATAAAATAAACATGCCAAGTACAGAAATATATGGATGCATGATTCTTTACAAAATTTATTTGGGAAAGTCTACGACTTAAAAGGATACCAGAGAAGTATATCAAAATAATCAAGGATATGTATGACGGGGCAAAAACGTGTGTGCGATCACCAGTCGGAGACACACACTTCTTCCCGGTGGAAGTGGGACTCCATCACGGTTCGGCACTGAGCCCATTTCTCTTCACAGTAGTGTTGGATGAGATGACCAGGTCTATACAAGAGCCAGTCCCGTGGTGCATGCTGTTTGCGGATGATGTTGTCTTAGTATCATAATCAAAAAGGGTGCTTAACGAGATGCTAGAACAGTGGAGAGCAGCACTAGAGCGTAAAGGATTAATAATAAATCGTTCTAAGACGGAATACATGCATTGTAACTTTAGTGGTGAGGCTGAAGAGGACACCCAAATCACTGTCCAGGGTATGACGGTCCCACAGACATCTAGGTTCAAATACCTGGGCTCGTACGTACAGGAAGATGGAGAGATACACAGCGATGTAGCTCATCATCGCGTTCAAACAGGATGGTGCAAGTGGAGAGCAGCATCAGGGATTTTGTGTGATAAGAGGTTTCCAGAAAAACTAAAAGGAAAACTATATAGAGTGGCAGTACGCCCAGCTATGTTATACGGAACAGACTGCTGGGCCATTACGGTCCATTAATACTATCATTTGTGTTGTTGTACAACTTTGAGTGGCATGGCCACATCGATACCGAAGTATTCAGGGGAACCAAGATATCGCGCATCGCGCGTTAAAGAAAGCTACTAGTTCCATTAAAAATCTGCATCTTAATCGTTAAATGTATGGCGTGATTAATTCATCTAAAAACAAATTTTAATAATTCACGAAGTCTTTTAATAACTAAATTTAAAAAACATACATTATATCAATCAAACCTTCTAATAACATAACATAAGCTTTTCAAACGATCTTTAAATCACGCACTCAATACTACTACTCCTAACTCTAAAGCACAAATCAAAATAGCAAATCATGCACTCAATAATATCATATCATATGATTAACGTAACTACTCACTAAAATTTTTGTTAAATGCACACGTGGGCGGAGTATAGTGTGGGCCGGGGTTGGCCCGCCCTCTCTTTTTACGTTAGTAGTGATAATTTTGACTCAGTAGTGTAAATTTTCGGTTTAATAGTATAAATTTTTAATACATGTAAAATTTATTTCCCTTAAAATAGTTTACTTTTAACTCCGCTCCGTCACGGAACCCGCATAAAAAATCATCCACATCCAAATTCATCGTTCTCCCATAATGTATACAACAAAACAGTGAAACACACGACTTAACAAAAACTCAGAGCTTCCGACAATGCGACGGTCCACTGCCGTCTATCACCAATGCTGAAAAAACTCCGGTCACGGCGGCGACCCCGCTCCGCCACCCACATCTGCACCCTAATCGCCGCCCTGCTCCTCCTCCTCTCCGCCACCACCCTCTACCTCCGCCTCAGCTCCGACCACCGCCACCTCCATTACCACCACCGTCACTCCGACCAACTCACCTTCGACCCCCTCCTCGACGACATCGACCCCGCCGACCGCAACTCCTCTGAAGAACAGATCGACATCCTCGACGACAACCCCCACGACGACCCAGATTCCGAAGAAGAAATCCTCACACGCTTAGACGCCGAAGAAGACGGAACAGATGAATCTAGGGTTTCGAAATACTACTTCGATCATCTACAAGGCGTGATCCGTCGTGCGTTTGATAAGCGATCGATCGATCAGTGGGAGGATTACGCTGCTTTCGATTCGAATTGGGATGATAGTCGTTCAATAAGTCTCAATTTAGCGTTTAGTTCGGATGATTTCGCGTTGGATGATCATGTGAGGAGGAAATTGGGGGAAGTTAAAGGGGTGGAGGATGCGCTTTTGTTGACGGTGGGGGGTAGGGTTTCGCCCTTGAAGGAAGGTTGGGGGAATTGGTTTGAGAAGAAGAGTGATTTCTTGCGACGTGATCGCATGTTCAAGTCGAATCTCGAGATGTTGAATCCGTTGAATCATCCGTTTTTGCAAGATCCTGATGGGGTTGGAGTTGCAGGTCTGACGAAAGGGGATAAGATGATTCAGAAGCGTATAATGAATGAATTCAAGAAGGTGCCTTTCGTTAGTAAGAACATTGTATCAAAATCGAAGCTTGAGGGCGAACAAGATAGCAAGACTGAGGTTAAGATTGCGGAGCGAAGAACTTTGGATGACGGTGTGATTAGTAAAGATGAGAGGATTCAACAGGTTGTGGATAAAGGGAGTGAGTTTAGGACTACTAGTGATGAGGTGAAATCTGAATTTTCGGGTCAAATTTATGCGGATGGGAAGAGATGGGGTTATTTTCCTGGTTTGCATTCGCGTTTATCTTTCTCGAATTTCATGGATGCTTTCTTTAGGAAAGGGAAGTGCTCGTTGAGAGTTTTTATGGTGTGGAACTCGCCGCCATGGATGTTTAGTGTTAGACATCAACGCGGGCTTGAGAGTCTGTTGTTCCACCATCCAGATGCTTGTGTTGTGTTTTTTTCTGAAACATTGGAGCTCAATTTCTTTGATGGTTTTGTAAAAGATGGGTAACTTTTCACTTCATAGCCAATTCTCTCTTTAAAGTGCATTTTTTGAGTTTGTTCATTACAATATAGTTGCTTACCTCATCTTAAACTGTAATTTGTTCTGCAGTTTCAAGGTTGCTGTTGCTATGCCAAATCTTGATGAGTTGCTGAAAGACACACCAACCCATGAATTTGCTTCTGTCTGGTTTGAATGGAGAAAGACAAAGTTTTATCCTACTCATTATAGCGAGCTTATCCGCCTGGCTGCACTTTACAAGTAATCAAATTTTAATGACCCTAATTGAATATTGCTTTTTCCGTTACATTAAGTTGCCATAAGTTTAATTTTTTAGGAGCCTTGGTTTAAAAAAGGGGAGCAATGCACACTAGGCGAATGGGAAAAAGTCTCAGGCCTTGAGGTGGTTCCACATGCACATTTGGGTCAAAGTTAGGGTCTTTAGGACTTAGGAGGTTGATATGTAAAAACAACCAAGGGGATAAATAGATTATGAGTCATTTACTTGATATAAAGGTTGATATGTAAAAGAGATGAGGCAGATGTAACCTTTGGTTGTACAGAAAGCTTAGTTGGTTGTGCATAGAGGTTGCAACACCTTGCTTAGGTGAAGCTCTTGCCTCACGCCTCTGCTTTCAGGACGTAAACACCTCAGAGCACCTCGTACTTTTCAAAACCAAGTTAGGAGCTTATTTGTTGAAAATATTTGTTGCTAATGTTTGATTTTGCGTTGCCAGAAGAAAAATGTGTATGCTTACTACATTTTCTTTGTTGTAATCAGATATGGTGGGATCTACCTTGATTCAGATGTTATAGTGATGAAACCACTTTATTCTTTATCTAATATGGTGGGCTTAGAGGATGAATCATCTGCAAATCACTTGAATGGAGCTGTGATGGCATTTAAAAAGCACAGGTATTTATTCCTATTTCTGTATCAACTAAACAGATAGAATGTATCAAATTTCTTGTGCATCTTCTTAGTTCTTTACAATTGTGCACAGTCCGTTTATAATGGAGTGCTTTATGGAGTTCTATGCAAGTTATGACGATACAAACTTAAGGTGGAACGGAGCTGATCTTTTGACTAGAGTTGGAAGTAAGTTTCTGCGTGAAGAAAACAGGTTCAAGAACCAGATGGAACTGAAACTGCAGCCCTTCTTTGCTTTCTTTCCTATAAGTCGTGAGAATATCACGCGGTATGAACAACTTGCGCTTGTATCTTTTTTATTTTGTTCATTTTAAAAGTGCCTTGAAACCTGTGTTTTTTTTTTAAAATAGATATTTCACCCAACCTGCAACGGATGCTGAAAAGGCTGATCAAGATGTTCTATATCAAAAGATTCTTGATGAGGCATTAGTATTTCATTTCTGGAACAGCTTAACGTCTGGTCTAGTTCCTGAGCCCGAGAGCCTAGCAGCCAGACTTATTGACCAACATTGTATCCGTTGTTCTGATATGTTGTAAATTTTGATCGCGTATTCACCCGCAATGAGTTATACTTCTCACATTATAAGTTATTGCTGATTATGTCAATGACTTGTAAATCTGGGGTAAAGGCCTGTGAGAGTTCATGATCGCGCACGTTGGTGTTGGGAATGACATATAGACGAGATAAGTGCAAAGTTTTCTGCAGTTTAGCCTGTGTAATCATCAACTGGATTTCTCCCTGAGGTACAAATATTATTGAATTTTAGCTTAATGAAGTCATTTTTTTCCATTGAAAATGTCTGTATAATTAATAATTAGTGTCACAGTCTCTTAATTTCCTATGATATTATGAGATTTTATAATTCGGGTCTTTAAACATATGTGTTTTACCGGTTCTACTGTAAATTGGAACCACTCAAAAGTGATGATACGAGATTTTATCATTCGTTATAGGCCCGTTTTGGGGTGGGTTTTGTATCCAATTGTATAACCGTATCTCATTTCCATCGGGTGCTCGATTACTCGTTATGTGTCGCGTTTACAAGTTTTCTTGGATGTTTTGACGATTTTTCTTTTTATGTTACCTATTACATGACATGTGTGTCACTGTTATTCTTAAAACATTTGGAGCTAGAGGTTTTATTGGAAATTCTTTTTCTACCTTCAGGATAGAGGAACGATTTGTCATCATTATATCTCTCCCAGATCCTACACATAGTCATACTATGCGTGAGATATATTTGGTTTGTTTGTTTGATACGTAACTTGTTTATGTGATTTGTTAAGTCTTACCTTTTAGGTGTAAGTTTATAAATGTTACATGTTTAAGTTAATTGTTCTGTATTTTGTAACAAGTTTGAGTTCTAACTAGTTTACTGTTTTACAAAGTACAATGATTATTCATGTAATTTACTTTAATTAAAAAAACAACAACATACTCAGTATATCCCCCTGGAAGCAGGGTCTGAAAGGGGTTGAATGGTGGTAAATCTTACCTCTATCTTTTAGGATAGAGAGACTGCTTCCAATGAGACCCCCGGCTCGGGAAAAAAAAGAAAAACCACAAGATTACAGACGCATTTCGTATATTTCAAATAATAGTTTAACAAAACAAAACGACACATAGACTCACATACACATCTCAAGCAATAAACAAAAAAAAAAATCCTTTATCTTGTTTTTCCCCTCTTCTTTCCAATCAAGATTCTGTTTACTTTGACGTAATGCCAAGGCCATTAGGATTAGATCGAGTTGATGCATCAATTGGATTCTCCTATGGACCAATTAGCTTGACAGTAAAATCCTACTGAACTTCTATCTCCAATCCTAGATTGCATCTACCAAACAATAAACTTGTTAAGGCATCATAAGGAACACGAAGTGGGTGTTTTATGTGATAAGCCTCCGGTGTGAGAATCAGTTGTTGTTTAATGACGGAGAAAGCTTAATATAGATGATGACAAGCATGTGTGAGTATAATGTAAGAGCATAAGAATGTTTTGCCTCGCCCCTTTCTATTTATAGTGTATGGACCAGGGCCGTACTCTTGCTCTTGCATGGTGATTTGTGGATTTCACAGGAATGTTATGCGGTTGTTACAATAGTCTGTTATTGGTGAGGATGACATCTTCTTAGGTGTGTCACACGAAATAGACACAAGGGATATATCATTACCTCAATTGTAGTGTATTAAATTCAAAAATTTTAGATCGACTCAAAGTCGTTTGTCCAAAAATCGTTGAGGCGTGTTTGGTGGATCGAAATTGCTAGGAATGTAAATGCAAATTCTTCAGTTATGAAGTGACCCCTTGACAGTTAATTCGGATATTAATGAGGGTATTGGAGTTTTAAACTCGTCAGAATACTATTAAGTTTGACTTTTATCACAATGAACAAAGAGAGGGATTGAGGGTTTGAGTGTCATACTACATCTAGATGAGATCGGTTATTAGAGCTCAAGAGTAGCAACCTCAAATGATCAATTATGTATCCGCTAAAGTTCTCTTATTATAATATTATGTCTGTGCTAGAGTTCTCTTGAGTCATCGAATAACTGTTTGGAAAGGAGAGGGGAAATGAGGTGCAACAATGGGAACAAAAGGGGGTGGGTTTTCTATTTTTCAAGAAAATTACATAAAAAGGGCAAAAATAGTTATATATTCAAGGGCTGATAGAAATTTAAACAGAGGTCAATGTTAACTTTACAAAATAAAAACACTAACTCAAACATGTAGCTATTTAAACTTACTTTTGCAAGTAACTGGTTTTGATAACAGTTTTAATAAACCAAACATATATCACCTAATACCATACCCATATCTAAACTCTTTAAAAAAATGTATTTAATCACCTGCCTACTTCCATACCAATATACTTATCTTTTTTGTTTCTTGTTCTTGTTTCGGTTTCTCGTCCAATTTAAGTTCTATTTTTTAACCTCACCCCACAACGAAGGCTGTTTAGAAACTATTTAGAACTAATGAACTTTTGAAAAACACCTTTATGTATGTATAATAAAGCACAAGTCACTTCAAGACAATAAGGCTTCTAAACCTAAGGCCTATGGATGATACACAAACATCAAGTACACGAACACGACAATGAGAAATTCAGATCAATTTACATTAAAACCGATTACACATATATCAATGATGAACTGTGCGTTTATACAAAATATCTCACACAAAGGAGAACGCAACAATAGCACCCTATGTACAACCATCGTTATGATACCTAAAGGTCACCTCTGCGCCTCGCGACTGGGTGGCGACATTTCTTACAACACAAGTATAACCTTCAGAAGATCAAATGTTTAAACATCAAAATTCACATATTTGTACAAGCAACAGAGCTCAACGCCTCAACATAACCAATCCAAAAGAGCAGATTTTGACAAATCAAAAAATAAGTTTTCATATTCCAACATCAGAAGCTGAGCTTTGAGTCAAAATGCTCAGCTCAATGTGTTCCGAATATTACAGCCTTTTGTTAACATTCAACAAAACTAGCATAATGCAAGCAGGTTAGTGTTTCTATTTCCAGTTAACGCTGTAAAGTTCAAAAAATTGTCACCTTTTGCATCCAAAAAACGCCATCTTTATACTTTATATGCTACATGTGCTTGCAGATCACCACTCGATCCAACCACACATCTTTTGGTCATTCTTGGGTAAAGCCACCGGGATTGCTTCCACACAGACATCCGACACTAGACGGTCACTTTCTGCATTTACATCTCCTTCGTTACGACTTTTTGGCATTCAGAGATAGACATATGCTGGCTTTCAAGTAAATGTGATGTATTATTGTCATCTTTGGAAGGTGAACTTTCATCAGAAGTTGGCATCATATTTAAATCAATAAGTTTGGTTGATGCATCAACTCTCTTTGAGCTTTCAAGTACTCTTTTCGTTGAATTACTGTCATCAGGTGTGTTTTCAAGAGAGGCTGGCACTGCTATTGTTGATATGCTATAGTTTTCAGAAAGTGTATTTTCAACCTTTTCTGAGGTTTCAACTACTTTCATTGAAACGCTATTGTTTTCAGGAAGTGTATTTTCATGAGCACTAACACCATCAGAACTAAGTTTCTGTTCAACAAAAGCAGTCCGAATCAGTTTCCGTCGCTTACCAGGCATAGCTGTTAACTGATCAGTCTCAACGGGAACCATGTCTGATGTGGCGCGTACCAAGCCTTCAGAGCTCTCTTGGGATGTACCATTAATTCTCTTGTTTGATCTCTTACGGCGCTTGAAATCCACGAGTCTGGTCTCCCGCAATACTGATTCACCTTCAACTTCTTCATATTCCACACCAGCATCAACTTCCAAATTCACATCTGGAAACTCATAATCTTTAATCTTACTATCCAGGGAGTTATCAGGTTCTTGTTTAATAACCGGAATGCTTTTTCCAGTTGTTTTTATTGGGTTACTCACAACCTTTTCCAACATTTGCATAACTTTGTCAACTGATGCATTTAACCCATGTTTTTCATCTGTTTCAAAAGCTTGTTCTTTCTTCACATTCGACGTTAAACGAGAGAACACACTACCTCTCTTGTTAGTAGTACCAAACGTATGCATCTTTTCATGTTTTTCACGAAAACTTTTGTCGTTATCAATTGAGTCCACTTCATGCACACGTAGACCATCGTCAGATGATGAAATTTTTCTGGAAATGAACTTGGGATATATAGAACTTTGTGAACCAGGATCATCGAGATACCGAAGTGACCCTTCATCACGTGAGTAATACGGAAGTAATTTACTCTCAGAAATTTTCTCAGGACTAGGGTAAAATGAGCAATCATTAGCAATGGGAATAAAACTCGACCCGTCACCATAACAAGGACTAAGCTGGATATCAGGAACATCAATCCTTGTAGGATCATGATTTGAATAAGCATTTTGGTTAAAAGAAGAAAAAACATGATTAGTCAAAGGGCGCTCATTCCGAGTTTTCCAGAAGCCTTCTCTAAATTTATATTCATCTTGCAATCTATTATAATCAATAATATCTTTGTTTTCACCATCCATCAGAAAGTCACTGCTTCCAACACCAATTTCATCAGGGTGCTTTACATGATATTTTCTGAAAACAGGCGTGTAACCATCTTCAATATTGTTTTCCCTAAGATCATGGTGTTTTCCTAGTATGTCATTCCGACCATAATCACCAATTTCATCAAGGTGCTTTCCATGATGTTCGCTAAAAACAGGTGTGTAACCATCTTCAATAATTGGTTTCCTAAGATCATGGTGTTTTCCTAGTATGTCATTCCGACCACAATCACCAATTTCATCAAGGTGCTTTCCATGATATTTGCTGAAAACCGGCATGTAACCATCTTCAATAACTTTATCCCTAAAATCATGGTGTTTTCCTAGTACGTCATTCCTACCACAATCACCAATTTCATCAAGGTGCTTTCCATGATGTTTGCTGAAAACCGGCGTGTAACCATCTTCAATAACTTTTCCCCTAAGATCATGGTGTATTTCTAGTACGTCATTCCTACCACAATCACCAATTTTATCAAGGCGCTTACCATGATGTTTGCTGAAAACCGGCATGTAACCATCTTCATTAATTTTTCCCCTAAGATCATGGTGTTTTCCTAATATGTCATTCCTGCCAAAATCATCAAACTCATCACTTTCTGTCATATAATGTGAAAAAAACTCTTCCCTTTCATCTTTCTGCCTAGAATCTATAATATGTTTGTTTATATAAATATCATCATCTACTTCTTTAACTTCATCACCCCTGAAGTCACAGCTGTCAAATCTTATCCTATGTCTAATGTCCTTCCTACGGTCACTAGATCTTGGATTTTCCTCGTCTGATATGTCATCATATCTCCAGATATTTCTCTCTGGATGGTTCTTGGAGATAGATTGTGAACAAAAAAGCTTCATGAGTTTACTTACCTGAAAATTTAAAAGCAAGGAGAATAAACAAAAAATGATAACATTTAGAGAATACATCATAACAACATAGAATATTAGAATCAATGCCCTAGCATAGAGATACCTGCTTTTTATTCAAACCAAAGTGGAACTTCTTCTTTGAGAAGTAATTATCCTTGATCACGCCCTGAAACTCATGTTCAGCTAGTGGGCTACAATCCCAGACCGTTGTAAAACGAACCTACATTATAAATAAAACCAAATGAAAGTAAAATAAAAATTAAAACAAGATAGATGTTCTAGACCTGACTAATGTTTAACTTTACATGACCTTTGGCATTCCAGTTGTTTGATTAAATTCTCGTACCTTTATTCACCTAAATCATCAAATAGCATTACCCTTGTTTGATTAAGTTCCAGTAGCTTTACTTACCTAAATTATTATTAACAACTTATTTTATAAAGGTAAAAATAATAGAAAATAAGAAATAGACCTGACTACATGTCCTACTCAATGTTAATTGCCTGCATTAGTTTTCAATTTGCATTGCAAGTTGCAAAGAAGCAATGCGTGACTTAAACAAGTGACCTCACTAAACTCAATCTTTTTAATGTGCATCTCATGAAACTAAAATCAAGCAAACAAAAAAATTTAGCCTAATAGATGCCGATACCTGTGCAGGGAAGTGCTTTCCTGATGATCTGAAAGCTTTGGGCTCTAAATTCATACCACCATCACACGTAGCACGAAATACACCATACAATAATCTTCTTTCAAACTCAAAAAGGAAAAGTGTCATTCCTTTTCTTACGTGCAACACAAAATTGGACAAACCTGATGGTAGTCCAAACAACTTCCTTTCTAAACACTCTTCCTTTGTTTCAACATTTGACATAAATATCGCACCGCTTTCTGGAATCTCCCCGTGAACAGAGTTACCTTTATAACCCATCTCCTCTGTGAACTACCAATATATTATGTCCAGCTTGTAGAGTAGTAGTCAGGAAGAGAAGAAAAATGGACCATAAAATCAAGCACCTCATGAGATTTACAATCTATTTAATTTATAACTTATTTTCCATTCAACATACTGGTTCTTGCAATTAGCACAAAATACAAGCTAAAGAAAAAAAAAATCCAATCACATGATCTTTAATCAATTCTAAACTATAACCAACAGATAATCACACTGCAGTTTTATCAGAAACTTGGCTTTAAAAGGAGCGAGACACTCCGAGGCATTTAGGTCCCAAAAGCCCAAGCACGAGCAGCTAGAAGAAAGCTTCACGGTATCATACAGTATCTATAAACCAACTGTAGATAATATAATATCATAATATTTACTAATTTGTGAATCAATGAGCACCAAAAGTAACATAATAAAAAAAAGCTCCATGTACAACCTAAAAGCCTTTCTCTACAACCTAAAGCTTGTTTCTTAATCCCCAGCCCAGGTGCTTGCATCTTAATAGCAGATTCAGTTCAATATCACTTCAATTAGAAAAATCAAAGGCAAAGAAATCAGTTCTATTGACAAAATCCTGTGTTTTCTTCCCATACAATTTGAAAAACATCCGTCAGTTTTAGTCCGATTGTCAAAATCAAATGTTTCTTATTTATATAACGTTTTGGATCGATCAACTAACAACCACCTCCATAAACAAAC
Source organism: Flaveria linearis (assembly GCA_024085815.1). Classification (NCBI taxonomy): domain Eukaryota; kingdom Viridiplantae; phylum Streptophyta; class Magnoliopsida; order Asterales; family Asteraceae; genus Flaveria; species Flaveria linearis. Next base: position 63,636,733 of record CM044006.1, read on the forward strand.
AAGCAAATACATCAACAAAGTTATGAGGGGCAGATACTTGCTACAAAAAGAACAGTTAAAATTCAGTTTCACATCACAAAAACCTATCAGAAACCGACTCCCAACCATAAACAACAAATCCAGTAATCCTAAACCAAAACTAACAATACAACAATCCACAACGACAATCACGATGCACGTATAACCAACAGGCAATCAACAAAACCGCTAAATCAACAAACAAAACCACAAAAAACGTCGGAAATGAAACCCTAAGTGATACATGAAGAATAAAACGGTGATATTGATGTTGAATCGCAGCAATCGGAATAGAATATAAAGTAGGTAAGTAGCGAAATGAAGAAGAAGAAGAAAAAAGCGATATAATTAGGTTTTCACCGATTAGAAGACGTAGAGGCCAGCGGAAGTAAGTTGTTGATGCACGAAACAAACTGGTGGAAACCGTCTTGTATGGTAGATTTATATTATAGGTGAAGACGATGGGGCGAACCGTCTGGAGCGAATGTGGATCCGATGGTATTTGAATATGAAATGATAATATTAATATTATCCGATGATAATATTAATATCTCACCGTCGTGTGCGGATGGTAAGTTAGAAAAAAACGAAGTTACACAAATGGCCCTTCAACTAAGACCGAATGGTCTCGAAGGAGGAGACTGTACATGTAGGATGTGATGATTTTATTCTAATAAAACTTTGAATGAAGGTTTATTGTTTATGAGAGGGAATGCAACCGCAAGGAGTGTTCTACGTGAGTTTAGGTGTTTCTTTAGTGTTTGATTTGATTGATGGTGATGGGAGGATGATATAATAAACGGGTTTTTGGAACTGGAATGTGAGGATGGGTGGGTTTATAACGAGGTACTGTCGGTGGTGGTTGTGAATGAGATGAAGCGAGCGACAATCCCCTCAAGTGTTTATAATTATAATAATATTAGACAACTATAGTTATTATAGTGAATTATAAGGTGCAAGAATAAAACATAAAATAGTTATTTTAAAAAAACTTTACTATGTTTTTATGACAAATATGCTTTTCAGAGTTTGAATATGTGAATATGAAGACCATGTGTGATATTTAAGAACCAAATTTAAAATGTGCAATATACCACAAGAATCACTAGTGTATTTTTTCTTAAATATTATAAAATGTCACACCTATTAAAACTGAATCAAAATAAGTTTGCTTATAGCCTTATAGGATATTGTGATAATCTCAATAAATCTTATGTTTTAACTATGTTGGTTATAGGTTTCTAGATTCATAGAATCACAAAAAGCAACCATTTTTCTACATGTGTTGATACTTATGATCATTCTAAAATAAAAAATAACTTCACCCATCTAGCTGTAAGATATGTGCATCCTGATCGAGTATCTAGTTTGGCTTGCATAACAAACTAAAATCTCATGAGATGGTTGTTTTGTTTACTACTTGATTTGCATTCATTACGTTCTCACAAATTCACCATCGTGGGCAAACTTTTCTCTTGTATTATAAATGTTGGGTGCTAAATGAATGTTTTCTAGGTGTGGTAGCTGAAATAAATAATGATAAAAACTAAAAGGGTATGATGAAAATAATGAAAGAATACAAGGATGTAAAATAAAATAAAAAATGTAAGTGGAGTTGTGGTGTGAGAAATAATAGCACTAACAATGTCGCCACTATTATCGGAGATCATCACCCCACTCAACCTACAATAGTACAAGTACCACTCAGTCCCTCACTTCCTTTGTACGTTATGCTTTACAACTGAAATTTGTCCTTTGTTATTTTTGTGGGGCTGAAACTCTACAAAGCCGGATAAATAACTCTAGTTTTTAGCATGAAGACTCTGTTTTAAAGAATATGTGTTATTTTAGTCGGACATATAATTCATTTTCTAGTCGGGACCGCATCTCAACTCCCCCAGTAAGAAACCTACAACTTGAAAAACCCACCGGCTAAACTTTGAATATTATTGTTTAACGTGAGACTTAAACCCAACTACTCAAGACCTACACATATTTACATGTCTTGGGGTACCTCACTTTAATCACTTAACTATAATCATTGGTGATAAATAGCTCTATTAAGCCCGATCAATAGCTCTATTGTAGTATTGATGATTTTTTGTGAAGTTAGTTATGGTAGGTTGAAAATGTTCACTATTATTTTAATTTCTTATCTACTTATTTTGAAGATATAAAGATAATTTGAATGCTGATATTCTAGTATCACGTAGATAAAATTGTTGTGAGTGGATTATTGATTGATAAATAATATTCTCAGCAAAATTCATAAAAGTGATTTTAAGTTGTATATTTGTATATGAATATAGATTTCGTGGTTGTTATCATGTGATTTAAAGTTGGTGAGTTCGAGTCGTGAAACAACCACTTACAGAAATACAGAATAAGTGTCACACCCCAACCTTGACGGCGGAATCGTCGAGGCGTGAGAGTTACGATTGTTCACAGCCACATAACGCTATTGCCTGAAACATGTTAAAAATAAAAGGTCAACATATTGTTGGTGAGTATTCTATAGTTTTGAATACATAAGTATATAAAAGATGGCAATTCATGTTGTAAATTAGAGAACAAGGTAACTACGGATGTAAGACAGAATGCACAATCAAACCTTGACAAAGTTTTACAAGTTCTCAAACGTTTACAAGTATATACGATTAGCTAAATGTACTTGGATCAACCAAGCAGGCTTGTCAGGCCCATAGATCTATGACGTCGCCAGGCTAGCAATAGTTAATGATTATACATGTATTCGACATTGCATGGTAGCTACAAGATTCGACTAATCACAACACACAAGTAAATTGCCATAAGTTTACAAGAATCAAACGTGTTTATAAGTGCAACGTTTATACGGTAACACGTTTCACCCAAAAGTGTGAAAATGATAAAATGGGTATAGAAATACTCACATGGTAATTAAGTATATGGATGACGATTAATAAGGATAATAGACGATGTTCCAATGTAAACCTTCACGAGATACCTAAGAATATATATATATTGACGAGATTTAAGTTTAATTATATTAAACTTAACGTTTTAACGGGAACTAGGGTTTTAGGCGGAATTTGGGGTTTTTATAAATATAGTTAGTTATCAAAATCGTATATATTTTGATAAAAGAAAGCTTAATTAATCCATTTTATAATAATTTATAAGAAATTAAATTCTTATAAAATAATTAAATTTATAAAATGTAAATAAAATTTTATAATTGACACAATTAAAGGTAACGTAATGACTAATAATGACGTAGTGATTTCAACTATTTAAAGTTTATTTTTTTTATAAAAATAAACTAATTATAATGTTTATCTAAACTATTTAATAAAATATTAAAGTATTTTATTACATAGATTTATAGAAAATAGTATGGTGTCTAAAAAAATATTTAAAGTTTACAAAAACCCTTTTTTATATTTTTCTAGAATTTTCTATAACTATTTTAATTTTTTAAAAATATTACAGAAGGTAATTTGTTGATTTAAAATAAACATGTTTATAAAAATGATTTTTAAAATTTTAGAAAATTTTTCTGTAATTTTTAAGGGCTTAAAAAGCATTTTAAAAAAACAAAGGGGGTGCCCGGGGTCAAACCCGGGACCTCCTGGACTTGCATGCATGTAACTAACCAGTGAACCAAAGGCCTTAGCCGCGATAAGGATTCATTTAAAATTCTTTTAAATACACTTTGAGAAACTCCCCCAAATCCGGATGAACCCTAAAACCGATTTGATCCAAATTGAAGATCAATTCGATGATGTTAATGTAAATAATGATGGGGCTTTTGATCCCCATCCAAAATCGAGCATATTGATGCATTTAATTACCTGTTTTGGTGTAATCCCGATAGAGAACAAGATCGAGAAAAGTCGCGGTTAGGGAGAAACTGGAATCGATGTGTATGTGTGTGTTTAGACTAAATTGAGGGTACAGAGAGTTTGTGTGAGTGTAAATGATCGTTTGCCCTCTATTTATAGGGGTAATTTATGCGTATGAGCTCAATTCGAATTTGATTTTGAACAGGATGAGCGGGTTCGGTGGTTGCACGCGTAAACGAGCTCATTTTTCAATTTGTGTGGGTCCTTGTGTTCGAATCTCGGTCGCTAAACTGTCGGGAGCTTTAATTCGAATGAAAACGCAGAAATTTGGGCGTTTGAATTCGCCGGAGAGTTGGCCGGAGACGGTGGCTGGAGAAAGGGGCGACGGGGGAAATGGTTTGGGTTTTAACAATTTACAGAAATGGTCCCTGCGGTTTTAGTTTTGACATTTTATGTTAGAAACTTTCATTTTAAGTTTCAAAATTTACAAGAATCACCCCTGGAGTTTATTATTGTTATTATTATTATTAATGTTATTATTATTATTATTATTATTACTATTATCATTATTATCATTATTATTATTATTATTATTATTATTATTATATTATTATTATTTAACATTTAAGAGGCATTAACACGCCGGGAAATACGAGATGTTACAGTCTCCCCTACTTTAGGAAATTTCGTCCCGAAATTTGTTCACGAGACGGCTGAGACGAAAGGATGAGGACGCTTGGATTTTCATTTGGTCCTCACGTTCCTAGGTGAATCAGAAGATGAGAATGAAGTCACAGATAGATCATAGTGATTCTCTTTTTCTTTCTTGATGCAGTTTGTGTTTTCATTTTCTGAGGTACACTTTGAAGAACTTTCGGGTTTTGATGAGGTTATCGAAAGAAGAAAATTCATTATCGATTAAGCTGACCGCTTTAGTGTTACTTTATGTGTAATGGCAGAGCCATTAGAAGTAAAAAGAGAGCCTAAAGTATGTGACTTCTAATTAACATTATAAGCTTTCGCATTGATTAGGAATGATCGTTAATTATTAACGTCTCCCCTACTTTAATGAATTTTGTTCCGAAATTAAGAATGAAACTTAAACGAACAAGAGGGTTTAAATGGATAAGTGTACGAACGGACAGTGATAGACGTTTGATTATGGATGAGATGTTTCACTTTAGGGAATCCTTCAAGTCTCTTGACATAATATATGCCAACTTGACTCTTCCAGTGAAATACGAGACGTTTTGAGAGATGTTATGGCAATTTACTTATTCCAATGTTTCCTCTTTGATTAAAAGACCAACAATGATAAGAAAGGCTAACCGTCGGAATTTAAGAATCCCAAACGTCACCATATGAAACGATCTTAACGCATATCTTGTGAATATGCATTTCTCCTTTGACCAACCATCGGTCTAAGAATAATACTCTATGCGAAGATCTTGGAATGAGTCCACGACGATGGTTAAGAGTATTATTAAAAACAGAAAATGAATCAATCGTTCGAAATAACGATCGATGTTTTAACATCATACCACGGTATACGAATAGTTGAAACAGATACAGGTCAATTTCTCGACGTTGTGAGATAATGGGTCCAATTGAATTTTTAGCCAATCGGTCTATAATGCACCAATTGTCATCATGACATTTAAAATAAGAGGCACCTAGTGGATGAAAAGTTAAACAGGAGATTTACGAGAACACGGAGGTTAGGTTTTGTCATAAATGAAGGTGAAACACTTGGATACATACCAAGTTACGTCTTTTCCTTTATGCCAAACCCATGACTACAAGTTACGAAGGTTTATGAACCATTATATCCACATCGCAGTGAGGATAATAACGAGTCTTGTTGTTCAAAACCAAGTTAGAATTTCAATGATTTTCAAGGTTAAAGATTCAAAAACGATTCAAGAAATGACGCAAACAATAAGAAAGGTATTTGTAACCATGTTTTGCAAGGTAACAAATTTCCAAATGCAGATCACATACGTAATTCATCAAACAGTAAGAGAGGTATTTGATAATATCTTTATTTGACAAAGGATTGCTTAGGAAGACTATACTTATGGGTTTGATGATATCTCAAGATGAAAGTTGATAAGTAAGGAATAAATGGTTCGATGTAGCTAGATCGAGTCAATAAAAATAAAGGGGGAGAAATCGATTTAAGAATTTAAGTGCTCTAAGGTTGGAGTCAAAATCAACCTAAAACGATCGGGTCTTCTTTCAAGTTCAGAGATCATGCTTTGGCTTGATAGGTCAAAACACTAACATTGTTTCACCCGTCAAGTTACTACATGCTTCTCGTCACTTGGTTACAACCATAGTAAGTTGAAGATCAAGAAATGAGAATAATCATCAAGGTGTGGTTTTCACTCCTAACTCGATGGTGTATTCCCAAGGTATGACCATTAACTTACCAATCACAAAGTTTGATCCCAACTCATTGTTGAGGATCCACAGAAATAAGATGAGGTAACTCACCATTAAGGTAAGGAAAATCACTCCTATCTTAACGATGAAGTTTTACAAAAACAAAATATAACAGGATGAACTTCTTCATCAAAATCCAGAATTCACTCCTATTTTGATGAGGTCGTTCCATTTGAGAAAACACCATCCATGAAATTTTCATCAAGGTATGGGATTCACGCCTATCTTGATGATTGAATTTCATAATAACAAGAAAACAATTGAAGATTGACATTTATTACCAAAGTATGGGTTTCAATCCTATTTTGGTGAGATCATGTCATTTGTGAAGTGCAAGTTCCAATGAGAATAATTGAAGTCAATCCTCAGGATGAGGAATTTGCCCTAATCCAGAGGATGAAATTTCATAAAACACACAATTGGAAACCGTTTATCGAAACAAATAGAGAACCATCAAAGTAAGGGAATCACCCCTGTTTTGATGAGTTAGAATTGTTTAGGAGGTACGAGCGTTCTTAGTCATAGATTGACTTACAAACCCTTATATCCCCTATGGTGCAGACGGCTCAAGGTTCGACTTAATAACGAAAGGAAAAGAATATCGCTTAGAAATTTGGAAAATTTCAAATTAAATCAATGTAACCAAAAGGAAAATCATACTTACAAAATTTAAGATCAAAGTTCGAGGTAACAGGATTTGTTATGATGGTGTTCAAATCTTGAATAATTTCAATCAGGGAGACAAAATCAAGAACAAGAATGATAAGACAACATGATGAGATGTGAACATTCGATTCACAATCGAAAGGAAAATACAAGGACTTCTCAAGATATGAGGTCAACCATAGCCTTATTGAAGACATGCGTACTTATAAGTGATCAATCATCACAAGGATTTCGAGTCGAGTACACGGATTCAATGATCGAATCAGATCACCATTTACACTTTGCTTAGACAAAGTATCCAAAGATGTAAGAATTTCACCTTACAGCATTGAATGTCTTTAGTCATAGGACACACCCTTAGGAAGATTTCAGAACCATAAGTAACGGTTTAAAGTTTTAAAGACCATACGGTTTAGATTTCCAATATCTTTGGGTATATAAGATCCATGTTCACGCTGGTCAAGGTAAGAAGATAGTTACATGAAACACTGAGTTCAATACCGTTATACGTTACACGTTGAGCGTTTAAACGTAAGAGTTGAAATGTAGGATGGGTTCAATATTAACAGGAATATTATTTAGGTTAAGAATGAGAAGGTATTTAGGCTTTGGTGATAAACTAGTTCAAGGATTCAAGGATTTTTAAGATACAAAAGGATGGTTCCATTTGGTAATGCATTACCATTTGGAATCGTTGACACGTCAAGGTAAATTGACCCGTTTGCCTTAGAGATTTGTGTATTTTGACCATAGTTTATCACTTATCCCAGAAATCCCCAGGTAGCGTAACAGGTCTCATAATGAGATTTATACGAATACGCTCGCCTTAGCCCTCAGGCCTTTTGCCAGGAAATCCAGAATACGGGTGTCTATGTGTCACACAAATTTCCTTGGTTTATAAAATCAAAACCTTGATGAGATTTGTATAGATTAGACATACGTCTAAAGATCCAGATCATAAGTATAAGTATACGATTCCATATGTCGTCGAGAATAAGATTGAGTGATTTTATGTTCAGGGAGAGTCAAAGATGAGTTTAGAGAGACAAGTAACTAAGTTTAGGCAATCCTATGCTAAGGCATCAAATTGCACATAAGAAGGCATAGCATTATGTAACATGCAAACCATGTATTTACAAGAAAAAAAATACTATAAGGTGCATGCATAAGCTATAGTCTAGGTCACCATTTCTAATAACCTAAATTCCTATAGTTATGGGCTCTGATACCAATCTGTCACACCCCAACCTTGACGGCGGAATCGTCGAGGCGTGAGAGTTACGATTGTTCACAGCCACATAACGCTATTGCCTGAAACATGTTAAAAATAAAAGGTCAACATATTGTTGGTGAGTATTCTATAGTTTTGAATACATAAGTATATAAAAGATGGCAATTCATGTTGTAAATTAGAGAACAAGGTAACTAGGGATGTAAGACAGAATGCACAATCAAACCTTGACAAAGTTTTACAAGTTCTCAAACGTTTACAAGTATATACGATTAGCTAAGTGTACTTGGATCAACCAAGCAGGCTTGTTAGGCCCATAGATCTATGACGTCGCCAGGCTAGCAATAGTTAATGATTGTACATGTATTCGACATTACATGGTAGCTACAAGATTCGACTAATCACAACACACAAGTAAATTGCCATAAGTTTACAAGAATCAAACGTGTTTACAAGTGCAACGTTTATACGGTAACATGTTTCACCCAAAAGTGTGAAAATGATAAATGGGTATAGAAATACTCACATGGTAATTAAGTATATGGATGACGATTAATAAGGATAATAGACGATGTTCCAATGTAAACCTTCACAAGATACCTAAGAATATATATATATATTGACGAGATTTAAGTTTAATTATATTAAACTTAACGTTTTTAACGGGAACTAGGGTTTTAGGCGGAATTTGGGGTTTTTTATAAATATAGTTAGTTATCAAAATCATATATATTTTGATAAAAGAAAGCTTAATTAATCCATTTTATAATAATTTATAAGAAATTAAATTCTTATAAAACAATTAAATTTATAAAATGTAAATAAAATTTTATAATTGACACAATTAAAGGTAACGTAATGACTAATAATGACGTAGTGATTTCAACTATTTAAAGTTTATTTTTTTTATAAAAATAAACTAATTATAATGTTTATCTAAACTATTTAATAAAATATTAAAGTATTTTATTAGATAGATTTATAGAAAATAGTATGGTGTCTAAAAAATATTTAAAGTTTACAAAAACCCTTTTTATATTTTCTAGAATTTTCTATAACTATTTTAATTTTTAAAAATATTACAGAAGGTAATTTGTTGATTTAAAATAAACATGTTTACAAAAATGATTTTTAAAATTTTTAGAAAATTTTTCTGTAATTTTTAAGGGCTTAAAAAGCATTTTAAAAAAATAAAGGGGGTGCCCGGGGTCAAACCCGGGACCTCCTGGACTTGCATGCATGTAACTAACCAGTGAACCAAAGGCCTTAGCCGCGATAAGGATTCATTTAAAATTCTTTTAAATACACTTTGAGAAACTCCCCCGAATCCGGATGAACCCTAAAACCGATTTGATCCAAATTGAAGATCAATTCGATGATGTTAATGTAAATAATGATGGGGCTTTTGATCCCCATCCAAAATCGAGCATATTGATGCATTTAATTACCTGTTTTGGTGTAATCCCGATAGAGAACAAGATCGAGAAAAGTCGCGGCTAGGGAGAAACTGGAATCGATGTGTATGTGTGTGTTTAGGCTAAATTGAGGGTACAGAGAGTTTGTGTGAGTGTAAATGATCGTTTGCCCTCTATTTATAGGGGGTAATTTATGCGTATGAGCTCGGGTTCGGTGGTTGCACGCGTAAACGAGCTCATTTTTCAATTTGTGTAGGTCCTTGTGTTCGAATCTCGGTCGCTAGACTGTCGGGAGCTTTAATTCGAATGAAAACGCAGAAATTTGGGCGTTTGAATTCACCGGAGAGTTGGCCGGAGACGGTGGCCGGAGAAAGGGGCGACGGGGGAATGGTTTGGGTTTTAACAATTTACAGAAATGGTCCCTGCGGTTTTAGTTTTGACATTTTATGTTAGAAACTTTCATTTTAAGTTTCAAAATTTACAAGAATCACCCCTGGAGTTTATTATTGTTATTATTATTATTATTATTAATGTTATTATTATTATTATTATTATTACTATTATCATTATTATCATCATTATTATTATTATTATTATTATTATTATTATTATTATTATTATTATTATTTAACATTTAAGAGGCATTAACACGCCGGAAATACGAGATTTACAATAAGGATATGTACATCAGGCCCAACGTAGCCTGACACCCGGGATTACGCATGTAAGCATCTTGCGCATCGAGTTTCCTCTTATGTATATAGATTTCGACAAACGAACAAGAACTCCTTTATAGGTCATGTTAACAATTTATATAATGTCATATAAACAATTCGTTAAAACCTCTATGAATTATGAACACGAAGAGATATTTAATCAAGTACATGTGATTCTATTGCTTTTATGTTTTTATTATTTTGTTTATTAGAATACACACTTATTCTTTATGTTAGTTGTTTCCAACAGCAACCACTACACTAACCTAGTAGTAAAAGTGTATATCACTCGCTTGAATAGTGTTAGGTTCAAGCATCACTTAATGCATGAGATGGATTTAAAGTGTATTATGATTAAATTAGGGTAGTTAAAAAGAATTGTTTCCAAAAGTTGTTTATTCATGATAATGTTAATGTAATTGTGCTATTAAAGGTTAATAGAACTTAATGACTATCCAAATGTCAGTGGGGTTCTAGTAAGCAGCCAATCACAAATAGTTGTTGTAGTGCATAGCCAGTTGACACAACCGTTGGCACACCATGTGTCATGTGTTGGCAGACCACATAATATTATTAAGATCATGCCTGCAATATTGTGATAATTGTGCATACCTAATGCTTAATCAACATGATAATAAAAACCAAAATTGTTTATATAAGTTAAACTATAAACTCACAAACGTAAAGTACTCTTCTTAACATGTATTTTCAGAAGATCGTGTCACCTCTACTAACAAATAAAAGAAGAAAGAGCGTTAAGGACATGATCATGCTATTCTAAAGAAGGATATTCATGGTGTAGTTGAATAGTTTTAGTATAACACTCGTATTTTAATTATCAATCACATCATAGTTTATACGGAAGGTCCTAAAATTTTGTTAGAATGATTATAAAAAATTTCAAGCTTTTCATAACTAATGTTATCATACAACCATCATTTTGCCTAAACGGGTCTGACTATCACCCATGATACTTACAAAAGATTTGTTCGATCCTTCACTTGTGCAAGGCTTCATCAAGCTCAACTCTCTTATTTAAGCAAATCACCTAAAAGTACACGTTAGCAACGAATTAGCTTATGCTAAGTGAACGTGCAACAATTCAAATATACATCACTTAACCCCATAATGACACAACCCGCTTGAACCATAAAACTCCCATGTGGTTTAAAATCACAAAATGGGACAAATTACTCTCATTTGAGTCCAGTAACACCTCAACATTTTCATATCGCTAACTCCTTTTAGTTTCATGTTATGTACCATCAGTGGTGGAGCTTGAACAATCCCGTAGGGGGGGCGGAGGCGAAATTAATTTTTAGGGAGGACGAACTCGATATTTATATAAAAATTTACATACCGTACCCAAAATTTACACTAACGGACTAAAATTTAACACTACCCCACAATCCTCCGCCCCCACGTACCATCAATATAACCATCCTGTAATTTAATCTGATAAGACTATAGCAAAACATACTATATATTAATAACTTCACACATAACATTACATGGTTACACAAGTTATATTAGTAGAACACACGACCAACATACATTGTACATATGCTTTCAAGGAGTATGCCCCTCAACTAAGCGAGATGATATTATGTTGGTTAGATTGGAGTTTTGTCATGGTGACAATGTGCAATTTAAGGTGACATTTGGCCACCAGTTTCTAGTATCTATGTTCTTCCATACGATGTAGTTGTTAATATATTAACAAAATACCATTCATAAAGCCATGATAAAAAAAATATTCATCCACACATTGCAGTTTTCAATCATAAACATCAAAATACGGAAATTACACGACTCCAATTTCATTAAAAGAAAAATATATATACTAATTCCTTTGAAATCAAGCAATAAAACGGGCATACCGGCATAGGCCCTAGTACCCCACCCCTTTCGATCAAGTGTAATGAAGACCTGCAACTACGTAATAACGTCACTTTAACATCACCTTTTGATACATTTATAACGTTTTATAACATCACTCACATGATTAATCTTATAAACGAGTCATTAAACACCTCACATTCATCTTGTTATTTGAGTGGTCATAACGATTTCTCTCTCCATAGGGCCTACACACGAGGCTTATAAATTAAGCTCTTGTTTAGAGCCATTAAAATTTAGGGCCCAAATCAAACTATTTTTTACATAGTTTTCTACATAAATCCAAATAATCTAGTTGTAGGCCCATCTCTTGTGCGTAGATACTGAAAATGAATTCTTCATTCAGCAATGAAAAATCTCAAAAAAACCTAATTGAATATTTCAAGTGTCAAGTGTCGATTTCTGTAAATCGGCCTCATTCTTCAATCCGTTGTTTACTTCAGTGAATCGATTCTGTACTTCTGTTACTCGATTTCTCAAGGGATGATTTCTTTTGGACTGATTGATTCATGTAAGGTTGTTTATTAATCAGGTGTGATATCAGTTTCCTGAATTGATTCTTTTTAGACTTGTTTGATATCTGTGAGATTGTTTATTAATTGGGCGATACTTGTGAAATTTGGAATTGCTTAGTTGCATAGTAATTTGGTGATACTTGAGATTGATTTATAGTGAGATGGTTTATTAATAGCAATTAGTTGAAATTGATATCTGTGAGATTGTTTATCAATTGGATGTTTAATAATTTGGGTGATACTGGTTTAGTAGTAGGTGCTGATTTGGATTCTGATTTGTGTGAGACTTATTTAGTCATTAGGTGTTAATTTGTGTGAGACTTGTTTAGTAATTAGGTTCAAAATTAATAAAGTTCTATGCATAATCCACGAGGGTTCATCGCTTGACCTTCGGAAGGGCTCGGATTTTTAGCTTGCTTTGGGCTCTTGAAGCAGACTAAACAGTTAACTAGTTAAGCCACCCCCTGCCCCTCCATCTCTAGCATTCGAAAATGGAAGATAACTTGGAATCAGGTGATTTATATGTAATCAATTTAGTGATCTTTGATAAATGAATCTTACAGTAGTTGGGACTGCTTTATATATATTGATGTTAGTCTGGTTGTTAAAACATTATTAAGATTCTTTGGACTTCCTGTTATGCGTTATTCCATTTACTACATTGTAAATCATTGACAGATTTACAAACCATACAAGAATGATGCCATTTTAGGTTCTGTCAAGCAAATGCGCAAAAGAATTTCGAATTCATGAACCAAAAGATCCATTATGTTATTATGTGAAATTAACCACACTTGGGTTTTTTTCTCCAGCATACTATTTGGTTTCTTCTTCGGTGGAAGTTTTTGTTTTCCGGGACAGGGAGGAGGGTAATCTCTGGATTAGTCTTCCAACGGCTTCATTATAGGTAAATTTGCTCTTCATATGTATAAACTTTCAAGTTTCAGTTTTGAATTTTTTGTGAAGTATGGTTATATATATATTCTTATATTGTATAAATGTTATTTTTGATATTTTTGGTTTTTGGAAACGGTGGAGGAAGGGAAGGGTCCATTCCCTTGGAATGCAAAAATGCTGTTTGTTTCTTCTGATGGGATGGATGATCTTGAGGAAATATGATTCTTTACTTTTTAACTGATTTTCATTCAATGGGCAGAGCGTGCTCTTTCTCCATTTCGTCCTGGAATGAATTATAAATTTATTATGTAATTCGGATTAATCATGTACACAGTAATAGTCCGTAAAGTTATTTTAAATATTCAACCAGATTACTCTAATATTTTCCAGAAATAACTACAAAACATGTTTTTTATTATAATCTAATTGCTATATTCAATTTCTGTCGGTTGCACATGAAATTCTTACTCTTCTAATATTTATTGAATAACGTATGAAGTAGAGGTTTATATGACTTAACAAAAATTATAAGAATTTCACGTTAAAACCCATTCCATTCCTCCAGGTCAACAAACATGATAATTGGGTGTTATGATCAATTCCATTACCTTGTTTCATTTCTTTGTTATTCCATTTTCAGCCAACCAAACAGAACCCTTAATGATAACAAGATGGGTAATTTTGTGGATATAAGCTCAATGCTATCAATTGTCGATGATATCTAATACAGTAATAAAAATATTAGACCAAAACATGCGTAACACACCCTCAATGATGCAAGATTGGATAATCTTGTGGATATAAGTTCAATGCTATCAGATTGTTAATGATCACTGATACAGTAATAGATAACAATGGATTAAAAAATACCTTACACACCATCAATGATGACAAGATTGGATAATCTTGTCGATATAAGTTCAATGCTATTAATTTTTAATGGTTACAGATACAATAATAGGTGATATTGTATTCAAATTTGTGAAAATGGGATTTATGGCAATATTATGGGATATCCTAGAAAGGAATCTGTTGTGTTCGGTTTGGGATGGTAGGAGTATAATATTTACACACTGATGACTTAAGCTATAGAACAGACTTTGTTATTATGTAAAGATGTTTGCTTTTTGGTATCAATCTTTTGTGGAAAGTGGTTAATATAAATGTTTTATCTTTGTTTTTTTCCTTAGAAACTATGCCTCCAAGAATTGCACAATCAGACTAGTGAGTTCACATCCTCAAGTGTACACACCATGTGATGACTCATTTGCCTTGGTTGATGCATTGCTGGCTGACCGGACCAAACTTTTAGACCACCACCCGTCTATCTGTATGGAAATTGGCTCTGGTAGTGGCTACGTCATCACAAGTCTTGCTCTCATTCTAGGATCTGAATCCAAAAACGCTCATTATTTTGCAACCGACATGAACCCTCATGCCACAGAAGTAACCCGAGAGACGCTTGAGGCCCACGGGGTCCATGCAGAGTTATTAACCACTAACATTGCATCAGGGCTTGAAAAAAGAATGTCTGGAATGGTGGATTTGATGGTTATTAACCCACCTTATGTGCCAACACCCGAGGATGAAGTAGGTAGTTCTGGACTTTCATCTGCTTGGGCCGGAGGTGAAAATGGCAGAACTGTAATCGATAAGATTTTGCCCGTTGCTGACAGTTTATTGTCAGAAAAAGGTTGGTTATATATGCTATTTCTTGCAGAAAATGACCCTTTACAGATATGTCTTCAGATGAAAGACAAAGGTTTGGTGCAAAAATCATTGTTCAAAGATCAACAGAAGAAGAAACTTTACATGTGATCAAATTTTGGCGGGATCCAGATATTCAAATGGATGGAAATGAGGGTGGTAAAACGGCTCCCCAACGGGGTTTGGACTTTCTGCGTTCGCAGATTTCTAGTTGTCATTTAGGGAGACAAGGCAATAGAGGTGAACTGCAGAATCTTTCTTTTGATGCATTGATTTTATGTTCCTGTCACATTTTCCTTCAATTTCTTAAGGTTGATTGATTGATTTATTGAAGCATTTTGGCTTATGAAATCATAGCACGCGCTTATGACATATTGTTCCATAATCGCCCTTGTGAGATAATCTGTTGTAAACCGAGGAGCGGGTTTTAACCTATATTCTTCGTTATAACCTATAAAAGTCACATATTTTTACTTCTATAACCATTGAATCATTACTGTTTCATTTAATGTTAAATAAGATTAATCATCAATTAGGTATAATATTATCTTCACCAAATTAGGAAATATTATATGTAATTATTTACGTTATGACTCTTTTTGGCACCATGGGCCCTGCCTATAAAACAATGACCTAAAGTGAGCCCACTGCCACAACCCTTATATTACATGTCAAATAGGAAAGGATAATATCTAAACTTTTTAAGTACATATTCATCATATTCTCGTTCTATAATAATATCGTAAATAGTTGCAAGTATGAACGTGCTATTTGAGTTTGGATCATAACTTGTCTTCAAGGGTATATTCAGGTGGTAAATAACAAACAAACAAACCCAGTATATCCCACTCAAGAGCAGGGTCTGGGGGTAGGTGGTGACAAGTCTTTCCTCTATTTAAGTAAGTAGAGAGATCGCTTTCAAAGAAACCCCCAACTCGATAAACAAAAGCAATAACGATAGCAAGACAGCAAACACACAGCATACAACATACAATTAAAATCACCAACAAATTAGGAAAAAGATATTGCAAACATCAGAGAAGCGGCGCGTTTCACATATAGAGGGCAGTTGTGGACTGCGTACAACTTAGGCCCCGCACCAAGTCTACATTAACACTTCCTACCTACAGATTCTACTAAAAGTCCTTAATTTTAATCTTGCGTCTCCATTCGCTCCTATCCTCGATTATGTGCTCAGAGATGTGCAAATGTACCATATCTCGCCTAATTAACTCGTCCCAAGTCAACCTAGGTCTTCCTCTACACCTCCTACCCTCTAAGAAGATGTTCTCTACTGCTCTAACGGTGCTGACATAGGTCTCCTCTTCAGGTGGTAAATAGTTGCAAGTAAATGTACGTTTTAACTAAAAGATTGTAAATACACCTCCATTTACAAGCATTTTCATAAATGGAATCATACAAGTTTAGAATTTTGTTTTGAATTAGGAAATATTTTACTTGTATTTTGGTTTTTGTGTAAGAATCGAATTATGTTTGGGTAAAAGCATTCACAGTAGGTGTTCCATTTTGATACGAGTGTATATCATATTTACGGGGATGATTGTTAATGGTGTGAGTGAAGGAAATATAAAATTTATAGGTTTTGTATCGTGATTTTTTATATTTGGAGAAACATGGTACAATTCCCATAAATTTTTTAATATTTTTAAAAGTGACTGTGAATGAAGATGGGAGAAAATATAATCTTACTACTCTAATAAAAGGGTACATGGGAGAAAATATAATCTTACTACTCTAATAAAAGGGTAACATGAGAGTGACACTTGTTAGCACCACATTCATTCTTATCAAATTTTTTTTATTTCTATATCATATTAAATAACCACATTAATTACTAACATATTATCTATTTAAAGTTTATTATAATTATTTTTTTAATAAATTAAAAAGAGAATTTTTTATTATTTATTTCTACAGAGATAGTTTTTTTAAGAATTTTTTTCTAAAAATAAAACTATTTTTACGTAATATTTTAAAATTAGTTTTTTACGTAAATTTTTATAGAACAAAAATAATACAAATAGGAAGTTATAGTAAGGAAATTATAACATCCCACATTGGTTGGAAGGAGAACGAATGCTCCTATATAAGGGCTTGAGAACTTCCCCACTGTGATGCGTTTTGCCTGAGCGATGGTGGTACGTCCCGGTTCAGGTGAAAACAAACCGTGAGGCGATGGTGGTTCGTCCCGGCCAAAGCGGACAATATCATGGTGCGTTACGTTGGCTGTTACAGATGGTATCAGAACTAGGTTCGGGCCAGTGTGCCAGTGAGGACGCTGGGCTCCCTAAGGGGGTGGATTGTAACATCACACATTGGTTGGGAAGGAGAACGAATGCTTCTATATAGGGCTTGAGACCTCCCCACTGTGACGCGTTTTGCCTGAGCGATGGTGGTACGTCCCGGTTCAGGTGAAAACAAAACCGTGAGGCGATGGTTGTTCGTCCCGGCCAAAGCGGACAATATCATGGTGCGGTTACGTTGGACTGTTACAGAAATTTTTAAAATAAAAAAATTTTAAAACGTTATTTTGAAATAAAATATTTAATTTATCTTTGAAAAAACAAAAAAATTAAAAAGTTCATATTATTATTTTATTACTTATATTTATTACAATACATAATTTCAATCATATCATGTCTTAGTTTCGTTTTATAATTAATATTTTTATTCTGATTATATTTTATTTATTCAAACCCGTGTAATACACGAGTTCACTAAAGCTAGTAATAAAAATAAAAAGGATATTTAATTAAAAAAGAGAGTAAAAATATTATGTTTTAGTATAAATATGAGAATGATGATGTGAAAGCTAGGGTGACACATTTAAACTTTTGTGACACATTACCCAAATCTTTGTATTTTGGTTTTGTACATGGTCTTTGTACTTGCTCCGTAAATGTAATTTACCCAAACAATCATATAAGCCACTTCCGTAAACGACATATGAACACCCAAACCAAGACGTATTTACTTCTTTTACCTAAAAATCATGATTCAAGTGAAATAATTCCCGATTTAAAAATATTTAGAGATTATCCTGAAACTCAAACTTTACAAATTAGGTCTTAATCAATCAAAATTTCATATGGAAATACTAAAAGTATTTGTTGTCAATACATATGAAAATATAATACTAGGAAAATGCAGACTTACGGTATTTGTACCCATTCACACATTCAATATGCAATACAATTGTTTTACAAAATACAACACATTTGTAATGATAAAGCAACACTATTATAATGGTACAAACATATTAATAGTAAAACAAAAGTTTTAAATGGTAAACGAACACAATTTTACAATACGGCAAAACAACATAGTTTCGCACAAGACGGTTTTCACATACATAAAAATAACAGTTTTGTATATTTTGTAAAATGTAATATTTATATCAATACTAGCCTAACGACCCGTGTGTGACACGGGTTAAAAAATTAAATAAAATAAATACAATTAGAAATTATTAGTCACTATTAATAAGTTTGTAATATATAAGCATGTGAAAATTATATAAATATTTATACATACGTAGAAAACAATATTAATGTTTACAAATCTTTAAAAACTTGTTTGTATACAAACCACTAATCAGTTTTAGCTCAACCGTGTGTTACACATATTGAAAAATAAAATTATCACTAATACATTTAAAATTTATAGTCATGAGAATATAGTCTGTAATGTATAAGAACGTGATTAAAAATAATTATAGAGAAAAATTCAAAGTGAAAATATCATTATTGTCGTATAATCAATGTTTTTCAAATAATAAATGACATATTATATGAAAATAAAAAAAGATTATTAATCATAGTATACATAAATTGTCAATTTAAATAATTGATATCAATAATATCCTATTGGGCAATGTGATTTGATAGTTGAGCAATAACATATAAACCAATATACATATATAAAAAATGAACAAAGTGAAGGTTATTATTGTACGACAAAATGATCTTATTAAGGTTTATCATTAAAACTTATTTTTAAGATCCAAGTGTACGTAATATTGTAATTGAATATCTTAGAAAATGAGTCGAATATAATGGTTGTACATAATGAAAAGCAAAAGAAAGTTTTTCATGAAGAATACATAAACTCTTTAATCATAAAGAAGCAATTTCATAAAAATTTAAATGTATTTGATAATGGAAGACAGTATAAATAAAGAAAATTTTTGTATATATACAATAATAATGGTATAATATACATAATAAAGCCAAATATTATACGAAATTGTTAAAATATTGAATAATTTTAAATTTTAAAATTATTAAACCCAAAATCTCGGATTGATTGTTACTATTGAAATTCAAAATTTCCAACTGCATATGTTACATTTGAATATCCAAATTGTTTGTTTTGAATTTTTGGATTACTTTAAAGTTGTTTTTAAATAAAATCTCGGATTGAATTGAATAAATTAAATTTGAAACTTAAACTTTATAAGTTTATGTTTCAATGATTAAATTTTAAATTTTAATTTTAGAATAATATTTAATTTGGATACTGAATAATTAGACATCCTAAAATGTGTATTAATATATTTTGGAATGCGTAAAATATTTTTTTTACAATGTAAGATTTGAATGAAAGAATAAAATACTTATGGATTATAAAACAAATGTGAGAGTTTTAATCAGCATATTTTAATCAGTATACTGAAATTTTTGAATTTTAAATTCAAAATTCAAATCTTCTGCATTTTAGTTTTCTTATAATTTCTAGCTTAAAATTTAAAATCTTTTATAATTTAGGAAATTTAATTAAAAGCAATATCTCCAATCTCAAATAAGTAATATTACCTTTTAAAAACTTGTTTAAAAAAACAGAAAAATTTATGAAATGATATCTAACTAATTTTTTGAGTCACAATTGCTAAGAAATTGACATATGGAAATAGTTTATTGAGAATGTGCCACGTGTCAACTCATTGCTCAAAATTTCGACATGTGGCGAAACTCTTTTCTTTTTATTATATATAGAGATAGAGATTATAGCCAATGTAAAAAAAATTCTTGATTTTATAGTGTAGTTTAATAAAGAATAATAACATACAAAACAACAATCAACCTCATTAATTACATATTTACCCTTTCTAAAACATATATTATATATTTACCTATTTAATTGAAATTGTTTATTAAATGATTATTTTACTCATATTTTCACTAATATTTTTACATATTTAACTTCCTAAGACTATCAACTACATATTTTCTCAAATTCGAGTCTTTTATATAAATAGAAATAATAAAATTACATTTCATTTAAAACTTTATTTGAAAACAACAATAATTATAATCAAGAGGAGAAATATATAATTGATTTTTTTAACTTGGGACTATATGTAATTTATAGTTTTAAGAATGAGAAATATATAAAAGTTCCTAAAAAAGGAGGGGGGATGGGGAATTGATAAATGCTAACAATTGTTGATATTCTCATTTTGCCTTCCAACTTTTTATTTTCCTACTAACCATTGGTTACTTTAATCAATGATACACCGTTTTTCTTATAGTGTTTCTTAGTATAATCAATATTTTTATTTTATCAAATCCAAATATACATATACACGTGTGTGTATCTATGTATATGTTGCCTATGTATGTACCGTAGATTTTTTATTGTTTTTTATATTTTTAGGGCTCATGTTATCTACGTGATGCTACTCATTGTTAAAATTTCATGCATCTTCCATATATAATTAACCAAATACAATGGCATTAAGAAAACCAAACCCAGCATCATTTTGCTTGAGATGGTGATGATATTTCACTTCCATTATATTTATCGTCTATAAATTTATTATGGTTCTTGTTATCATTACTTCTGGTCTTTATTTTAATTCTTTTGGTACTTTTTTAGAAAATAGATTTTCTATATTGTTTTGCACTTCTTAAAATATTTACTATTGTCCTTGAACATCATACTCTCACTATATATTTTTAGTGGTTTGTGATCCATATTATTAAGTGTTAGGTTGTAAATTACAATGACAACAAATAGTATTATTGGTGAAGATGCTCCGCTCCATGTGGTTCTACGTGAAAAAGCAAGGCTTCACTGGAAATGTGAGAATACTATAAGTTACGTAGTACTAAATGTCAAGGTGAAGAGCATGAGATGTGTGTCAATTGTAAAAAAAAAAATGTTGTGTGAATAGTTGTCTACCCCCAACCCCATTAGGGGAGCCAAGCCAGGATGGTTCGAGCTCAAGCTTCGTATCGAGCCGGCTCGGCTCGGCTCGAAAATTTTTAACGTGTTGAAAACACCGGCTCGAGTTTGGATCGTGAAAAACTCGAGCCAGCTCGATTTAAAAAAAACTTTATTTTTTCACATTATTTATATGAAAGCAAAAAATATACATTAGGCTTTTTTGTCTTTTGTTTGGTACTACGTACTATAGGAACAAAGATCATTATTTGAATATAAACAATTTACTATCAAGTTATATATTTTTTAAACAAAATACTTAATGTTTCTAAAAAGAATCCATTTTATTTTAAGAAAATCTTTTTAAATACTAATATAAAAATAATAATCATAATAATAGTATAATAATACTAATAATTATTATTATTATTATTATACTATACATACATACATACATACATACATATATATATACACACACACACATATTATACGCACCGAGTCACTAGCCGAGCCAATGAACCGAGCCACGAGCCAAGCTCAAACCGAGTTAACCTGGCTCGAGTTCGGCTCATTTAGAATTCAAGCCTAGTTGAGCCGGCTCGCTTAGATACGAGCTTTTTTCGAGCCGAGCTTTTTTCAAGTTTTTCTCGAACAAACTTCGAGCGAACTTCAAGCCGCGGATTTTTTTTACAACCCTAAACCCCATCACTTAACATAATTGAAATGCCAATGGAGATTGTTAAAGGGGCAACTCACGGGTATGGTCATATATATTAAATACATGTAATGATTAGTTATTGAAAACATGTGATGGATATGGTTAGCAGGTGTAACTTTGTCTACCTTTGGTTCTACCTTCATACTTATAGTTCTTCTAAAGAAAACAAATCACACACCTTTTCAATGGAACATTTCGGACATGTATGTTGTAGATATAACAAACTTGACATGGGATAATATGTGCTTTTTGCTTACAAAACACAAGGAAACCCGATTTCACTTGCACCAATTGCTTGCTTTTGTGCAAAAGATTACAACAAGTACACATCTTAGAAACTCTCTAGCGACTATATATCTATAGTAAATGTATCTTTTGTGAATGCTATATCTTTGTATGATATTTAATACTACAATGACCAAAAGTTTCTTGAAACGACTTAAATCTCCAGTTTAAAACATACATTTATTGTAAATTATCTAAGGGAAGCATGGCGGACGATTCAATGATTGCTTGTATACCTGTTTAAGTAGCCATGAGTTAAAGAATTTAACGGGTGTTGCCCCAAAATCATAGTGAAGTGATGATGAATAGTGGAAAATGATCCGAGTGAACCCTTAGGAGTAGAAAGGGCAGCGTTTAAGCCACATGGTAATCACTTGGTCACAAGCTAGGAAACAGTCAACCTTAATAGTTTTCTCAAACTTGTTTTAGAACGGTCAAGTTAAATTCTGCTTTTGCGACGATATTGATATTTGAGCATTCTACTAGTATAGCATAAATATTTCATATAGTTTGCACATATTCAATATTGGCTTTATATGTACTCATTGTAACCCGTGAATGATATTGGTAACTATAATAAGTTTAGGAATATTGACTACTTGGTGATAGTATGACCAATGGCAGTTGTAATCAGTGATTGTTATATCAATAGAAAAATGCCTTCAACAAAAACTCCAACAAAAGTAATTAAGTTACCACTAATGACAAATTACCAGCAATGAGTATTACCATCAAATCAAACCCAAGTTATTATTGATCTTAATTATTGTTCCCACTAACATTCACTTTTTCATACAACTTTCATCCATATGAAAATTTGAAGTTATTTTAGTACATAATCAACAAGACAAAATAAAAATTTTTTATGCTAACCGAACAACTCAATTCTTGTTGGGGTCGTTGCCTCTTGGACCCTGCAAAGGGCGATCCCACCTTTAGCCTACAACCTCAAACCTTCAAGGTTCTTAGAAGCTATAAATCACAACGATCTCAAACGGGCATGTACTCACCCCCTAACTTATGTTGATATTTAGTAAGAGTTATCCATTCGTCTAAAGTAAATCTACCTATAGCATTGATATTAAAATCCCAACATTACTTGACTAAACAAAAACTTAAAAAACACTAAAAATATATGTGAAGAAGAAAAATATTACTTAAAGAAAAAATATGACAATTAATAAAAATATAAATATAACTAGTAACACTTACAACTTTCAAAAGCAACAATCCATACTTTATAATATATATATATATATTATATATATATATATATATATATATATTTGATGAGACATGTGTTACTCTCTTGTTTCTTCTAGTCATATTTTTTCATTCTCTCTATCCAATTAATGACGAACACATGTGATTCTTTGATGACTCATCATCCTTATTTTCTTGTTTTTCTTTCCATTAAATAATTATATTAAAAAACAACCTTCTATAATTTTTCTTGTTTTGTAATTTCTAATTACTATTACTATTGATTTTTTTATTCAATTTGTAATACACGAGTTATGTAATCTAGTATTGTTAATATATGTGGCGTGTGTCGGTGTGTATAGGGGTTGATTCATTTAAAAGTGGGTTACCTACAAATGATAGGTGTATGAGAACCTACACTTGTACATTGTTGTACATTGTTGGTTTTATGAGTGAGAGATACTTGTAACCTATTATGCACAATGCAAGACAATTATATGGTATGGGCCGTGTTGTTTTACTAATACTACATGATTTTCACTGTAATGACAAAACAACATGTTTAAATGGTACAAACATAATTATATTGGTTAAACAAAAGCCATAAATGGTAAACCAACACAATTTTATTATATAGAAAAACAACATAGTTTTCACATACGTAAAACAAAAGTGTTGCATATTTTATAGCCAATTTAAAAGAAAAAAACGGTTCTCTATTTAAAGTGTATCTTTAAAAAAAAATTTGGGAAAAGTAACGACGTGCAAAAAAAAAGGGGGGGGGGGTCTCTTGATAAATGCTAATATTTTTTGCTAATCTCTTTTTTCACATCTACACTATTTCTTCACATGCATCTCAACCACTAATCTTTAATAATGATCCACTGTTATTCTTGTCATTTCTAGCAAAAGCAGGAGAGGGGGGGGGGGGGGGGGGGGGGGTTTTTCTTGATAAATGCTAATATTTTTTGCTAATCTCTTTTTCACATCTACACTATTTTTCTTCACATGCATCTCAACCACTAATCTTTAATAAATGATCCACTGTTATTCTTGTCATTTCTAGCAAAAGCAGGAGAGGGGGGGGGGGGTTCTTGATAAATGCTAATATTTTTTGCAATCTCTTTTTTTCACATCTACACTATTTTTCTTCACATGCATCTCAACCACTAATCTTTAATTATGTTCACATTTATGATCACCTCATTTATCCTTATTTTGAGGGCTCATGTTAACTAGGTGATGCTAATCATTCTTTTACATGTCTAGCTATGGTAATCTAAAATTTTAAATTTCATGTAACCTTCTAATATAATAAACCAAATAAATTGACATTAAGACCAACACCAACATCATCTTTGCTTGAGATGATGATGACACACTCGCTTTTGTTACGTGTACCGTCTACAAATTTATTATGGTTCTTGTCATCGTCATTTCTTCTGGTCTCTTTTTAATTCTTTTGACAATTTTTTTAGAATGCAAATTCTCTATACTGATTTATTGCCCTTCTTTAAAACTTTTACTTCGGTCTTTGTCACGTCATATCTCATCACACAAGTTTGGTAGTGGCTTGGTTCATATTAATAAGTGTTAGTTGTAAATTGCAGTGATGACAACAGTAGTAGTATTGTGAAGATGCTCCAGCTCCTGTGGTCCTTCATGGAAAGCAAGACCTTCACCGGAAAATGTGAGAACATTACACGTGAGGACATATGTATCACTAAATGCCGAGGTGAAGGTGCAAGAGATGGATATTGTGTATCAAATCGAAAAAACGGAATGTCGTTGTGTGAATGGTTGTCTACCCTAACCCTGCCACCTATCACAATCGAAACCTCGATATATATGGTTAGAAGGTGCAACTCACGGATACGGTCATATTTACAACAAATGTAATATTTCAATTATTAGAATACATGTAATAGATATGGCCGGTTAGGTATGACTTTGTCTACCTTTGGTTACCTTCATATATGCTTATAGAAAAGTGATGTATGCTGAGTCATCGACGTGTTAACTATGTGTTATTTGTAAGATGTTGCAATAAAGTATTGCCATAACCCACAAAATGAAACCCATCGATGATTTTGGTCATCGTGTCACACCCTCAATTTCCACTAACGGGGTTTTACGCTAGGCTGTGTGACATAACCAGGATCTCAGATAAGCATCAGTTACACCAAACGACTCGATAATTAAAATCATATAATTGCGTATTTTAATGAAACAAACCCAAATATTTAAGTATTGCGGAAGCGAAAACAGGAAAACATTTAACAACGTTTTGGAACACGCAAACTCGCGTCCAATCCATTTATGTAAGTACATGAAATTAAATCTTGAAAACAGTTGGGATAAACGCGGAATGACATGTAGTGGATGCTGTGCTCCTAAACGTGCCACATCAATGTCTTGAAAGAAAACATGCCAAAGTCAGTACAAAACTGGTGAGTTCACAGTTTATCAGAAAACAGTAAGTATCAGTAATGAAATTCCCGATTTTGTAATCAAAGCATATAATGAGTGGCTAGTCCATAATGATCACTATGTTATGAAGTCGCGACCGAGCTGACATGTAATCAATAATAAAGTAGGCCCGGCTGTGGATTCCCCACCACAATACTGTAAAAACAGGATAACCGTTCACACGTTTGACCAGCTAGCGCGACTAGCCCGGGCGGGGTATGTCAATCCCAGTAGATCTACTAACATCACCTCGCTATTTGCATATTACGGTCCGAAGGGCAAAGTATACAAACATAGTATCATGTATATGCAGTATCACAAAAACCCAATGTAATATAACGTTTATAAAAACAGTGTGTTTCTCTACCCCAAAAATAGTATAAAGTAAAAGTGGGGCTGTAAACTCACACGGCATGTTAAGTATGTATATAAGATGATTAAATAGGATGATAATCGTTGTTCTAATGAACGCCTTCACGAGGTACCTAAGCATGTATATATATTTTAAGATTTAGGTTATTAACAAGGTTTAACGATTATACGGGAACTAGGGTTTCGATAAGATACGTTTTTAACGTAATCATTTATGTTTTGATTAAATTAAAAGGACTATTCATTTAAGTATTCTAGAAATGACTTAAGTATAATATGATAGGGTTTAATAAGTAAATACATCTTTAAAAATAATTAGAATAATGTTTTGATTAATAACAAATTATTATCTAAACCTTTAGTTTATAAGAAAATAATATTTGTAAATAATTTGTGAATTATATATTTCTACAATTATCATGATAAACTTTAATTATAATGCCTATTAATATTATAAAGATTTTATTGTTTCAAGTTCAATTTTACATAAATAATTATTTAGTTATTTTAAAAGAACTTATTTGTATCAACATATAAGTTTAAATATAAGTTTTAAATAAACATTTTAAGATAACTATAATTTTAAAAGAATAACGTTTGAACCGAAATAATTTGTTAGTTGAAACCCATTTTAATAGAATTTAACCAAAATAATATTTTTAAAATATTTTTATAACAATTATTTAATTAATAGAACAATCCAGAAATTATTTGGTAGTTTTAAAAATAAACAAAGTTATAAATAATTTTTATAATTTTTAGAATTTTTTTAGTAATTTTTAAAAGGCTGTAAAAGGCTAAAAAAAATATTGGGGGTGCCCCGGGTCGAACCCGGGACCTCCTGTGTAAGATGGGAACAATGAACCGGTGAACCAAAGGCATCCAGCCGCAAGAGATCTCGGTTCCAATTGTTTTTAAACACCAACCGATTGAACACCCCAAACCGAAGAACCCTAGATCTGAATCGACCAAATTGAAGGTCGATTCGATCTTGATAGCATCTGCAATCATGGGGCTTTTATTCCCCATGAAAAATCGAGCAAGTATATGTATTTAATTACCAGATTCGATGAGGTATTAGTGATGAACAGAAGAAGAAACAGTCGTGGGTGGTGGTGGTGATCGAACGTGGTGTCTGTGTGTTTTAGTTGTAAGTAAATGGTGCAATCGATCAGAGACAGATGGAGGTTCATTATACTCAATTAATTTAGCGATTATTGGTGTTAGTGGTGATCGTGGCCCGGTTGTTTGGCCGAAAATGTGGGTGGTCGGGTTTGGTGGTAATCGCACTAACATTTTTTAAATTAAAAGGAGGCCAGGTTCGATTCATCCACGAGATTGTGTCGGGAACATTATTCTGGTCAAAACCGCGTTAGTTGTGAAGTTTGGCTCTCGCCGGAGAGACGGCCGGAGGTGGCCGGAGAAGGGGGAAGTCGACGGTGGGGGTTGGGAAAAAGAATTTACACAAGTGGTCCCTGCGGTTTTATATGTTTACATTTTGCAGAAACTTTAAATCTCAAATTTCATAAATTACAAAATTAACCCTAAACTTTTTAAATCCAACTTTATACATTCTTACAAAACAATATTATTATTATTATTATTATATTATTATTATTATTATTATTATTATTATTATTATTATTATTATTCTTACAAAATATTAAAATGGATTAATTCGCGATAAACGGGGAAAGTTAGTTTAAATAGTATTAACCGAGAAATTCGGGTTGTCACATTATCCCCTTGTTGCAGGAATTTTCGTTCCGAAAATTAAAACACTAGTGTTAACAAACGAGTGATGAGCAACAGGCCAGTTATCCAGAACATAGACGCGCTAGGTTTTTTGACGATTTCCTAAGAAATTGATGTCTGATCGTTGAAAAGTTGTGGATACCTCTTCTTCATCTGATCGTCGCGTTCCCAGGTGAACTCTGGGTCACGCTTAGAGTTCCATCTAACGCGCACAAGGGGAATTTTGCTACGCTTAGTGTCTTGACTTCTCGATCCATAATCTCTACTGGTTCTTCAACGAAACGAAGCTGTTCATTGATTTCCAGTTCTTCTAATGGAACAACCAGTGATTCATCAACAAGACACTTCCTTAGCCTAAGTGTTACAGGTGTTATAGGCACCCCAATCTCTACTGGTTCTTCAACGAAACGAAGCTGCTCATTTTATAATTATAAAAAATAAATGATTCCACGTGTTCCAATCTAGCACCAATGGACATTGGTCATACACTCATACCTCCACAACCGAAAGTGTTATAGGTATTTGTAACAAGAGCAAGATCAAGAGCAAGATCATTCGATCGAAATAGTTGGTTATCTGAATAATAAACGAGCCATCAAGTCTTCACTGTCAACCTGAAATCAAACACAACTTTACTTTGAAGAAATTCAAACAGCAATACTGCCAAAAATCGAAGTAACAACATTTAAATCTACTGCAACATATAGCTGGAAAACAAAAACACATACTATCAGTTTTTAAAAAAGCAAACTCAAAAACATGATTAATTTAAAAAAAAATGAAGAGCAATCAGTAAACAAGTTGAAGATGAGATTATTAACAGATAAAACCGTATAAAATCTATAGCAAAAGAAAACACAAACACATAATTTCTTTTGCATAAGCATCACAACAGTAATGACATCAAAAAACTGAAACAAAACCCAACGAAAGAAAACAAACTAAAAACATCAACATTTACTCCCAACATATAGCAACAATACAAATCAACCACGCGCTAACTATCAGTTTCTTCACGATCAAACTAAAAAGCGATAAAACAATTAGCAAACATATTGATAATAAACTGCTAACAGATCAAACGCTACAAAACCTATAGCTATACACAAATCAAACACATAACTCCACTTCGAAGAAGAAACATAACAGTATTAGCGTCGAGAACTTAACACAAAACCGAACATGAACAATCAAACTAAAAAACATCAGAACATACTGCAATATATTCCTAAAATCTAACTACCAGTTTTCCGATAAACAAACTCAAAGCACGATCGAATCAAACAAAACGGAGAAAAAACGATCAGTAATCAAGTTAAAGACAAGAGTACTAACAGATCACATAAAACTAAATCTATAGCGAAACTAAATTTAACAAACACAGATCAAAACATACTTGCTATCAGCTTTTTTTCGTCGATTTGCCTCCTTTCATCGTTAGATCCTGCAATCAACAAACATACACATCAAAATCGATGGAGAAATCGCGTAAAACATGAACAAATCGAAGGAAAACTGGTGATAACGATGAAACAAACGTACCTTTGAAGACGAAGAGTTAGGGTTCCGTTAGGGATGGCCGGATGGGGGATTGGAAGAAGGGTAGGGTTTTATTTTAGGTTATTAGAAGAAGGGTAGTTTCGTAAATTTAGTTAAATATTAAAATATATAAAAACTAAATTAACATATATAAAATATATAAAAACTAAACTAAAAAATAATTCGAGCGAAACCGAGCGAGCGACGAGCGAGCGTACCTTTGCTCGTGCTCGGTTCGTTTTCAAACCGAACCGAGCCGCTCGGTTCGTTTACAACCGAGCGGAAAATCGAACGAGCAAAATTCCGAGCATTTTTCGAACGAGTTCGAGCGAGTTTCGAGCGTCGAGCTTTTTGAACAGCCCTATCCTTAGGTTTGACACGTGAAACACATTGTGTACTCCACTGAGTTTGTCAGGTAGGTTCAGTTGATAAGCCACTGGGCCAACCCATTTGACAATCTCAAACGTCCCCACGTATCTAGGGTTTAGTTTTTCCCGCTTTCCAAAGCGTATTACACCCTTCCAGGGTGAGACTTTCAACAGTACCTTATCACCAATCTGAAACTCCAATGGCTTACGACGCTTGTCGCATAACTCTTTTGTCGATCATGTGCTGCTGCCATTCGTTTATGAATTTGCACAATCTTCTCAGTCATTTCATGCACAAGTTCAGGTCCTGTAAGTTGGCTTTCTCCTACTTCTGCCCAACAGATAGGAGATCGGCACTTAGGTCTATACAGTGCCTCAAATGGAGCTGCCTTGATCGAGGTGTGATAACTGTTATTATAGGAGAACTCAACCAATGGTAAATGAGTTTCCCAGCTGCTGCTAAAATCGATCACACAGGCTCGCAACATATCTTCCAATGTCTGGATCGTACGCTTGCTTTGACCATCAGTCTGCGGATGATACGCAGTACTCATATCCAGTCGCGTTCCCAATGATCGTTGTAATGATTGCCTGAAGTGAAAGTGAACCGAGCGTCACGATCAGAAATAATAGATATCGGCACGCCATGCCGAGAGACTATTTCTCTTAAATAGATACGTGTCAGCTTCTCCATTCGATCAGTCTCTCGGATTGCCAGAAAGTGTGCGGATTTCGTTAAGCGATCTACTATAACCCAAATGGTATCGCATTCGCTGGGAGTCCTAGGTAACTTTGTGATGAAGTCCATTGAGATCTACTCCCATTTCCACACTGGAATTTCCGGTTGTTGGAGTAAACCGGATGGTTTCTGGTATTCCACCTTAATCTTGGAACAAGTTAGGCATCTGCTTACGTATGTGGCTATCTCCGCTTTCATTTTCGGCCACCAGTAAAATTCTTTCAAGTCCTGATACATCTTGTCTGAACCTGGATGGATCGAGTAACGTGACTTATAAGCTTCATCCATTATCAGCCCTCGTAAATTCCCGTACTGTGGTACCCAGATCCGTTTCATAAAATAACGGATTCCATCAGCTTTAATCTCCAACTGTTTCTCCATGCCTCGCATGGATTCTGCTCTAAGATTCTCCGTCTTCAAGGCCTCAGATTGAGCAGCTTTGATTTGCACTGGTAGGTTAGAGTGGATAGTCATTTGCAATGCGCGCACCGACGGGACTTTAGGGTTTCCTTACGACTAAGGGCATCGGCTACTACATTAGCCTTACCCGGATGGTACTTGATCACGCAGTCATAATTATGGAGTAATTCTAACCACCGTCGTTGTCGTATGTTCAGTTCCTTCTGGTCATATATGTGCTGGAGGCTTTTATGATCTGTATAGATCGTACACTTGGTTCCATATAAGTAGTACCTCCAGATCTTCAAGGCAAACACTACAGCTCCCAGTTCCAGATCATGTGTTGTGTAGTTCTTCTCATGTACCTTGAGCTGTCTAGATGCATAAGCTATGACTTTGTCACGTTGTATCAATACACACCCCAAACCCTAGATGTATGCATCACAGTAAACAACAAAGTCATCAGTTCCTTCTGGTAAGGCTAGGATTGGTGCGCTGCAGAGTTTGTCTTTAAGCGCCTGAAACGCTGTTTCTTCTTTGCTGCCCCACTTATAAATTATTCCCTTATGAGTTAGGGCAGTCAAAGGTTGCGCCAATTTCGAAAATCCTTCGATAAACCTCTGGTAATAGCCTGCCAAACCAAGGAATTGTCGTACCTCGGTAGCGTCTTCGGTGCCAGCCAATCCTTGATTGCTTAATCTTTGAAGGATCAACATGTATACCCTTTTCATTCACCACATGCCCAAGGAATTGCACTTCACGCATCCAGAAGTCGCATTTTGAGAACTTAGCGTAAAGCTGTTCATTCCTCAGCAATTCCAGTATGGTCCTCAAATGTTCCTCATGATCTTCCTTATTACGGAAGTAGATCAGTATGTCATCAATGAAGACAATGACAAACTTATCCAAATAAGGTTTGCAGACACGGTTCATGAGGTCCATGAAAACTGCTGGGCATTAGTCAGCCCAAAAGGCATTACAGTGAACTCGTAGTGCCCATAGCGAGTCCGGAACGCAGTCTTGGGGATGTCTTCCTCTCGAACCCTCAACTGATGATAACATGATCTCAAGTCAATCCTGGAATAGTAGCTAGATCCTTGCAATTGGTCGAACAAGTCATCAATGCGTGGAAGTGGATACCTATTCTTGATTGTCACCTTGTTCAGTTTGCGATAGTCAATACACATCCTGAAGGTTTCATCTTTCTTTTTGACGAAAAGCACTGGAGATCCCCAGGGTGAAGAGCTGGGACGTATGAATCCCTTGTCTAACAATTCTTGCAATTGTTTAGACAGCTCTTGTAGTTCGTTTGGTGCCAGACGGTACGGCGCCCGAGCGATCGGAGCTGCTCCAGGTGCTAATTCAATCTGGAATTCCACCTGTCTGTGGGGAGGAAGGCCAGGTAGGTCTTCAGGAAATACTTCAGGGAAGTCTCTCACAACTGGAATATTTTTGAATCGCCTTTCACCCGTCTTCGTTTCAGTAACAAGTGCCAACAAGGTAAGATGTCCTTTCCTGAGGCATTTCTGAGCCTTCAATATGATATGATGCCGACCACTGCACCCACCTTATCACCTTCCACTGTAAGAATTTCATCATCCGAGATGGGTAACTTGATCAGCTTCTCCTTGCAAACGATCTCAGCACTTTTCTAGGATAACCAATCCATCCCGACTACTACATCGAAGCTTTCTAGTGTGACAGGAATAAGGTCTATGCAGAAAGTGTGTCCAGATAAGCCTAGCTTACAATTTTTAAACACTTAGGTTGCTGTTATTGTAACCACCCGTATTTTTTTTATATTAACTTATGTTAATATTTGTTAATAATACGATCATGGGGATTTTAATTGCAAGCTTTCGATAATTAATAATAATAATAATAATAATAATAATAACATTAATAATGTTAAGAATAATAATAATAAAAGTCCAGGGGTAAATTCTGTCAATTTGGAAACTTAATAAGAAGTTTCATACATAAAATATAAAAGTTGAAACCGCAGGGACCAATTGTGTAAAATTTTAAAACCCCCGGCTTCCCCCCCCCCCCGATTTTCCGGCGAGACTCCGGCGAGTCTCCGGCCGAACTCCGGCGAAGCCAAAACGATGAAATTACCCAATTTCAACTCACAAAACCGGTTTCAATGCACTCGTGGACTAGTTTCGAACCCACGACACCCATTAAACACGATTAATCATCGGTAAATTCGAATCCAAAGCTTCCACATCGAAATCACTAAATTCCCGACCAAAATCAGTCAATTTATCTGATTTTGAACCCCACAATCACACCGAAAGTTTCTTGGATCCGATTCGAATGGAATTCCAACATAAACACGTGTTGAATCGGTCAAACAAATGGTTATGATCTTCACTTTATTCTCGGATTCGATACCACTCAATTATACACTCGAACAACAATAATGAACAAATAAAAACTACCAACACGATATTTTATAAACACCTAATCGAATTCAGGTGTCAATTCCACCAAAAACAAACACAAACACTGAAATCAATCCTCATCTTCATCGCGACCTGCAACTCACTCGAACCTTACCTTCGGAGTTTCAAAACCTGAAATTGATTAGGGGCTTCTACTCTCGATCATCATCCAAGCTTCTTACCAATTTAATTTGATTATCATCACGGTTTGAGCATCATTCGATTGGCAGCTAGTCGCGGACCTGTTCTTCATCGAGTTCAGTTTCAAATCAACACCATATAGGTAATTATACACATCCACATACTCGGTTTTTCATGGGGAATAAAAGCCCCATGATTTCAGAAGCAATCATAATCGAATTAGGGTTCAATTGGTGGGATTCGAACCTAGGGCTCGAATGGGATTTGGGGGAACCGTTTATCAATGGTTATAAACAACTGAAACCAAATCATAACGCGGCTTAGGCCTTTGGTTCACCGGTTCCATGCTTCCATCTCACACAGAAGGTCCCGGGTTCGACCCCGGGCACCTACACTATTTTTTTAAGGCCTTTTAAGCCTTTAAAAATTCAGAAAAAATTCTAAAAATCATAAAAACACTTTTACAAACATTAAAATTTTAAAAAACCACTTAATTACTTTCTGAAATTTATTTTTATATTTTATTCATTTATTTTTATTTGTTTTAAATAAATAAAATAACTAATTATATTTTCCACCAATTTATAATTAGTGTATAATACATAATTATACAATAAATAAATTGAATCCAATATATATACATAGTTATATATTATTCAATTATCGAAACAACTGTTATTTGAATAAATTACATTTTACATAATCGTATACAATTTATAACTCATGTATATAATTAACATACAATATATAGTTATGCTTACTTATGAATAAATGTATTATATACATATAATCATGTATATAATTATACATATAATTATATATAATTACTTGATTATATATGATTATGAATATAATTATACATATACAATTTATTAATAAATTGTATAAATGTATAACTTACACGTATAAATTTCTATTAAAATTCTTGACATAATCACTTTCAATAAATTCGTTTATTTCAAGACATTCAAACCAAATAAAATTAATCAATTTAAACTACCATTCAAAACCCAATGGAAATCCTAATACATTCCCAAATTCCCAAATTATTATTATTCTAACTCGAGACACCGTTCCTTAGGTTAATCATAAGAAAATCGTTGGTGTATAATCTATCACGTCCAAATTCAAATCTCATCAAATCAAGTGAGTATTCATATCCCTTTTTTATATCATTTCTTATTTGGGGGAAATCATGTGATACAATATATTCAATCATGATATTCTGTTGTTGTTTCATTCTAAATTCAATTCAAGACAGGTTATGTTATTACTTGCAATTATGTGAACATACTATGATAAACTGGACGACAGTAAAACCCTAATTCAATCAATCAATCCTGTATCAATGGTAGATCTACTGGTTTGGATAACCCACCCCACATGGCTTACGAGTGGTGATTATGCCAGAGGCAATTAGTCAATCTATGGTGTTTGTGTGGAGTCTATTATATGCAAGTGTCAAGTCAAGGGGTTTATATTATGTCGGTTTATCTATATGCTTCGCTATTGCCATATAAGTCTTAATATTACCTTGTGAATTGAATTATTCTCAATCAATCAATCAATCTATATGTATATTCAAAACTGTGATTACTCACCAGCTAACTCGTTAGCTGACTTTATTTTCTCACATGATTTCAGGTTAAGCAAGATAGTGGACTTCTACGTGCTCATTTAAGACACGGACTTAGTTAAAATAAAAGACAATTATTATTTGTGGTTTCGATTGTTGTATTTGTGTATATTAAACTTATATTATCTTGTAATCTGATTTTAATATTATTTCTACTATTAGACAACCATGTGTTATGAACAATCAATCATTCCCTCGTCCGCTCCGATGATTCCGCCGTCGGTCGGGGTGTGACAGATTGGTATCAGAGCCATGGTTATAGGGAATTAGGTTATTAGAAATGTAATGACCTAGACTATAACTAAGTACCTTACACATGAGTCCTCTCATGTATATTATATAGATAGGATTATATGTGTGCTTTACATGTTTATACTTGATTATATGATTATATGCCCTATGTGATTCTTCCTATACTTTGATTCTTATCAATGCACATACAAATCTTAAATCATATTCAAGGCATTGTGTGCCTAAATCAAATGGTTTTCAAAATGAGCTTTGAATCGTTATTCGTGGTTTTCAAAATCTCGTCAAAGCCTGTGTCTCACAACTGAATACATGTAATGCTGGAAGAGTAGGATGCCTGTATCTCAGGGTGTTCTGTCTAGGCAAGGTATTCGCATAAATCCAAACCAACCGATGGACCTGTCTACCTTACCTGGGAACCCTCGGGATGAGTATCTGCTTATAGGTACGCATGTCTTCAACAAAGTTGTGATTGACCCAATACTTTGATTAGTCAACGTATTCGCTTTGATTTACGAATCAAACGATTACACTCGGAACATATCATTGTTATTATGCCAAATTCCTGATTTTCGTTTACAAATTATATAACTCATATTACCTAATTCTCATAAAATCCTAATGATATTTCAGAATGTCTTCTCGTCAAAACCGCTCCCGATCTAGAAGCTCTGGCCGCAAGATTGCTGCTATAGTGGCACGTGAAGTTGCTGCGGTCATTCCAACTCTACTTACCCATTTGAACCAAGGCAACAATACTGTTCAAAACCTAACTGTACCAAATCCTCCCAAAACTTGTACTTACAAACAATTCAGTTCTTGCAACCCCACCAAGTTCAGTGGAACTGAAGGAGCTACCGGATTACTACAATGGTTCGAAAGCATCGAGAACACTTTCCTCAACAGCGAATGCCCTGAAAATCTGAAAGTCTGGTATGCCACAAGTGTTCTTCAAAAGAGAGCACTCACTTGGTGGAACGGTGAGAAACGAACCCGTGGAACTGATGCCGCATTAGCATTGACGTGGGATGAAGTTAAGGAGCTCATGACTCGGGAATTCTGTCCGAGAAATGAAATTAAGAAATTGGAAGCTGAGTTCTGGGACTTAACTCAAGAAAGTGGAGAAAATATAGCTTATACCAACCGATTTCATGAACTGAGTCTACTTGTTCCTCACCTGGTTACTCCTTTATCTCGGGCTATCGAGAAATACATCGGTGGTCTACCCATGCAAATTCAAGACACAGTGTGGGGTAGAAATCCTGCAACCTTGGAAGATACCATCCGGTTAGCTGCTCAGTTAACTGATAATCATGTCAAGGCTGGAACCCTGACTAGGAAGGGTGCTAAGAAGGTGCCTGAGAAACCCTCAGCTGAACCCCCTAAAGAGGAAAAACCTGAACCTTCTCAAAACAAGAAGAGGAAGGCTAAATCCCAAAACTTTGCTGTGATTACCCCTGCTGTGCCAATTAATCAAGTCCCTCCAACTCGCCAACCAGTAGTTAACAATCAACCGCTGATGAAAAAGCCCTACGCTGGACCCTTTCCGCAGTGTAACAACTGCAAGTATCACCATCCTGTAACACCTGTAATTTCTTATTAAAGAAATTAAAAGAATGAAATAGAAAGAAAAGGGAAGGAAATAAAAGTCTACTTTTGTGGAAGGGCCAAAAGTGCCAAATGGGCAAACTCCCTATTAATTTTGATAGAAAAGGTGGTATGGCCTCCCACGTTGCCTGAGTATTCTTTCATTTGATATTTTAAGAGAGAGAGAGCAGCAGGAGCAGAACACTATCGGGATTTTTGAAGAAGAACCTGAGAAACTCGAAGTTTTTGGTAAGAAATCTCGAAATTTTGATGTTTAGGACGATTCTAGAACCATTTATGGGCTTATAAATGTAACTAGTGTGTTCGGGTTGCACTGTGTGTGTGATTTAGGTGTAGAAACGACTGAGAAGTTCAAGGAAAGGGCATCCAAAACCCGAAGACAAATTAAGGTGAGTTTCTAGACCCCTTTTACTGGTTTTTAAATGTTTTGGGGCTGGAAAATGCATGCAAGTATGTTTTTGTAAAATTTGGGTTGATACCCGTATGAAATGAATGTATATATGTTTATGTTTATGTTAGATTTATGCCTAGAATCATATGTATATGCTTAGAACTAGGCATTATGATGTTTGGGACTTGGACTATGAATTATACACATGAACAGGTTGCTAATATGTCTGAAATTGGGACTTAGAATAAATAAGCACAAGTTGATGAGTCCACCAGTGCTCATACGACCAACAGTGTGGTCGTATGACCAGGATTTTTCTAAGTGTTAAAGCCCATTAGGACTCATACGACCAACAGTGTGGTCGTATGACCAGGAGATATAATTTTCTAAGTGTTGATGAGTCTAACAGGACTCATACGACCAACAGTGTGGTCGTATGACCAAGTTATATTTCTAAGTGTTGGCCCAATAGGACTCATACGACCAACAGTGTGGTCGTATGACCAGGTGATGAAATTTTCTAAGTGTGTTGAAGAGTCTAATAGGGCTCATACGACCAACAGTGTGGTCGTATGATCAGAACATAATTCTAAGTATGGGATGGTACGACCAATAGTGCTCATACGACCAACAGTGTGGTCGTATGACCTGATGATAATTCTAAGTATAAGATGAAAAGTCCAGCAGTGCTCTTACGCCTAACAGGGCTCATACGCCCAGAGGGCTTATACGCCCAACAGGGCTAAAACGCCCAGAAAACTTAGAATTTTACAGAAATTTCCTGTAAATCCGAAGTTCGAGGTTTGACCAGGGTTGACTAGGGTTAATAAATGATGAGGTTTCATGCATGTAAGGATGATTATGATTAACCCTTATTGTTACTGATATTATTATCAGTGTATTATTATTGTTAACAATATTATCAATAAATATTGTTAAGTATGGTATGATGCTAGGTATGATGATGAATGCCTGATGATGAATGTATGATGATGAATGTATGATGAGTGTGTATGTTCCTTGAAATTGTGTATGCTTATCTTTCTGAAGCTTTACGAATAACGAGAATGAACTAATGAAGTATTATGTAACGTAAAGTGAAAGATAATGAAAGAGGAACATGATGATGAATGCATGTATTAACGAATGAACGAAAAGAAGAATGATGATGAATACATGCATAAATGAATGAACGAAAGTCTTGCATGGTCTAAGGGGCACGAGATGGAATTGACGATTATGAAGTCTTGGAAATGGTGCTTAGTTCTAGTAACTAGGCCTATTACGAGCCTTATGGTAGATTATGGACAGTGAGCCATAGTTGCCTTAAGAACAACGGGGCAGTGTCTTTGTGACCTGTCACGGGATAGTTGTTACAGCAGGAGTGGTGACGATCACTTATGGGGTTAACGTGACCCCGGATGAGACGTTGTCGGTCTATGGACAGAGAGCCATAGGGGCAACGAGGTTGTCGGTCTATGGACAGAGAGCCATAGGGCAACCAGGTTGTCGGTCTATGGACAGAGATCCATAGGGGCAACCAGGTGTCGGTCTATGGACTGAGAGCCATAGGGGCACCAGGTGTCGGTCTATGGACTGAGAGCCATAGGGGCACCAGACAGATACGATATGCTTTGTCGGCTCATGGGTTGGAACCATGAGGGCAGAGAAGAAAGGTGACCCTTAGAGTTTTGCATGCTTGACGAATGAAAGTTAAAGAACGTATGAATGAATGTAAAGAATGTATGTACGAATGTGAATGAGAACGATGAACGGTACACGAATGAAAACTAATGAACGAATGATGAAGATAATAATGAAATTACCTACGTGTACGTACGATGCGTGAACACATATGCATAACGAACGTTTTGGAATGAAAAGTAAAGTATTTTAATTACAAAACTAGAACTCACTCAGCAACGCTGACTTTTATGTATTTTCCAGTTGGCAGGTGACAGGTTGCTGAGGATGGCACACAGGGGTGGCTACTTGGTGGGCAAGACTGACATCCATTATGTTTTTGACGATACTGTTGTTTTGTAATCCATTCGATTAAATATTTTGTGACTTGTGAGCTAGAATGTATTGCTTAACAACAGTGTTTAAATGAACGGATGGTTTTGTTTAAATAATTCCGCTGCTTAAAATTATATTATGCATGTTTTATGCTGTGAATGACCAACTATGAGGTGCCCGGAAAGGGGGCCTTACAAGTTGGTATCAGAGCTAAAGTTTAAGTAAAATGGGTAAATTTTCAAAATGAACCTTAACTTAAACTGAGAATGGGACGGAAAGAGGGATGTCAGCCCGAGTAGCCATGTGCCATCAGGTATTGCTTTTCTTAAAAGTTAATCAGTGTTATATGCGTGTGCTATGTGATTTATGTGTTCTTAGTAGATTTAGATGCTGATGTAGTCAGGATAGGAAGTGCTTGGGGTGTGAAGAGTAAAGTAAGTGGCTAATCACAACTGGCCACTGTAATTAGGGACTTACTATACTTGACATAAACTGAGCTATGCCTTGAATGACTGTTTTAGTGTTTGAATCTTATAGTGCATAGGAAAATGGCTGGGAAGAAACCTTCTAAGGCTGCTAGAGGTAGAGGTCATCCGCGTATGACTAGGAACAGCACTAAAGCTCCTGAGACGGCTCCTGTGAACCCTGAGGTTCCTGACCGGAATGAAGAAACAGAGAATGCTAGTTTGAATGCCTCAGCTAGGGAGGCGATTGCTGATGAGGTACACCAGGTCCTACAGGCAGTTATGCCATCAGTAGTGACCGATGTTATTCGAGCTATAAGGAACGAGGAAAGGAAGGAAAAAGAGGACAGGAGAGGGTCGACTGAAAAGGAGAGCAAGGAAGAAGAGGAACGACCGGATCCTGAGATAGTAATATCTGACAAGGAGAGAGATGATGTAGTAGGGGCGACGACCAAGGGGTGCAGTTACGGGGCATTTCAAAGGTGCAAGCCCCCGACTTTTGATGGAAATGGCACTGCTGCAACTGCTCAACGATGGGTAAGGGAGATGGAAGCGGTACTCGAGATCAGCGAGTGCCGTGAGGATCAGAAGGTGAAGTTTGCCACCCACTCCTTTACTGACTCAGCACTATGCTGGTGGGACAATATTGTCCAAGCGGAGGGTTCCAGGGCCATCGGGAAAATGAAGTGGTCCGAGTTGAAGAAGCTAGTAATTGAGGAATTCTGTCCTCACAGAGAACTTGATAAGGTCGAGAGGGATTTCCTGCAACTCGAGGCGGGAACCATGACACACCAGCAATACACTACCAAATTCAATGAAATGGCAAGGCTGGTGCCGGATCAAGTGACACCGGTATCTCGAAAGATTAACCGGTACATTCAGGGACTGCCAGCCGACATCCGCAGGCACTTGATTACTGCCCGACCAAGCACCTTTAGGTCGGCAGTAGACTTAGCTGGGAGGCTTTATGACGAGAGGGAAGTGATGGTGGTGGAATCAAAGAAGGCCGGTGGTGACCGAAACTGGAATGGAAAGCGGTTCGGGCGTGGTGGCTTTACCCCGAATAACAAGAAGGCGAGAAGGGATAACCGTAGGGTGGGGTCATCAAGCTCGGGACCCAAAAGATGTGACAAGTGTGGTAAGGAGCACGGTGGTGAATGTAGATGGGGGTTAAACGTCTGTTTCAGGTGTGGGAAATCCGGTCATATGGCTAAAGACTGTAAGGCTGCGAGGTGTTTCAACTGTGGTGAAGCGGGGCATATGAGTAAAGATTGCAAGAAGTCGAGGGCTGAGAGTTCCGGAGGAAAGAAGGTGGCAGGGACTGAGGGGCAGAAGACGAGTGCCAGAGCTTTCACCATGACCAGAGAGGAGGCTAGGACGGACCCCGATGTGGTGTCAGGTACGTTTCTAGTAAATCAAACTCTTGCTTCTGTGATATTTGATTCTGGTGCTAGTAGGAGTTTCATTTCTGCCACTTCCTGTGATAAATTGTCTGCTAGTAGAAATGCATTGATGAGCCCTTTGATGTAGAAACCGCTATTGGTAAGTCCACTAGAGTTACTGACGTGATAGAGGACTGTACCATAGAGTTAGAAGGCCATAGGTTTGCTGCCAAATTACATGTGATGCCCCTAGGAGGATTTGATGTAGTGTTAGGGATGGATTGGTTAGCAACCTATGAAGCGAATATCATGTGCCGAAAGAAGATGATTAGGTTGACGGCGACTGACGGAAGTCCGGTGACAATATATGGCGATCGGGTTACGATGATTCCGAAGGTGATCTCGATGGCGGTGGCGGGGAAGTGTATGAGGCGCGGATGTAGCGCCTACTTATGTTATGTAAAGAATGTAGAGACGCCAACACCACAACTATCTGATGTACCAGTTGTGCGTGACTTTCCGGACGTGTTTCCCGAAGACTTATCGGGATTGCCACCTGACCGAGAGATCGAATTCCAGATCGACCTGATACCGGGTGCCCAACCTGTCGCAAAAGCACCGTATCGCTTGGCTCCGACAGAGATGAAAGAATTGATGGAGCAACTGCAGGAGTTGCTTGACAAGGGTTTTATTAGACCGAGTATCTCTCCTTGGGGTGCTCCGGTCTTGTTTGTGAAGAAGAAGGACGGTAGCATGAGAATGTGTGTCGACTACCGTGAGTTGAACAAGCTAACGGTAAAGAATCGGTATCCGTTACCGAGAATCGATGACTTGTTCGACCAACTCCAGGGTGCCAGTTGGTTCTCGAGGATAGATCTTCGATCTGGCTACCATCAATTGAAAGTAAGGGAGCAGGACATTCCTAAAACAGCTTTCCGTACGCGTTATGGACACTATGAGTTTCTCGTTATGTCATTCGTTCTAACTAACGCGCCAGCTGCTTTTATGGATTTGATGAACCGAGTGTGTCGGCCAATGTTAGATAAATCAGTAATTGTGTTCATTGATGATATTCTGATTTATTCAAAGAGCGAAGAAGAGCATGCCGGTCACATTCGGGAAGTATTGGAGACTTTGAGGAGGGAGAAGTTGTATGCTAAGTTCTCCAAATGTGCTTTTTGGCTACGCGAGGTGCAATTTCTGGGTCATGTGGTAAATGCAGAGGGAATTATGGTGGACCCAACAAAGGTTGAGGCTGTAATGCAATGGAAATCACCAAAGACGCCATCCGAGATTCGTAGCTTCTTGGGATTGGCGGGCTATTACAGGAGATTTATTCAGGATTTCTCCAAGATAGCCTCACCTTTGACTAAGTTGACTCGCAAGGATGTGAAATTCGTGTGGGGTCGAGAGCAGGAGACGGCTTTTGAGGAGTTGAAGGCAAGACTAACACAAGCTCCTGTCTTGACATTGCCCAAGGGGAATGAAGACTTAGTGGTCTATTCGGATGCATCTTATTCTGGGCTAGGTTGCGTGTTGATGCAACGTGGAAGGGTAATAGCCTATGCATCCCGACAACTGAAAATCCACGAAGCCAACTATCCCACACACGATCTAGAATTAGCTGCGGTGGTTTTCGCGTTGAAGATTTGGCGACACTATCTATACGGGACGAAGTGCACAATCTTCACCGACCACAAAAGTTTGAAGTACTTTTTCGAACAGAAAGATCTTAACATGAGGCAGAGACGATGGTTGGAACTAATAAAGGATTATGATTGCGAAATCCATTACCATCCGGGCAAGGCCAACGTGGTGGCCGATGCCCTTAGCCGAAAAGAACGACCTGAGCCGATTCGGGTGAAAGCTTATCAGCTGATCATGACCCCCGACGTGATGACACAGGTTAAGGAGTTTCAGGACGAGGCTTTGAAAGAAGATCGTCTTAACTCTGAAAGGATGAGAGGTCTAGTGACGGAATTGGGTGAGAACACTCTTGGTGTTAAGACCCGATTTGGGCGAATGTGGATTCCTCGATACGGGGATCTACGTGGAAGAATCATGGATGAGGCCCATAAGACCCGATACTCCATTCACCCCGGTGCTACCAAAATGTACCATGATATGAAAAAGGATTACTGGTGGCCGGGTATGAAACGTGACGTAGTGGAGTATGTGAGTAAATGCCTGACTTGTTTACAAGTGAAGGCGGAACACCAGAAACCCTACGGGAAGATCCAACCGTTGGATATACCCGAGTGGAAGTGGGAGCATATCACCATGGACTTCATCACGAAGTTACCACGTACCCCTAGGGGGTATGATGCTATATGGGTGATAGTTGACCGCTTGACAAAGAGTGCCCACTTCCTACCGATCCGCGAAACGTACTCATCTGAAAGATTGGCGGATCTGTTCATCAAAGAAATTGTAGCTCGTCATGGTGTACCGGTGTCTATTGTGTCTGATCATGACACCCGGTTTACCTCCAAGTTTTGGAAAAGATTTCATGATGCAATGGGGACGAGACTACACATTAGTACAGCATATCACCCTCAGACAGACGGTCAGTCTGAGAGGACGATCCAAACACTCGAAGACATGCTTCGGGCGTGCGTGATCGATTTTGGAGGAAATTGGGATGATCACCTGCCGTTAGCAGAATTCTCGTACAACAACAGTTATCATGCCAGCATTGGCATGCCACCTTACGAGATGTTATACGGTAGGAGATGTAGGACGCCCGTGTGCTGGGGAGACATTAGGCAGAAAGAGTTGGGAGGTGTTGAGGTAATTGAAGCAACGACTGAGAAGTTAGAAAAGATCAAAGCCTTCATGAAGGCGGCGAAAGATAGGCAAAAGTCGTATGCTGACAAGAGGCGAAGACCGATAGAGTTCAAGGTTGGTGACCGAGTAATGTTGAAGGTCTCGCCCTGGAAAGGGATCATTAGATTCAGGAAACGAGGTAAGCTAAGCCCGAGGTACATAGGACCTTTCCGAATTGTTGCACGGGTAGGAGAGGTGGCCTATCGACTTGAATTGCCAGATGAGTTAAGCGGAATTCATCCCACATTCCATGTATCTCATCTGAGGAAGTGCTTAGCTGATGAAGATATGATTGTTCCACTGGAGGATATTGAAGTAGACGAACGGCTCAATTACGTGGAGTAACCAGTGGCAATCATCGATCGTAAAGAAAAGAGGTTGAGGAATAAAGTGGTTCCTCTTGT
Organism: Flaveria linearis; assembly: GCA_024085815.1. NCBI lineage: Eukaryota > Viridiplantae > Streptophyta > Magnoliopsida > Asterales > Asteraceae > Flaveria > Flaveria linearis. The sequence goes on from CM044006.1 coordinate 63,681,669, forward strand.
GCGTGTACAGTGGAAGCACAGGAAGGGATCCGAGTCTACGTGGGAGAACGAGGAGGAGATGAGACAACATTACCCACCACTGTTTGAGGAATAACAGGTTTCAGGGACGAAACCTATATAAGGGGGGTGGACTTGTAACACCCGTAATTTCTTATTAAAGAAATTAAAAGAATGAAATAGAAAGAAAAGGGAAGGAAATAAAAGTCTACTTTTGTGGAAGGGCCAAAAGTGCCAAATGGGCAAACTCCCTATTAATTTTGATAGAAAAGGTGGTATGGCCTCCCAAGTTGCCTGAGTATTCTTTCATTTGATATTTTAAGAGAGAGAGAGCAGCAGGAGCAGAACACTATCGGGATTTTTGAAGAAGAACCTGAGAAACTCGAAGTTTTTGGTAAGAAATCTCGAAATTTTGATGTTTAGGACGATTCTAGAACCATTTATGGGCTTATAAATGTAACTAGTGTGTTCGGGTTGCACTGTGTGTGTGATTTAGGTGTAGAAACGACTGAGAAGTTCAAGGAAAGGGCATCCAAAACCCGAAGACAAATTAAGGTGAGTTTCTAGACCCCTTTTACTGGTTTTTAAATGTTTTGGGGCTGGAAAATGCATGCAAGTATGTTTTTGTAAAATTTGGGTTGATACTCGTATGAAATGAATGTATATATGTTTATGTTTATGTTAGATTTATGCCTAGAATCATATGTATATGCTTAGAACTAGGCATTATGATGTTTGGGACTTGGACTATGAATTATACACATGAACAGGTTGCTAATATGTCTGAAATTGGGACTTAGAATAAATAAGCACAAGTTGATGAGTCCACCAGTGCTCATACGACCAACAGTGTGGTCGTATGACCAGGATTTTTCTAAGTGTTAAAGCCCATTAGGACTCATACGACCAACAGTGTGGTCGTATGACCAGGAGATATAATTTTCTAAGTGTTGATGAGTCTAACAGGACTCATACGACCAACAGTGTGGTCGTATGACCAAGTTATATTTCTAAGTGTTGGCCCAATAGGACTCATACGACCAACAGTGTGGTCGTATGACCAGGTGATGAAATTTTCTAAGTGTGTTGAAGAGTCTAATAGGGCTCATACGACCAACAGTGTGGTCGTATGATCAGAACATAATTCTAAGTATGGGATGGTACGACCAATAGTGCTCATACGACCAACAGTGTGGTCGTATGACCTGATGATAATTCTAAGTATAAGATGAAAAGTCCAGCAGTGCTCTTACACCTAACAGGGCTCATACGCCCAGAGGGCTTATACGCCCAACAGGGCTAAAACGCCCAGAAAACTTAGAATTTTACAGAAATTTCCTGTAAATCCGAAGTTCGAGGTTTTGACCAGGGTTGACTAGGGTTAATAAATGATGAGGTTTCATGCATGTAAGGATGATTATGATTAACCCTTATTGTTACTGATATTATTATCAGTGTATTATTATTGTTAACAATATTATCAATAAATATTGTTAAGTATGGTATGATGCTAGGTATGATGATGAATGCCTGATGATGAATGTATGATGATGAATGTATAATGAGTGTGTATGTTCCTTGAAATTGTGTATGCTTATCTTTCTGAAACTTTACGAATAACGAGAATGAACTAATGAAGTATTATGTAACGTAAAGTGAAAGATAATGAAAGAGGAACATGATGATGAATGCATGTATTAACGAATGAACGAAAAGAAGAATGATGATGAATACATGCATAAATGAATGAACGAAAGTCTTACATGGTCTAAGGGGCACGAGATGGAATTGACGGTTATGAAGTCTTGGAAATGGTGCTTAGTTCTAGTAACTAGGCCTATTACGAGCCTTATGGTAGATTATGGACAGTGAGCCATAGTTGCCTTAAGAACAACGGGGCAGTGTCTTTGTGACCTGTCACGGGATAGTTGTTACAGCAAGAGTGGTGACGATCACTCATGGGGTTAACGTGACCCCGGATGAGACGTTGTCGGTCTATGGACAGAGAGCCATAGGGGCAACAAGGTTGTCGGTCTATGGACAGAGAGCCATAGGGGCAACCAGGTTGTCGGTCTATGGACAGAGAGCCATAGGGGCAACCAGGTGTCGGTCTATGGACTGAGAGCCATAGGGGCACCAGGTGTCGGTCTATGGACTGAGAGCCATAGGGGCACCAGACAGATACGATATGCTTTGTCGTCTCATGGGTTGGAACCATGAGGGCAGAGAAGAAAGGTGACCCTTAGAGTTTTGCATGCTTGACGAATGAAAGTTAAAGAACGTATGAATGAATGTAAAGAATGTATGTACGAATGTGAATGAGAACGATGAACGGTACACGAATGAAAACTAATGAACGAATGATGAAGATAATAATGAAATTACCTACGTGTACGTACGATGCGTGAACACATATGCATAACGAACGTTTTGGAATGAAAAGTAAAGTATTTTAATTACAAAAATAGAACTCACTCAGCAACGCTGACTTTTATGTATTTTCCAGTTGGCAGGTGACAGGTTGCTGAGGATGGCACACAGGGGTGGCTACTTGGTGGGCAAGACTGACATCCATTATGTTTTTGATGATACTGTTGTTTTGTAATCCATTCGATTAAATATTTTGTGACTTGTGAGCTAGAATGTATTGCTTAACAACAGTGTTTTAAATGAACGGATGGTTTTGTTTAAATAATTCCGCTGCTTAAAATTATATTATGCATGTTTTATGCTGTGAATGACCAACTGTGAGGTGCCCGGAAAGGGGGCCTTACACATCCCGCTAACGTTCAATGTCGTCAATGCACCAACTGTGGTCGTTTCGGCCATACATTCAACGTGTGCAAGAATACTGCAAGGGTTCCAGTTACCACACCGACTGTTCAGCATACCCCGATAATCACGCAAACAAGAGCTTGCTACCAATGCGGAGATCCTAACCATTTTCGCAACCAATGTCCGAAGCTTCTCAAGACCGTCCCTGCAGCTCAAGGTCGAGCATTCAACATCAATACCCAACAAGCCCAAGTTAGCAACGACGTGGTGAACGGTATGTTCCAAATTAATAATCAATACGCTTCGATTCTTTTTGACACCGGTGCAGATAAAAGCTTTGTATCCTTAGACTTTGAGCCATTACTTGCTAGTGCCCGAACACAGCTAGACAACCCCTTTACGGTAGAGATAGCTGACGGAAAACCCATTACAATTAATTCTGTTATTCCCGACTGTACTTTGAATCTAAGCGAGCATGATTTCCCTATCAATCTTATACCCATGCAACTGGGTAGTTTCGATGTTATAGTAGGCATGGACTGGTTATCAAAAAATCATGCCGAGGTGATTTGTCACGAAAAGATCATTCGTATTCCTCTCCCGACTGGAAGCATACTACAAATCTACGGGGAAAAACCTTACAAGGGGCTTAAACTCATGTCTTGTACCAAAGCTCAAAAGTACATCCGCAAACATTACGTGGCTTTCTTAGCCCATATCGTGAAGGCAGATGAGAAATCTAGGAAGATTGAAGACATTCCGGTTGTTCGAGAGTTTCCCGAAGTCTTTCCCGAAGACTTAACCGGTCTTCCTCCCGTTCGTCAAGTTGAATTCCGAATCGACCTTGTACCTGGTGCAACTCCCGTGGCAAAATCTCCTTATCGACTTGCACCATCTGAGATGCAAGAACTTGCTAGCCAATTGCAAGAACTGTCAGACAAAGGATTCATTCGCCCGAGCTCGTCACCATGGGGAGCTCCGGTCTTATTCGTGAAGAAAAAGGATGGCTTATTCCGTATGTGCATTGACTATCAAGAACTCAACAAACTCACAATCAAGAACCGTTACCCATTACCCAGAATCGACGATCTGTTTGATCAGCTTCAAGGAGCCACTCATTTTTCAAAGATCGATCTTCGTTCTGGTTATCACCAACTCCGTGTGCACGATGATGACATCCCAAAAACCGCTTTCCGAACGAGATATGGCCATTACGAGTTTACAGTGATGCCATTCGGGTTAACCAACGCACCGGCAGTATTCATGGATTTAATGAATCGCGTGTGCCGGCCATACCTAGACAAATTCATGATCGTATTTATCGACGACATCTTGATATACTCCAAATCAAAATCCGATCACGAGAATCACCTTCGTCTAATACTTGAACTTCTGAAGAAAGAGAGACTCTACGCCAAATTCTCAAAATGTGAATTCTGGCTTAATGAGGTTCAATTTCTTGGTCACATAGTAAACAGCAAGGGAATTCACGTTGATCCCGCAAAGATCGAGGCAATAAAGAAATGGGGAGAACCTAAAACTCCTACAGAGATTCGTTCATTCCTTGGTTTAGCCGGATATTATCGACGTTTTATTCCTAACTTCTCGAAGATTGCTGTGCCACTCAGTCACTCACTGCTTTGACCCACAAGGATAAGCCTTTTTCTTGGGGGCCTGATCAAGAAAAAGCATTTCAAACCCTCAAGCAAAAGTTGTGTGAAGCGCCGATTTTAACACTTCCTGATGGAAACGACAATTTCGTTGTCTATTGTGACGCTTCAAAACAAGGTCTAGGTTGCGTTCTCATGCAGCGAGGCAAAGTTATAGCTTATGCTTCAAGACAATTGAAGATTCATGAGAAAAATTATACGACGCACGATCTTGAATTGGGTGCTGTCGTATTCGCACTCAAAATCTGGAGACACTATCTCTATGGCACTAAATGTGTTGTATTCACCGATCATAAGAGTCTCCAGTACATCTTCAACCAAAAGGAGCTTAACATGAGGCAACGATGATGGGTCGAACTACTCAATGACTACGACTGTGAGATTCGTTACCACCCCGGTAAAGCTAATGTCGTAGCCGATGCATTAAGTCGTAAGGGCCAAGTTATGCTTCAAAGTGTTACCATTCAAACCAACCTCTTGACCCGTATACTCGAAGCTCAACACGAATCAGTCACCGAGGGCAACATGTATGAGGAAATTTCATGCGGTGCTGAACTCCAATTGGAAACCAAGTCGGACGGACTACTGTATTTTCTAAATCGACTTTGGATTCTGAATCGCGATAATCTTCGAACAACCATCATGGATGAGGCTCATAAGGCTCGTTATTCTATTCATCCGGGAGCAGATAAGATGTTCATGAATCTTCGGAACCAATATTGGTGGCCCGACATGAAGAAGGATATAGCCTTGTATGTATCTAAATGCCTCACATGTTCCAAAGTCAAAGCCGAGCATCAACGTCCCTCTGGATTACTCGTACAACCCGAGGTTCCATTATGGAAATGGGAAAGCATATCCATGGATTTCATCACCAAGCTGCCTCGTACCGCTAGTGGTCACGATAGTATCTGGGTTATCATTGATCGATTGACAAAGTCGGCTCATTTCATTCCAATTCGGGAAGATTATCGAGTCGAGAAATTGGCTCGTATTTACATTAATGAAATAGTCAGTCGGCATGGTGTACCTTTAGATATTATCTCTGATCGCGATGGTCGTTTCATCTCTCATTTCTGGAAAAGTCTCCAAGCAGCTCTCGGGACTCAACTAAATCTTAGCACAGCCTATCACCCGCAAACCGACGGTCAGACTGAAAGAACGATACAAACCCTCGAGGATATGCTCCGGGCTTGTGTCATTGATTTCAGTGGATCGTGGGATTCTCATCTCCCGTTGATTGAATTCTCTTATAATAACAGTTACCATACCAGCATCCAGATGGCACCATTTGAGGCCTTGTATGGCCGAAAGTGTCGATCTCCCATCTGCTGGTCTGAAGTTGGTGAATCACAGATTACTGGTCCGGAATTGATACAAGAAACAACCGAAAAAATTCATAAGATCCGTGATAACTTGGTCGCTGCTAGAAATCGTCAAAAGCATTATGCTGACAAAAGACGTAAGCCTATGGAATACAATGTCGGTGATCTCGTACTTCTTAAGGTGTCACCTTGGAAGGGAGTGATTCGCTTTGGAAAGAAAGGGAAGCTAGCACCTCGTTACGTGGGTCCATTCAAAGTGCTCGAGCGAATTGGGAAAGTGGCCTACAAGCTGGAACTACCCCAGGAACTTAGCAATATACATCCGACGTTTCATGTGTCCAACCTCAAGAAATGTCTTGCCGATGAAAATCACCACATTCCACTCGACGAAGTCAAGATTGATGAATCTATGCACTTTATTGAGAAACCTGTGGAAATCATGGATCGGGAAGTTAAACAACTCAAACGCAGTCGGATACCCATTGTCAAAGTTCGGTGGGAGTCTAAACGTGGGCCAGAGTACACCTGGGAACGTGAGGACCAAATGAAAACCAAGTACCCTCATCTTTTCCTTTCAGCCTCCTTGTGAATTAAAATTTCGGGACGAAATTTCCTAAAGCAGGGGAGACTGTAACCACCCGTATTTTTTTATATTAACTTCTGTTAATATTTGTTAATAATACGATCATGGGGATTTTAATTGCAAGCTTTCGATAATTAATAATAATAATAATAATAATAACATTAATAATGTTAAGAATAATAATAATAAAAGTCCAGGGGTAAATTCTGTCAATTTGGAAACTTAATAAGAAGTTTCATACATAAAATATAAAAGTTGAAACCGCAGGGACCAATTGTGTAAAATTTTAAAACCCCCGGCTTCCCCCCCCCCCCAATTTTCCGGCGAGACTCCGGCGAGTCTCCGGCCGAACTCCGGCGAAGCCAAAACGATGAAATTACGCAATTTCAACTCACAAAACCGGTTTCAATGCACTCGTGGACTAGTTTCGAACCCACGACACCCATTAACACGATTAATCATCGGTAAATTCGAATCCAAAGCTTCCACATCGAAATCACTAAATTCCCGACCAAAATCAGTCAATTTATCTGATTTTGAACCCCACAATCACACCGAAAGTTTCTTGGATCCGATTCGAATGGATTCCAACATAAACACGTGTTGAATCGGTCAAACAAATGGTTATGATCTTCACTTTATTCTCGGATTCGATACCACTCAATAATACACTCGAACAACAATAATGAACAAATAAAAACTACCAACACGATATTTTATAAACACCTTATCGAATTCAGGTGTCAATTTCACCAAAAACAAACACAAACACTGAAATCAATCCTTATCTTCATCGCGACCTGCAACTCACTCGAACCTTACCTTCGGAGTTTCAAAACCTGAAATTGATTAGGGGCTTCTACTCTCGATCATCATCCAAAGCTTCTTACCAATTTAATTTGATTATCATCACGGTTTGAGCATCATTCGATTGGCAGCTAGTCGCGGACCTGTTCTTCATCGAGTTCAGTTTCAAATCAACACCATATAGGTAATTATACACATCCACATACTCGGTTTTCATGGGGAATAAAAGCCCCATGATTTCAGAAGCAATCATAATCGAATTAGGGTTCAATTGGTGGGATTCGAACCTAGGGCTCGAATGGGATTTGGGGAACCGTTTATCAATGGTTATAAACAATTGAAACCAAATCATAACGCGGCTTAGGCCTTTGGTTCACCGGTTCCATGCTTCTATCTCACACAGAAGGTCCCGGGTTCGACCCCGGGCACCTTGCACTATTTTTTTAAGGCCTTTTAAGCCTTTAAAAAATCTATAAAAAATTCTAAAAATCATAATAACACTTTTACAAACATTAAAAATTTTTAATACCACTTAATTACTTTCTGAAATTTATTTTTATATTTTATTCATTTAATTTATTTGTTTTAAATAAATAAAATAACTAATTATATTTTCCACCAATTTATAATTAGTGTATAATACATAATTATACAATAAATAAATTGAATCCAATATATATACATAGTTATATATTATTCAATTATCGAAACAACTGTTATTTGAATAAATTACGTTTTACATAATCGTATACAATTTATAACTCATGTATATAATTAACATACAATATATAGTTATGCTTACTTATGAATAAATGTATTATATACATATAATCATGTATATAATTATACATATAATTATATATAATTACTTGATTATATATGATTATGAATATAATTATACATATACAATTTATTAATAAATTGTATAAATGTATAACTTACACGTATAAATTTCTATTAAAATTCTTGACATAATCACTTTCAATAAATTCGTTTATTTCAAGACATTCAAACCAAATAAAATTAATCAATTTAAACTACCATTCAAAACCCAATGGAAATCCTAATACATTCCCAAATTCCCAAATCATTATTATTCTAACTCGAGACACCGTTCCTTAGGTTAATCATAAGGAAATCGTTGGTGTCTAATCTATCACGTCCAAATTCAAATCTCATCAAATCAAGTGAGTATTCATATCCCCTTTTTATATCATTCTTATTTGGGGGAAATCATGTGATACAATATATTCAATCATGATATTCTGTTGTTGTTTCATTCTAAATTCAATTCAAGACAGGTTATGTTATTACTTGCAATTATGTGAACATACTATGATAAACTGGACGATAGTAAAACCCTAATTCAATCAATATGCTTCGCTATTGCCATATAAGTCTTAATATTACCTTGTGAATTGAATTATTCTCAATCAATCAATCAATCTATATGTATATTCAAAACTGTGATTACTCACCAGCTAACTCGTTAGCTGATTTTATTTTCTCACATGATTTCAGGTTAAGCAAGATAGTGGACTTCTACGTGCTCATTTAAGACACGGACTTAGTTAAAATAAAAGACAATTATTATTGTGGTTTCGATTGTTGTATTTGTGTATGTTAAACTTATATTATCTTGTAATCTGATTTTAATATTATTTCTACTATTAGACAACCATGTGTTATGAACAATCAATCATTCCCTCGTCCGCTCCGATGATTCCGCCGTCGGTCGGGGTGTGACAGTTATCGTCCTACCATCGGCTATTTCTATGGTGTACTCAGAAGTCAGGTTAGTAGGTACCATTCCTAGTACTTTGCTAATTCTATGGATACATAACTTTTATCAGCACCGGAGTCAAATAAAACAGAGGCATAACACCCATTAATAGAGAATCTACCAGATACTACAGTAGGGTCGTTTCGAGCCTCACCTGAGCCCATAATGAAGACTCTGCCTCTGCCACTGCCACCACCATTGTTATTGTCTTTAGGCTTATCAGTAGCACCACTATTTCCATTCCTTTTAGCTTTGGACATTCCCTTTTAAAGTGACCGGGTTAATCGCATTTATAACACCCAGTACGGTTATAGTGTTGCTGCTGCTGTTGTGGTGCTTTTCCTGAGAGGTTTACCCTGCAATCCTTGGCAACATGCCCAAACTTTCCACACCTCTCACAAGTGTTCCTTGTGCATTGCCCAATATGATGGAACATACATTTGTTGCACTTCGGAAGATTTCCATGATAGCCACCTGAGTTCCCCATGTCACGAGAAGATTGGGACGGGTTGACCTTCTTGTGTTGGGGTTGATGAGTAAAGGATGAGAATTGCTTTCCGCTGGCAGATGATTCCCATTTCCTCTTGTTATCGTTGGAACCAGATGCAGCACCACGCGGGGGCAGTTTACCCTGAGTGACAGCCTGGTCAGTCAGCTTGTAGGCTAAGCGTGTGACATAACCAGGATCTCAGATAAGCATCAGTTACACCAAACGACTCGATAATTACAAATCATATAAGTTGCTTAATTTTAATGAAACAAACCAAATATATTTAAGTATTGCGGAAGCGAAAACAGGAAAACATTTAACAACGGTTTTGGAACACGCAAACACGCGTCCAATCCAATTTATGTAAAGTACATGAAATTAAATCTTGAAAACAGTTTGGGATGAACGCGGAATGACATGTAGTGGATACTGTGCTCCTAAACATGCCACATCAATGTCCTGATAGAAAACATGCAAAAGTCAGTACAAGACTGGTGAGTTCACAGGTTTATCAGAAAACAGTAAGTATCAGTAATGAAATTCCCGGATTTTGTAATCAAAGCATATAATGGGTAGCTAGTCCATAATGATCACTATGTGTATGAAGTCGCGACCGAGCTGACATGTAATCAATAATAAAGTAGGCCCGGCTGTGGATTCCCCACCATAACACTGTAAAACAGGATAACCGTTCACCCGTTTGACCAGCAAGCGCGACTAGCCCGGGCGGGGTATGTCAATCCCAGTAGATCTACTAACAATCACCTCGCTATTTGCATATTAACGGTCCGAAGGGCAAAGTATACAAACATAGTATCATGTATATGCAGTATCACAAAAACCCAATGTAATGTAACGTTTATGAAAACAACATGTTTCTCTCCCTAAAAATAGTATAAAGTAAAAGTGGGGCTGTAAACTCACATGGCGTGTTAAGTATGTATATAAGATGATTAAATAGGATGATAATCGTTGTTCCAATGAACGCCTTCACGAGGTACCTAAACATATATATATATATATTTTAAGATTTAGGTTATTAACAAGGTTTAACGATTATACGCGAACTAGGGTTTCGATAAGATTACGTTTTTAACGTAATCATTTATGTTTTGATTAAATTAAAAGGACTATTCATTTAAGTATTATAGAAATGACTTTAAGTATAAATAATGATAGGGTTTAATAAGTAAATACATCTTTAAAAATAATTAGAATAATATTTTGATTAATAACAAATTATTAATCTAAACCTTTAGTTTATAAGAAAATGATATTTGTAAATAATTTGTGAAATTATATAATTTCTACAATTATCATGATAAAACTTTAATTAATAATGCCTATTAATATTATAAGATTTTATTGTTTCAAGTTCAATTTTACATAAATAATTATTTAGTTATTTTAAAAGAACTCATTTGTATCAACATATAAAGTTTAAATATAAGTTTTAAATAAACATTTTAAGATAACTATGATTTTAAAAGAATAACATTTGAACCGAAATAAATTTGTTAGTTGAAACTCATTTTAATAGGATTTAACCAAGAATAATATTTTTAAATGTTTTTATAACAATTATTTAATTAATAGAAAAATACAGAAAATTATTTGGTGGTTTTAAAAGAAACAAAGTTTATAAATTAATATTTATAATTTTTAGAATTTTTTAGTAATTTTAAAAGGCTGTAAAAGGCTAAAAATATTGGGGGTGCCCGGGGTCGAACCCGGGACCTCCTGTGTAAGATGGGAACAATGAACCGGTGAACCAAAGGCATCCAGCCGCAAGAGATCTCGGTTCCAATTGTTTTTAAACACCAACCGATTGAACACCCCAAACCGAAGAACCCTAGATCTGAAATCGACCAAATTGAGGGTTGATTCGATCTTGATAGCATCTGCAATCATGGGGCTTTTGTTCCCCATGAAAAATCGAGCAAGTATATGTATTTAATTACCAGATTCAATGAGGTATTGGTGATGAACAGAAGAAGATACAGTCGCGGGTGGTGATGGTGATCGAACGTGGTGTCTGTGTGTTTTTAGTTGAAAGTAAATGGTGCAATCGATCAGAGACAGATGGAGGTTCATTTATACTCAATTAATTTAGTGATTATTGGTGTTAGTGGTGATCGTGGCCCGGTTGTTTGGCCGAAAATGTGGGTGGTCGGGTTTGGTGGTAATCGCACTAACATTTTTAAATTGAAAGGAGGCCCAGGTTCGATTCATCCACGAGATTGTGTCGGGAACATTATTCTGGTCAAAACCACGTTAATTGTGAAGTTTGGCTCTCGCCGGAGAGACAGCCGGAGGTGGCCGGAGAAAGGGGAAGTCGACGGTGGGGGTTGGGATTTATAAGAATTTACACAAGTGTCCCTGCGGTTTATATTGTTTACATTTTATGCAGAAACTTTAAATCTCAAATTTCATAAATTACAAAATTAACCCCTAAACTTTTTAAATTCAACTTTATACATTCTTACAAAACATATTATTATTATTATTATTATTATTATTATTATTATTATTATTATTATTATTATTATTAATATTATTATTATTATTATTATTATTATTATTATTATTATTATTATTATTATTATTATTCTTGCAAAATAGTAAATGGATTAATTCGCGATAAACGGGAAAAGTTAGTTTAAATAGTATTAACCGAAAAATTCGGGTTGTCACAATCGGTTAACATGTACCTCAAGATCCATTCGAAAACAACCCAGATCAGTTAAATCACAAGCATGAAAAGAGTAGTTGAAGTGTCTAGCATTTGCATTGAGGGCCATGTTGCTCACAATGTAATCTAATAAAAACAACTTAAATCAGACTTAATCTATAAACACAAATTAAACCCTAGACAACATAGACCTAGACCACTAGATATGCAAGTGAACCTAATTGATGTGCGTTTTAATATATATTTTAATAATGGATATTACACAATTAATCTTTAAATTTATAAAAATGATTTTCACCTTATGATTAATTACACACACAATAGACAAGTGTACATATCACATAGTAGTATAGCTTTTGGTAAGAACCAAGTATCGATCCATGGACACGAGAGCTCCTGATACTAAACCTTTATCATTATCTAGCCGATGAAAGATGATTTGTGAATAATATGATTAACTAATTTAACTAACAATTAAATAATTAAAAAAAGTAGACGAAGATGAAGATAATCAATTAGAGGAAGATATCACTTATACTTCGAATCCGCTTAGCAAAACAATGACAACATACATGAACCTATGAAGAGATCATCTTTTACGCATGAAACATGAATGTAAACTAGACTCCTTTGAAGGTTATCTAATTATAAACTCGTGGGAAAGCTAAAACGATAAGCATATAATAGTCACCTAAACTTATGGCATGAAGACTTGTAAAGTGATTTTGTACCATCGACATTCCGACCCATGCATTGAGAAGTTCTCTTTAAAAGAGGAGAAGAAAAATACCCTGAAGCCAGAACAAATTACAATACTGTCATTATTGCATGTGTAGCAAGTTATAATATGCACATAAGATGTTTGTATTTGACAATTGGAATACATATAAAAACACAAATTACAACTCTGTCATTATTGCATGTGTAGCAAGTTATAATATGTACATAAGATGTTTGTAAAATGACAATTGGAATACATATAAAAACAATTTTTGTCTAAGAAGGTTAAGCAAGATTTTTAGCCACTTCAAACGACTCAAATTAATTTCGATTGAACCTATTCAAATGGAGTTAAAATTGCCTTGTTCTATAATCGTATCTATGTCTATTATCAGTGATAAATCATTTCCGCTAATGATATGAAAACAATAAAAAATTATAGACAATACAAATTTAAAAAACATACAATACAAAATAAAACAAATAAAAACTGATTTTTTTACAATTCTAATATAACAAAACACTACAGCGTTAAGGCAGTTCAGAAAATCAGTACAACATCACAATGCGTTTTAACCTTATTAAATAAAAAATTATTTTAAAATCATTTAAGTTGAAAAAAAATATCGATGATTTTTAACCTAGTTGGTAAGGTGAGATACCCCGAGACTAGGTTTAAGTGTCACCTGAGATAATTAAAAAAAAAGAAAAAAAGTAGAAGATTAAAAAAACAAAAGGTTTTAAGTTGAACCGAAAGATTTTCTCACATATGATGGGTTTTTCTCCAGAGTGTGTCTCGAGTTTAGAACTGAACTTTTAGTTGGAGACGTATCAACCTAGTTATTTAAGATTTTACACTTAAGTCATGAAGATAATACGGTGGGCTACTTGTCCTTCAGTGATCGAATTAACCTGTTAAAAAAATCAAAGTTGTAAAAAAGAACAATTGAATAACAAACCACCCAGTCGGTGATAGGAGGAAAGAAAATAAAAATATTGAAAAAAGGAGAACAAAAGCTGGTGGGAGAGTGCACATATGAGCGCACACATATCCACACTCCAACACACTATTGTATCGAAAGAGGAGCTGGTGGGTTGGTGAATCATTATTCACCAGCGGCGATGGCATCAAGACTCTGGGCATCAAAGGCTGCTTCATACCTCAGGATCTCCACCTTCAACAGGGGTTTTGCTTCTGGTAAATCAATCAATCAATCAATCAATCCACCTTCGTCACCTTTCTTTTCATTTTTCTATTTGTCAATTTGTGTTTCCATCATTCCAAACCTAAACCTTCACCTTCACCTTCACCTTCACATTCATCTCTGATGATGATGATGATTGCTTTACGTTGAAGATCTGATGTGTGAAAAGTTAATGGGGTTGTTAAGTTTTCACGAGATCCGTTTGATTACTATTTCAATTTTCTAGAATGATGTTCATTTGTTGTATTATACAAGGGTTTATGAGTGCTTTATAACGATTTCCTTTAGGGGTTAGGTTTTAGGTTTGAATCTAGTTTCCGTTAGGTTTTTAACCTTTTAACGCTTGAAGGTCATTTGCACGGCGCAAGATGCCTTTTACACAAGATCTTGATAGTTGGTAGGTTAACGGGTATTGACGGGTCATATGAGTTTTCTCGCACCGCAAAATTGATTATTTTGACTTCAAGTCACAATAATCAGGTGTCTGGTTGTAATATATTGAAAGGTTGAATTGATTTGTTACTTAATAATAATATTATATTAGATATTGAACGGAATGCAAACCCTAAATACCTAATGGTTGCATTCCGTTCAATATATATAATAATGCATCGGTAAGAGATGAATCAACTCAGCCTTTCAATACCAGCACATCCACGATCCAACCTTGTTAGTATACTTATATGAAGATGATAAATGTATAAACAAATTATTTGTTCTTGTACATCTTTCACTTCTTCTTTAGTAAATGTCAAAATTTTGAATACTATAGACATAACAGTATGTCATCACTCAATCACTCATCATATTAACTTGTGCTGTTTAATAATGTGTTAAGTGGTGAAAGATTTGAAGTATGCTGAGTCTCATGAATGGGTCAAAGTCAATGGTAACTCTGCTACAGTTGGTATCACGGACCACGCCCAAGATCACTTAGGAGATGTGGTTTACGTTGAATTACCGGAGGTTGGAGCCGCTGTGACTCAAGGCAGCAGCTTTGGTGCGGTCGAAAGTGTGAAAGCTACTAGTGATATTAATTCCCCTGTTTCTGGGAAGGTTGTTGAAGTCAATGAAGAGCTCACTAGCTCACCTGGCTTGGTAAGTTGTCCGGTGCTCAACGGGTCTGGGTTGAAACAACTCACTTTTGGTATCGGTCAGAGGGAACTGGTTTGGTTGGGTTGATCTGCAAACATTTACTGTCGATTTTTAAACTTTTATGTTAACTTGCTACATAATGATTACATTAAACAATGCTATTACAATAATAATAGAAGATTTGAATGATTGTATGCATCAAAAATTGTCTTTTGTCAACGGTTGACCCGTTCCCATTTGTTAGTGAACGGTCAAAATTTCCACCTCTACTATGGACCCTAACAATAGCACCTTTTAGTCACACTCACATATCATATGAAAACTGCCATTTTATTTGAAACAGATAGAACTTTTTACTTTTTGGTCAGCCCTGGTACTTTTCTTATCCAACCCAATTTGTCATAGATGTAACATGAACATTGTTTAGTTATTGTTCAATTTGCAGTAGGGTTTGAAATCTGAAAGTTAGCTATTTGACCGTTAATTAGAAATGTAACGTTTTCAGGTTAATGGAAGCCCGTATGAGAACGGGTGGATTATAAAGGTGGAGATAAGTGACACTAATGAGGTAAGTTCATTAATGGACTCTGAACAGTATTCAAAGTTCTGTGAAGAAGAAGATAAGCACTAGAGTCAACAATGTATGTCAGTTGAGATGTGTGTGTACTTCTTGTCATGTGGGATTCAACTTGTTTTATTTCTTTTGGTTTGGTACATTCCATTGTTCGAATTTGGGTTCTAATGGTTGCAGTTATTTGCTTGAAAATTTTGATTCCAAATGCTATTTTAGTTGATTGACCTTAATGCATTGAGTTGATCAGCCTCTTGTATAAATCGAAGTCTGATCAACTTAATATTGTTTGATTGATTTTCTTTGTGGCCGTAACTACCTCATATGTTTCACAGATGGATGTTGGCCATAACTTAAGTTGATCAGACTTGTATAATTCAAAATAATTCTAATAATTCTTTTGAGCGTTATAAGGCTCGTTTAATTTGAGATGACATGACACAACATTCGGAATTGATTCTGGAGGGAGGTTTCGCCATTTTTATCATTGCTCATCTCCTACCCATGGGCAGGTAGCCAGTGCCCTTTAGAAGAAATGGTTTTCATGCATCAACCATATGGCTTTCGAGGCCAGCGATTCCTCGATCATGTTTGTTGGCTCAAGCGATCATTTTATAGGTTGAAACAAGCTTCACGAGCTTGGTACCAACAATTTACAACCTTCGTTACTACCACGTCTTTACACAAAGCAATGTGATAACTCGTTATTCATATACAAAGACGATGCACATATGACATACCTAACACGTACTTCCTTTCGTATGGGAAGAGGTTGCCATAGGTCTTGTTCGAGTACCCCATGTCTCGTCTTTGTCTTAAATAGCCTACATTTTTACCAAGGTCTTCCATGGGTACTCTTTGAAGAGTTATGTTCGAGTCTCAATGTATGTGAACCTCACGTTTCGACTGCGGGGGTATAATAGAAGGTCTCAAATCTAGATATTTTGCATATCTTTATGTTTATAATATTATATTTGATATGCATTTGTAACCACTTTCCGTAGATAGAGTTGTATTATAATTATATCGGTGATCAATGAGAATATTCGTTTTAATAAATACTTTAAAAAAAGTAAAAAAAAATCTTATCGTGGTTTACTTACATTTGTTGTTTTTATCTAAAAAAGAAATTTTTTGCATCTAGCTCCCCAAGGTTTAAAAAATTGATATTTTTATTCAAATAAAGTTAAATTCATTAATTTAGATTGTTAAACAAGTAAATTGACAAAAGTATCCTTTAAACCACAAAAGAAAATCCCTCAATTACATAACCATAATCGAGTGGAACTGAAATATATGATAGTGGTGACTGGAGGTGATGGTCTCTATTATATAGCCCTATCGCAATAGGTTCTCGACCGCCACAAAAAGAGATCCGTTCTTCTCCCCAACTGATGAAGCCAACAATTTTGTAATCAGTCATGATAAAAGATTTGAAGATGAAATGTTCGATTTAGGTTTCGAGAATGGAAAAATAACACGTGAATGAAATTTTAACACCAATACATTAACATAAATTAGGATTTTGTTTTATATGCACAAATAAATACATAATTACCCATTTTAATGATACATGGTTTAACCTCAAATTAAATTAGTTAACTTTTTTTTTTTATGAAAATAACAAATTTTTATAACCTTGGAAAGTCAGATGAAAAAAAACTTTTTGAATAAAAATAATAAATATGAACAAAACACATGAACAAAAACGACAATTCACCCTTTTAAAAGAGATAAGTTTTTTAATAAGAAAATCATACAATAATTTTGAGGAGTTTGTATTACATACGCAAAGCTAGAAATGAAAGGCTATTTGAAGGAAAATCATGGAGCTAAAAAAAGCATTCAAGCACATCAAAGCAACCACCTCTTTATGGATTAAAGAAAGAGTAAAATGATATGTTTTAGGTTGAGAATCTCAATCTGAGATAGTTTAATTGTACTTAGAGCATTCACATCCTATTCCTTATCTTTAATGACACTAAAAATCATTAATTCTTCTCTCTTCTTTCAATTAAATAATATATTTTTATACCTTTTTCATTACTTTTTCTCTCTCCTTCACTCACAACCACTTTTAAAAATATTAAAAAATTTATAAGGGTTAAACAGTGAATCCTTAAATTTACAGATGTAGTAACATTTTCTCTCTCCTCCACTCACAACCACTCAAAACTATACCATATAATTTAAGAACTCACACTCACATACTTATAAGGCATGGGTTGTGAATGCTCTTAAAATTTTCTTGTAACCGTTTACTTTTCGGCTTTACCAACCTCGTAATGTTGGTCCCCTACTTTAATACTATTTTGATGCTGCTAAAAATAGGCGTGGGTTTGCATTTTACCTTGATCAAAATGGGTGTAAGGGAGGAGGGGCACCCTCGGGTACCAGCTCTGGCAGGCGGGTACCCGCTCGGGTACACCGCCGCCACCCTTGTGGGTAGTGGGCTTTGGGTTGTAGTATCCGAGGGTTAGCCGAGAAAATAATGGGTTTATAGCCGTTATTTCCGACTGTTTTTTTTAATTACCCTATAAATACTCACACACATACACACTATTATCTACACAAACACACACATATTTACACAAACACACACATATTGGCATGGATCTACGAAGGTCAAAAACTGTTATTAGTAAAAAAATCCCGAGGTGTTAGTTCGAGTTCCTGAGGTGGTGGTTTGAGTACGAGAGGTTATACACCGTAACCTTATATACCACAACCATTACCACCACATTACAGATACCCACCACAAGGGTATTCACCGCAACCTCAACCGATGTTTAATCCATTACATACCAAATCCAAATTTTGGTCTACCCAACTTCCTGTTCGATGATCCATTGCATACCGAACCCAAAACATTTATTGAACCGCACGATCACATCACCGGTCCAATGTTGCAAATAGTATTGTACTGGAAATGAAAAATAGTCGAGAAATATAATTGGCCTTGTGATTTTTAGTTTTTATTTTTTTAGGATTTTTTATTGTATTTGTTTTTTTCTTTTCTATTATTTGAATTATTGTAATTTTTATTTTTTAATAAAAGTTAATTTTCTTTAAATTATTTTAAAATGAAAATAAAAGTTCCAGTGTAGTCCAGGTTGCATTTCCAGCTTTTTGTGGGTTTCAGGGTAGTTCAGGGTACTAGTGATGTGTCAGTGTGTGATTGGTGGATTTCATGGTAGTCTAGGGTAGGGCTGTAAACGAGTCGAGTTGAGCCGAGCCAAGATGGGTTCGAGCTCGAGCTCGAAGCTTATCGAGCCGAGCCGAGCCGGCTCGAAAATTTTAACAAGCTCAAAACACCGGCTCGAGCTCGGCTCGTGAAAAGCTCGAGCCAGCTCGTGGCTCGTTCGAGCCGACTCGATTTAAAAAAAATTCACATTAGTTTATATGAAAACATAAAAAATATATATTAGGGATTTTACCTTTTATTGAGTACTCCGTACTTAGGGAATAAAGATCATTATTTGAATATAAATAATTTGCTATCAAGTTATATATATTTTAAATAAAATATTAAATGCTTTTAAAAGGAATCCATTTTTATTTTAAGAAAACCTTTTATAAAATCCTAATATAAAATAATACTCATAATAATAGTAGTAGTAATAATAATATTTTTATTATACTATATATATGTATATATATATTATATGCACCGAGTCACGAGCCGAGCCAACGAATCGAGCCACGAGCCGAGCTCGAACCGAGCTAACCCTGGCTCGAGTTTGGCTTGTTTAGAATTCGAGCCGAGCCGAGCCGGCTCGTTTGGATATGAGCTTTTTTCGAGCCGAGCTTTTTCGAGTTTTTCTCGAACGAACTTCAAGTCATGAACTTTTTGTACAACCCTAATCTAGGGTAGTCCAGAATAATCCAGGGTAGTGCTGTGACATCCGTCACTATCAGGTCCGTCAATTGACTCGAAAATCCGTTAATTCTTTCTTCTCGTGCGTTTATTATTATTTTGCGTAATTAATTTATTTTCGAATTGAATCTCTTCGTATATCTGTTTTGTGTTAACCCTAATATATTAATAATATAAAATTTGTTAATATTACATAAATGATAATTAATATATATATATATATATATATATATATATATATATATATATATATATATATATATATATATATATATATATGGTATGGTTCATATAAGAACTCACCCTATTTATGAGAACCCTTTAACTTTTTCTTAGCCATAGATCAATAATAGAAACTCTAATCTAATGGCTCCAAATAAGTATGAATATTTTAATACTTTGAATACTTATATTTAAACACATAAAGGTATTAAAGTCTTTTTATCATCTCAATTAATACTTACTTTTTACTTTTTGACATTCTTCTGCAACCATCAAATCACAATAATTATCCACCTTCTTAACAGATCTCTTGATTTCTTTTTTAATCACAATAATTCTCCTTCTTCTTAACAAAACTTTTGATTTCTTTTTTTATTACAATAATCCTTCATCTTCTTAACAAAACTTTTGATTTCTTTTTCTAATGTGTTCTTTTACCGTATTCAGTTTAAGTAAAACTTTAAAGAGTTCACTTTATTAGAAATAAGTAATATATGTGTTCTTCTACTTAAGATAATTTATTATGTCATAAATTTTCTTATAAACCATGTTAATATATTAAGAGATTAGATGATAGTTAATGTAGTCGTCAGTTAGCGTAATGACATTGATTTAATTATAGTGTTATATTGATGTTATTAATGTTTATATTAGTGTAAAATAACAAATATACACGATGTAGTATTGTAAAATAACAAATATACAATTACTTAACATTGAGTTACAGTAACTAAATGACTTATGATAGATTACATCATACTTGGCATAAACTAACAATAGTTACACGATGTACAGTACATTAAATAACACAAAATTTCATTCACATTACATTATATTATTTATATTATCTTATATTACTTACACTATAATACATCGATCTAACCGAAATTAAAGTTGGTCTGCTATATAAAATGGGTATATAGTATTTTCATTAATATCGAAACAATGTATTGTTAAATGAGTAGCCATGTAATTTGATGTAACAGTATAACAACATTTAGTATATACTAATATCAACTAATATAAACCATTAGATAAATGTCACATTGCTTAGATTAAAGCACACTAAGAATAGAATCTATTATAAAATGTAATTGAATTGTAATTGAATTTGATAACATGTATTATAATGTCATTGTAATGTGATGTAAAATACTGTAATGTAATAACTTAATATAACTAAAGTCATGTTAGTAATACAACTTATATTTTTTGCTAATGTAACAAGTATATTAGTGTAATTAAATTACATTACTTGCATGATTCTTATGTTGTAATTAGTACTTAATACTTACGTATTACATATTTTTTGCTAATGTAACACAACTTATAATTTTTCCTAATGTAACAATTATACTTACGTTCTCTTTAATCCCAATATACTCTGAAAAACTTTTAACTTTTTTGTTTGAACGTTACGTATTACATTATTGTAACTTGTGGACAAATTTATGGTATAGATGTAATTTAATATTACAGGGATGTAACATAGTGCAACATACTTAGTTACAATTAATTACAGTATGTTTATTTGAATGTATATTCAATTACATTATTGTAACTTGTGGACAAATTTATGGTATGGATGTAATTTAATATTACAGTGATGTAACATAGTGCAACATACTTAGTTACAATTAATTACAGTATGTTTATTTGAATGTATAGTCAATTACATTATTGTAATTCTTTATAGTGAATTATATAAAACAAACATATATAAAAAGCAACAAAAATAAAACCTTATAAAATGGGTTCAAATTCTTTTGTTTTTGAAATTTTAAAACTTTTTTATACATTTTAATCTTTTATATAGAGGTGCATAAACTGGGTTCAGAATCGGGTTGAATACGGTTCGGGTCGTGGTCAACAAATTCCAAATCAGGTTTGATCGAGTTCCGGGTCGGGTCCAACCCAGGTTCGTATTATGTGATTTTAATTAATATGATGGATTCATAGCAGGTTGAACCGGGTCGGACTCGGATCGGATTGTGAAAAACCTAGGTTGGAACCGCGGGTTATACCAGGTCGGGTTTTTGGATTGGGTCTTGACCCGGTTTCATTGTGCAACCCTACTTTATAAAGATTGCAGCATTAAATTTATCATATTTTTCTCTTTAATTCCGATGTGACCTTTCCATATTTGTATTTTTTACCCGACTTAATGAAACTACACCGGTGCAACAAAATACTTACACTATTGTTGCACCACTGTAAAAAAGCCTTTTACACCCATTATTACACCACTGCAACTATCAATAACGTCATGATTACAACAACCTAACAACTAAATGAAATTACATCATGTAACTACACCAGTGTAATGAAATTTGAACACTTTGATAAAACCAAAACAACAATATCACACCACTGTAACAACAAAACACCTCTGTACTTACACTATTATAGCAAAATTAAACAATAAAAAATAGACTGCTATAATAAAAAAAAATAACCACTGTAATTACACTACTGTAGCAAAATAATACCGAAGCAACTATAAACATGCCTGAAAAGCTTCTAAAGGAGTTGTAACTGTGTTGGAGAAGAATTAGTACCGGTGCAAATCAACATGTGAAATTGTATCACTACGAAAATCCTTGATCCACACAAAGCCCAAAAATATGCATGATTGTATGTGGAGAAAAGATATGGGTTAATTAATGAAAGATCTAGGTTGATTTGAACCAAATCTGAATCACCGTAGTAGGTTGGGTTGATTTGGTGGCGTTGGGTGGTGGTTTAGCGAGGGTTATCACTATCCCCACAGTCTTGATCACCCCACCCATGAAGTAGGTGGAAGAGAAGGCTGTGTAAGGTTTAGAGATGATTTTTTTAAAGGAGAAAAAAATAATACACATGAAGCTTCATACTTTTTTAAGAACAAATGGGGGAGCCTGGTTAGCATCGCCCCAATGAATGTTACTTCTTCTCAAATATACAATTTAGACAGAAATTTTAATAAGAATGAAGGAAAATATAAATGAAGAAGTCAGATTAAAAAATGTTTATGAAGGAAAAAAAAACTACACCCACGTTAGAAAGACATGATGAAGTTGGGATTTGTGAAAAAGAAACATCTTAGTCAATAGTATACATGCATTAAATGTAGGAGGTTGTAAAAAAACAGAAATTAAAAGATGCTTTTCATGTTGCTGATGTGTCGCTATGTGATTGTTCATCAAGGTTAAAGGGTTCTCACAAATAGTTAGGGTTTTCAAATGAACCCAATCCTATATATATATATATATTATATATATATATATATATATATATATATATATATATATATATATATATATATATATTATTAGTGTTTTATTATTACTTACAATAAACTAATTAAACTTAATAAACATTAAAATGTAAACTACATAAAATTAAGGGACCTAAAAGTAAATTGCCAAAGTTAATTTCCTATTAATAAACCCAACCCACTGAAACCGACCTCTTCCCTCGGCTTTCTTCAACAATCAGCAAAACAACCCTATTTCACAAAGACCCTCCCTGCCGTCGCCCGATCCCGAAGCCACCACTACAGCCGGTGCCATCGTGAGGTACCATACATATCGTCGCCCGATCCCGAAGCCACCGCTGCAACCGGTTCAACCGTGAGGCATCTTGCTAGCCGTCGCCCGAACTCGAAGCCACCCTGTAACCGGCAGAACCCATCTCCGGCGGTTTCTGCCAGCCGCAACCGCGAGACAGCTCGCAAGCATCATCATCCTCGCTTAACGAGTCTATTGAGTTGATACCCGCCTGTAACCGCCGTTTTTTCGATGTTTCCGGTCATCAAACGCAGTGGCGGAGCTTAACCAACTTGTAGGGGGGCGGGGGCGAAATGATTTTTTCAGGGGGGGCTAAGTAGATATTATATAAAATTTACACTACCGGGCAAAAAATTTACACTATCAGGCTAAAATTTAACATTACGGACGAAAAAATAGGGCCCCCCCCCCGGCCCTTAAAAGCTTCGCCAATGATCAAACGAATAACCTGCATCGACCGGTAAGATCCCTCGTTCGATTAACCTTGCCCGCTTATTTCGTGTCTCCGAATGAAAGTACGGTTACGGTTGGTCGGGTTCGATTGTGATCGTGGTTGAGGGTCGTACGGGTGGGCGTCATGGTGACAGGTTGTGTGTTGTTGTTGGTGTTGTTATTATGTGCTTTCATGATTTCATTTGGGTATGTATCAAAATACTTGGAATGTACGTGTATAAATGATGGTGTACTTGAAATTCTCTTGCGTTGTGTAACCGTATGTGGTGCTATGATATATGTATATAATGTGTATCATGGGTATGGATAGTTGTTCTGTGTATGAGTTGTTCAACAATGGATGTTCTGTGTATATATATACACACACATGCACCTAGGCAGTGTGTGTTTCTCCTATCGCATGTATGTATGATTCCAAGTGGGTGCCATTATTAATAATTATGTATGTTAAGCAATGTACATTCTTAGATGATTTAATGCATAAAGGGGTATGTGATATGCATGAGTTATGTGTGTTCTTGTGAGTAGTGCAAATATATATATATATATATATGCATGCATAAGCTTGAGTTGGGAATAAGTGTTAGGGCATGTATATGAGTTGGTGTTGATATGAATTGGCTATGGACTATTTAAGAGTATGGGTATTTAAAAACAGGTCGGGTAATTGAAATGTACTTTTATACGTAATTACCGGGTACCTTTTATTAATTGTGAGTTGTGCTTGACTGTGTACGTGATGCATATGTGTGTATGTATGTTTTGTGCAGTGTGTGTGTATGTATATGCACATATGTGTGCGTGGCAGTGTGTATGTATGTAATATGTGTATGTGCTTGCTTATACGTATTAGTGTGTTCGTAGTATGTATATATAGGTGGATGTGTGCAATGATGTGTGTACATATATGCAACAGTGTGTGTGTTGATTGTGTGTGCGTGAGGTGTGTCTTAGAGAGTACATATGTGTCTGTGTACGTGATGTATGTGTGTGGATGTGTATTACCGTGTATATATATATATATATATATATATATATTATATATATATATATATTATATAATATATTATATATATTATATAGGGATGTATTGAAATGAAAACTATGTTTTTGTTAAAAACCAAAAGAACCACTTTAGACCATAGATTAATAATATCAAAGGCTGGAATTAAAAGTGGCAAGATAGTAATTTTCTTTAATTTCAATGACTAATTACAATACAACATAAGGGTAAAATTGGTATTGTATTAAAGTCATGAGGTGCCACGTTTTCAGCAGTTCGTCTTTTTAGGAATCAACTTAAATAAATAGGAGAACAATTTCAAATGACGTGTACGTACTATTCGATGGATCTCTTCCATGAAGTTTCTAAAAGGCTTTAGATTTGATGATGGAGTTACAAAGAAATAAGATTTTAAATTTCAATAATCACTTTTAAAAGTCATTCCCAACCTGTTCTCGATCCCAATTTAGAAACTCATTTGTTTCTTGTTATCCATTGATGAACAGTGTTCCATCGAAGTCTTTCTGTTTAAGTCAAAAATCAAAATGGTTTTAATCTTTTTCATGTTTCTGATTATTTCAATCCTTGAACAAGTGGCGATTAGAATTTTGAAACCATATTATCGTAAATAATGCAGATACATTTAGGAGGGTTAAGTTCTACAAGCTTTATATAGGAACAAAATGAATAGCCAAAGGGATTGATGACCGGTTAATGCTATTGCTTAAAAATATTAGGTGTAGTTTCTATTTCATTCTGCGCATTAATGTTTCTGTTAACATTTGTGTGTGATTATAATTAATCTCAAGTTCCTGTTGCACAATTAATCAAGGCCTCTCTTGCTTATGCCATCATTCTATTACACTTTTAATGCTACTACACATTTGATGCTCCTTCTAAATAGAATGCTTGTGGTACTAATTACCCTGAGTAATTTGACCCACATTTAAGAATATTATACAAATTTTACATCGTTTGCAAGTGAGAAAAGGTTAAGAAAGATAATGAAGACGTCAACAAGAAGATAATTTTAACAAAAGATTCAGTTAAATATAATGGTATTAAAACTTATATGATTTAAAAAACAATGTTTTCGAGAATTCAGCATTGGATTTGGAGTCAATAACAAGTGTGTACATACATTACTTTATACCATAAATGATTCGAAATATGAGAAAATGCAGTGTGCATGTGTGCAAAAAGCCATATGTGCATATGTGCATATTTGCATTATTAAAATGTGCATATATGCATCGGCTACTGTATCATTAAAGCTTCAAATAGAGTCTGCAGATTAAGCTTCTACCCTTTGATGTCCTTCTGTATGACATGGAGGAACTCATGTTTGCTGCCTTCATGGTGTTTGCCACTTAACTTATTATCACACTAAGGCTACACTGCACCCAACTTTGCTTTATTCAAGCTCTAAAAATGTAGGTGTTACCCAAAATGTAATTATTAAAATCATTAAATAGGTTGGCTTCTCATGGTGAACCTATATTTTAGAACAACTGGACTCATTGTTGTATCATCTTCTGTGTCTGTGAATTCATCAAACTAGATTGATAAAAAAACAATAAACCAAGAACATATTGTAACATATGTAGGGCAAAAACATAAGAACATTTATAAAAACATTACATTATTATCCCTAATTATGACATTCATAATGGGTTTCTAACATTTTATCTACTTTTAATTGTTTTCCATGTATCTGCACACTAAAATATTAGAAAATTTACATAAGAATAAGCATTCAAAACATTTGACAAACCAACAATTATATCATATCATTATTACTACATATAGGAAACTAGTCACTCAAACAACCATTCATTTACTTATTTTCATTTATTTAATAAATAATGCATATATGAACTCAAAGTATCAAAACCGGTAATTTAAGCCACTCGTCCAATTTTTTATTTTTTTTCCTATTATTTGGATTTCAAAACATAATGCTTATATGATACAGTTTCACTCAAAAAGCCATGTCAATAATTTCTAGCCCTATAAATCTTAATCAACATTCAAACATCAAATTGGACTAACTCTGTTGCATCATAGTTAAACAATTAGTAATAAAAATAACAATTAGTAATAAAAATAACAATTAGTAATAAAAATATTTGTAAACTTTGTATCAGATGATCATACTTACACCATTAGTCATGAAAAAAGTTTATGAAATTCAGTAAGATATAACAAAATAACAAACATATCAAAACAACTAGAAAACAGAAAACAAACCCACCTACGTCATATCACTTTAATAGATTTTAAGAGAATCACTTCATATATATATTGTTTTCTAGATCTTCCTTAATTACAATTATAAACATCATGCAAGTTAGTCTCAACCATTGTTCCTATGCCCTCGTTAAGATGTTTTCTTGAATCTAACATTGCTAAATCAGTAGTAGCCTAATATATATATGCACCATCCTCATTACCTTGAATGGAAATTCATCCACTAAATTGGATTTCATATCTACATAATTTGAGAAACAAACATCCTCCTTTGAATCCGTAAAAAGCTGCCTACTATTCGTGAGATCACGGTTTGAACCAACAATACATCATATTCAACAACTACACGGTGTAAATTAGTCTGTTCTTGTATTGCTTCTACGAAATCCGACATCATAGGTAAGAAGAAAATTGTGAAACTTACCTTGCCTTCAATCATCGAGTGTACATAGATCATACAGCATGAGAGCAAATTGAAATTTTGAATCAATTTAAAAAATAAGGCAACGAACCTGCATATTGTTCGTCTGATTATGAATTCAACTAGGAACGGTTACCGGCAACCCATGATTGTTGATTAAATTTGCTAAATTACTATAATGGCCCTATTAATAATTAATCAACTAAAAAAATTAAAATAATTATAAAAAAGAATGAGTGGCTGTAAATAGTTCTTTTGGTTTTTAACTAAATCATGGTTTTCATTTGAATACATCCCTATATATATATATATATATATATATATATTATATATATATATATGGTAGTGTGTGGTGTGTATGTAACCGTGTATGCATATATGTTAGTATATATTGTGTGTGAGCTTTGTATGTATGTATTGTGTGAGTGTGTGTTTAGGTGTGTGTAGTATGTTGTTATTACTATTATTATTATTATTATTATTATTATTATTATTATTATTATTATTATTATTATTATTATTATTATCATTATTATTATTATTATTATTATTATATTATTATTATATTATTATATTACTACTTGTATTTTTCCCTTCTCACTATTAATAAATATATATATATGTGGATGAATGTGGTGTTTGTATGTGTTATATATATATACATCTATTTGTGTGTGAGTCGCGCGTCAAACCGAACCAACCCGAACCCGAACCCGAAACCGACCGAACGTACTCCCTTTTCTCATAGAACGTGTTTAAGTTCTAATCATAATTATTATAGATGTTTGAACGTTCGTTGCTCGCGTTCTTTGAAGTGTTTGTTCTATTTATTTCATCACACTCAAGGTGAGTTTCGCGGCCCCGTTTTATTACCATTATTTATAAACATCAAGGGGGAAAAGTATACTCAACCCTTTTTATGCTGTGAACATATTCAATTATTTTGGGACTGTCGTGTTTACATGTTTGTAAGTAGTTATCTGGTACATGCATGAGTTGTCTTTGTGATTCTGTTTTCACAACTATTTAACTCCGGTGTTGGAGCCGACGGACAGGTATTGATAGTGCTATTGGGCTGACACCCCCACCCTTGATGAATGGTTACTTGTGAGTACCATCACTACTGCCAGGAACGGGCCTGGGGTGAATATGTTCTGACAAATTCTTTGTGTACGTCGTAGGTTTAGTTGTGATGCTCATGTGATATTACTTGCTTATAGCTGTATGCACTCATGTCCTACCAAACTTTTACACAGCATCAAGTTTTGTTTACTATTTAAACCTACAAACTCACCAACAATATGTTGACCTTTTGAGCATATCTTTTCAGGTAACAATCATTGAGGATAGCTAGGGATGCTGCCTTAGTAAAGACCTTAAGTTTTATCTTTTGAGCTGGATGTTTTCTTTTATTGCATTTGACATTTGACTGTGTTATACATTTGATTACTCTATCCCGGGTTGTGGGACTTATACTTAGTTGTTTTGTATGACTATGTTTGTCGTGGAACTGACTAACCATGACACAAGTCTCCATTTGTGTCCGGTGACGTCATGACACGTTGGTCTTTATCATTTAATGCAATCTCTATTAACTTAACAATGTGTTATGACGATCCCGTCCGTTACATCCTCGTGTTTCCGCTATGAGTGGGGGTGTGACAAGTGCCCCCTCCTCCCTATGAAAATTATAATAGGATTTGGTAGATTGCAACTTTCAAGTTATTAATCACAAAGTAAAACATAAATAAATATGTGGGGGTTTGGATGATGTCATGCCAGGTTAATTGATTTTATTTTTAGCTAAGAGTGTTCACAACCTATCCATTATCCCCAATCTTATAAGTTAATTAGTCCTTATAATTTAACTAAATAAAACATTTTTTAATTTCTCATATTTTCTAGAACTCTCCCGCATCTTGTTCCTTGTATCTATCTTCATTCAATTAAATAATATTTATTTATTTTTTTCAGTATTTATCTTTTTCTTACTTACATCCACTTGTAATACTATACAAAAAGTGGATATGGAGGATGGGTTAGTTTCCTTAAAAATATGGGGTTAGGATGTGAGGATGGAGGATGGGATGGAGTTATTTATTAGATGTTTTTGTAAAAATATCAGTATGAGGTAAAAGATGGAGATGAAATGAGAAAAATAAGCTTCTTAAAAGTGTCTATCTAAGATAAATTGTTGGAGCATATATTGTCATATATAGTGTGTCCGTCGCTTGACGAATAGTCTAGGCTTAATGTTATACACCTTGTAAACACATGAAACTGGGTCATTCGCAGGAGCATATGCGAATGAGACTCAGTCGTACGACTGAGCCATGCTAATGGACCAGTTGTGCGACTGAGACATGCGATTGGGGCATTCGTAAGACTGAACCATAAGAATGGTCCAGTCGTACGATTGAACCATACGCATGGTCCAGTCGTACGATTGAACCATACGCATGGTCCAATCGCACGAATGGGCCCAGTCGCATCTAATATGGGCCGAAAACTATATATACCAGTTTCATTGTGTAGAAAGAGAGGGTTTTGATAGTGTGCCTGGCGCCCAGGCGCTGCCGGATGAGAGGGGAGATCATGCTCGATCTCCCCTTGCCAAAAGTCTTGATTCTTAAGTTGTAACGAGCTTAAAATCGTTATGTTTTATCAATAAAATCATTCGATTATTGTTCGTGTTATTGATTGTCTTTTGGTTTTATCCTTCCGTCAAGAACATGCTCGGATGTTTACCGATCCAGTGACTTCACAATTGGTATCAGAGCCAGGTTACTGCTAGTAAGGTCTAACAACCGATCTAGCAACCCGAGCTCTTGATTTCTAGATCGAATTCTTGTTCTTTGACGTAAAACCCACTTCGTGTTCATCTTGTTTTGCTCAAATCTCGTTGCGTGTGATGTTTGTTTGTTAAAATCGGACTCGGAATCTTCTTCAGATCATAAAAACGAATCCGGTGGTAAAATTATTGTGTTGTGTCTCGTCCGAATCATCGGATTAGGGTTTTTCAGCCTTGTGGCGGCTGCAGATATGGTTTTCTGTGTTCAGACCCGTTCATGCGACTGGGCCATGCGTCTGGGCCTCAATCGCACGACTGAACCATTCGTATGTCCATTCGTACGAATGAACCTTCAGTCGCACGACTGACCCTTTCGTGTATTTCAGTCGCACGACTGACCCATTCGTGTTATCCATTCGTACTAGTGAACCATTCGGAGTGTCCATTCGCACGAATCACCCATTCGCACATATTTCTTCATTCGTCTGTTCCAGTCGCACGAATGAGCTGTGTATCAGACAAAAAAAAAGAGTCTGGAACAGCTTCTTGCACGAATTTTTCCCTAAACCATTTTTATCAGTCGGGAAGCCTTCTGAAAAAGTTTGGTAAAATAAAATTTTTCGGGAAAATTATCGGGTCATTTTTGGTTCATTTTCGGGTCAATAGTGAAGATTCTTCTGGAGAGTCTATGCATGATTTGAGGATGAGCAAAGCACATTCACCCTGAGTTTCTTATGTCAAACAAGTTCGAGGGATACCCTATTATTCGTTGGACTTCCAGAATCGGTGAATGTTGTTAGAACACGAAAGAGAGAAGAGAAGATGTCAGCAGTCGGTGCTGATTTTGTGGGGTAGTCAGGAGCATCTGACTATTTATGGGCCAACCAAGTAATATTTATTTCCGCACAGAGAGGATTCTGCTTAGTGGAGGGAATCCATGATTATCATAGTTGAGACGCAATCAGAAAGATGATGATGTGAGCATGTTTCTTATGATGAATCTACGTGCATGCTGATTTGTTTGATATTGTCAGCTGTGGATTGGAACCTTCAACCTTTTGCCCAATACACCGTATGAAGACGCCAGGAGAGCACAACGTTTATATATTGGGATATGCTGAATGTGAGGGGGAATTTCTACAGTCGTTAATGTTAATCAGGCCAACTTGTGTGAAGATTGAAGCAATGGAAAACTGTTCATGTAATTATCTGGAAAAATCAGTCATATGGAGAATCTCACTGCTATGATGGTGTTCTTCAAAGTAAACGAAAGCTATTGTGCCTAAATTCATTTTCAGGGATTCTGTAGCAACCTGACGGATCGGCAACGTTGGCTAATATGGTTGTTCGTTTGATTCTATTGGAAACCAGAGCAAAGATTGACTGAAGATTGTAAGAGGTGTTATCTACTATTCGCAAGCAACGTCCAAGGGGGAATTTGTTGGAGCATATATTATCATATATAGTGTGTCCGTCGCTTGACGAATAGTCTAGGCTTAATGTTATTGTCACACCCTCAATTTCCACGAACGGGGTTTTACCGTTAGGCGTGTGACATACCAGGATCTCAGACACAGTCATATCGAACGACACTATATGAATTTAGAAATGAACATTTGACTTCATTCAACAGAACATAAACAAAGTTTACAATAGTGCGGAAGCTTGTTCAAAAGTGGTAAATCCATTACAGAACTGTTACAATAGCCATGTTTATACAAAATGTTCAATGCTGAAAATAAACTAGATGAATGCATGTCCTGAGTGCATTTCCTAAAGCGTGCCTCAAAAGCTTATGCGTTTCTGTGACCTGAGAAAACATGCTAAAATGTGTCAACATAAAGTTGGTGAGTTCACAGGTTTAATCAACAATAAATGTATTCGTAAGCGTTTCCATGTTTTGCGTTTCAATGGTTTAGTACATAAAGCATATCGTTAGGTAGCTAGCCTATGTTCTTGTTACTTAGCGTTTCGAACCGAAGCTGACTGTTTACGTCCTATTTGTGTTTCCACCACGTCTTAACCGACCGTGGCAATCGTTGTGTCCCGTCATGTCTCATCAGACCATGACAATGTGCTTCCACCACGTCTTAACCGACCGTGGCAATCGTATGTTAGGTCAATTTGGCACCCGTTTGACCTCCAATCAAGCTAGCGCGACTAGCCCGGGCGGGGTTTGTCAGACCCAGTAGTACTACTCAAAATTACCTCGCTAATCCCATTACTAACGGTTCGAGTGTGTGAGGACATGCGTGTGTTTGCACTAACGTAACAAGCGATATCAATATTACTACAACCATTTATGTAAATCTGTTTTGCATGTTTTCTCCCCCTAAAAAGGAAAGAGATGTAAAAAGGGGCCGTGAAACTCACAGATGATGTAGCAAGTGTGTAGGATGCAAGTCTCCCAAGTGTTGTTTTACGATGCGCTGTCAAACACCTATTGACAGTTGTGTTAAGCGTTAATGTTGTGTTTAGCGTTAATAGACATGTTTAGTCGGGTCGGGTCGCATGGGTTCGGTCGTGGGTGTCACACACACAAGCAGTCATAGACGTATTAGGCTTCATGTAGACTTCAAATGAGTTGTTGATATTTGTAAACAGTTACGTTGTTTCGGGTTGAAAGTATATGTCTGTTGATTGCGTTGACTTTAATCTTTGTGGTCAAGAAATGACGCTTTATTGATGTTAACTTATCGTCCCATGATAGACACATCGCACACCAGAAGAATTCACTCAAAATGACTCCAATCGCATAACAAGGCTAGACGCACGACTGGACACTTCATTCGCACGAATGGGCCTTCAATCGTACGAATCAACTTCATTCGTACGATTGAACCCTCCTTCGTGCGACTTAGCATTCAATCGTACCACACATCACCCATCCGCCCGAATCAATATCCAATCGCACGAATGAACCTTCATTCGTGCGGTTGGACATTCAGTCGGGTGATACTCAGTCGCATGCATTCATTCGGTCGACTCAATCGCACACATTCATTCGGTTGACTCAGTCGTACGGTTTCATTCGCACGTCTCACCCCAGTCGCCCCGATCAATCGCGCGAAGGGCCCAGTCGCATAACTCAGTCGCGCGGTTGGCCCAGTCGCGGACTGCAGCAGGTCGCGACTGCAGGGTCGGTCGAACTGCCTTCGACTGTTCCGTGCTCGGTTTTCCCACAATCAGGACTTCCAGAAACACTCTCCTAACATGTCTAAGTGAAATGCACACGCTGATTGACCTCACACGCACCCCCACGACCACATGCATTCGGGTTGAACCCCAACACCCGAATCCCATACTTGCAGCAGTGAAACGGGTGATAAAACGGATGAAAATGGTCGCTACCTGCTGGGAACGTGATTTCTCAGCTGTTGCGTGGTTTAGCCGGCGAAAACGGGCTCAATCGGGTGGAATTTGGTGCTAGAGTGAAGAATCGGAGGTGTAGGGAGCGTAAGAGAGAAAGAGCAGGTTGTGTGGGTGTTTGGGGCTGGTGGGTGGGTATTTATACCCAGCCCCAGTTTGCCAATTTGGCAGGTTTAGTCCCTGCACTTAGGTACCGAGTTCCCAAATTTGTTTCGGCTGAAAACGACGTTGATGAGCGAGCTCTATTAATTAATAGGATTCCTTAGGTAATCTTGTTTATGTGAATCCTCTACAAACACCCGCGTTAGTATTTTATCATAATTCGTTTAACGATGTCTGTGGCGGTGTTTATATATGTTTCAAGTATTTGCGAGTACGGGTCAATGTTAACGACAACATTTTGAATAATGTCAATCTGAAATTACGGGGTGTCACATCATCCCCTTGTTGCAGGAATTTTCGTCCCGAAAATTAGTACATCATGTTACGTGGTTTTTACGGGGTAGTACAAGGTTCAACGGTTTGTGACGCATGTGGAATAGAGTACCTGTGTATCTAAGAGGTAGATGCCTGGTTTTGGAACAGTTGAGGGTATTTCCTCTTCATCTGATCCTCGCGTTCCCAGGTAAATTCTGGTCCACGCTTTGAGTTCCAACGGATTTTGACGATAGGGATACGACTATGTTTGAGTGTCTTGACCTCTCGATCCATGACTTCCACCGGTTCCTCGATGAAATGTAGTTGTTCGTCCACATGTATCTCGTCTAACGGGACGATAAGAGTCTCGTCTGCAAGGCATTTCCTCAAGTTGGAGACGTGGAACACATTGTGTACTCCACGGAGTTCTTCGGGTAAGTTCAATTGGTAGGCCACGGGGCCAACCCGTTTGACAACCTCAAACGGTCCCACGTACCTAGGGCTTAGTTTCCCGCGTTTCCTGAAACGAATCACACCCTTCCAAGGTGACACTTTCAAAAGCACCTTGTCACCTATTTGGAATTCCAACGGTCGGCGACGCTTGTCAGCGTAGCTTTTCTGTCGGTCACGGGCTGCTGCCATACGGTTACGGATCTGCACGATCTTCTCAGTCGTCTCGTGCACTAGTTCAGGGCCGGTGAGTTGACTTTCTCCAACTTCCGCCCAACAGATAGGTGATCGGCACTTACGCCCATACAGTGCCTCAAATGGGGCAGCTTTGATCGATGTGTGATAGCTATTGTTGTAAGAAAACTCAACTAGCGGTAAGTGAGTTTCCCAACTGCTGCCGAAATCTATGACGCAGGCACGTAACATGTCTTCTAGAGTCTGGATCGTACGCTCACTTTGGCCATCAGTCTGGGGTGGTATGCGGTGCTCATATCCAACCGCGTTCCTAGTGCTCGTTGTAAGGACTGCCAGAAGTGTGAAGTGAATCGAGCGTCACGATTAGAGATAATGGAAGTCGGCACACCATGCCGAGAGACTATTTCCCTGAGGTAGATACGAGTTAACTTTTCCATGCGATCAGTCTCCCGGATTGCCAGGAAGTGTGCGGATTTCGTCAAGCGATCCACGATCACCCAAATGGTATCGCATCCGCTGGGAGTCCGAGGGAGTTTCGTGATGAAGTCCATAGATATCTGCTCCCACTTCCATACTGGTATTTCCGGCTGTTGGAGTAAACCAGACGGTCGTTGATACTCTACCTTAACCTTAGAACAGGTCAAACATCTGCTCACGTAGGTGGCGATATCTGCTTTCATGTTTGGCCACCAGTAAAGAACCTTCAGGTCATGATACATCTTGTCTGAGCCTGGGTGGATTGAGTACGGTGATTTGTGAGCTTCGTCCATTACCAGTTCTCGTAGGTTTCCATGCGAGGGAATCCACATTCGATCCATGAAGTAGCGGATTCCGTCCGACTTGGTTTCCAGTTGCTTCTCCATACCTCGTAGCGATTCGGCCTTCAAATTCTCGTCTTTTAACGCCTCAAGTTGAGCATTGCGGATCTGGTCGGGTAAACCGGTGTGAATGGTGAGTTGCAATGCTCGAACTCGTCTTGGCTTGGGGGTTTCCTTCCGACTTAGGGCGTCTGCTACTACATTGGCCTTGCCCGGATGATACTTGATCGTACAGTCATAGTCGTTTAACAACTCGACCCAACGACGTTGCCTCATATTTAGCTCCTTCTGTTCAAAGATGTGCTGGAGACTCTTGTGATCGGTGTAAATGGTGCACTTGGTACCGTACAAGTAGTGTCTCCATATCTTGAGTGCAAACACGACTGCTCCAAGCTCTAGGTCGTGTGTCGTGTAGTTTTTCTCATGTATCTTCAGTTGTCGAGATGCGTAGGCAATCACCTTATTGCGTTGCATTAGCACGCAACCGAGGCCTTGTATAGAAGCATCACAGTAAACTACAAAGTCATCTGTTCCTTCAGGCAGGGATAGAATCGGTGCTGTACAGAGTCTCTGCTTCAGGATCTGGAATGCAAATTCTTGTTTATCACCCCAATCATACGTGATGCCTTTATGAGTTAATGCGGTGAGAGGTTGAGCAATCTTCGAGAACCCTTCGATGAACCGTCGATAATAGCCAGCCAACCCGAGAAACTGTCGTACCTCGGTCGGAGTCTTAGGCGTAGCCCAGTTCTTGATAGCTGCTATCTTTGCCGGATCAACGTGTATCCCATTCTCATTGACCACATGACCCAAAAAGTGGACCTCTCGCATCCAGAAGTCATACTTTGAAAATTTTGCATACAGCTGTTCTCGTCTCAACAGCTCCAGAATTAGTCTAAGGTTCTCTTCGTGTTCTTCCTTATTCCTCGAGTAAATAAGGATGTCATCGATGAAGACAATGACGAACTTGTCTAGATAGGGTTTGCACACTCGGTTCATCAGGTCCATGAAAACCGCTGGTGTATTGGTCAACCCGAATGGCATAACCAAGAACTCATGTAACCATACCGAGTTCTGAAAGCAGTCTTTGAAATGTCTTCTTCTCGAATCCTTAGCTGGTGATAACCCGATCTTAGGTCTATCTTGGAATAATAACTCGACCCTTGTAGTTGATCGAACAGATTGTCACACCCCAACCTTGACGGCGGAAACGTCGAGGTGTGAGAGTTACGATTGTTCACAGCCACATAACGCTATTATTAGTTCCAAATATATTAATCAAGATTCAATTGTAACAATACAAGTAAATGTTCAAACCAAGTTACATCCAGAATACAAGTATAAAAGTATCCAGATCATTCGTTTATTTCTCTAAGTCCAATCCTAACTGTGATAAGCTTCAAAGAGTAACCTGAAACATGTTAAAAATAAAAGGTCAACATAAAAATGTTGGTGAGCATTCCATAGTTTTCAATACATAAGTATATAAAAGATGGCAATTCAAGTCATAAGTTAGTGAATAAAGTGATTAGGGATGTTATGAACAATGCAACAATCAAACCTCGACAATGTTTACAAGTATCAAACGACGTTAATATTCTATTAACGTTAAAAGTATATACGATCAGCTAAGTGTACTTGGATCAACCAAGCAGGCTTGTCTTACCCATAGATCTATGACTTCGCTGGGCTAGCAATAGTTAATGATTGTACATATAACGTCATAACATGGTAACCACAAAAGTTCAACTAACCACAACTTTACATGTTGGATTGCCATAAGTTTACAAGACTCAAATAAGTTTACAAGTGCAATGATATAAGTTAACATGTTTCACCCCAAAGTGTGAAAATAAGAAAAAGGGGTATAGAAATACTCACATGATATGAATATAAGATGATAACAAGAATTTAAACGACGTTCCAACGAGTTCCCTTACAAGATACCTAAACGTATATATTACAAGTTTAAGTTTAATAATTAGTTTAACGATTAAACGTGAACTAGAGTCTCAATTGGAATTTGGGGGTTTAATAATTAAATTAAATATAAATAATATAAGTGATTATGTTTTGATTCAATAAAAATGACATAAAGCAATAATTAAGATTTTAAAAAAAATATACAAGATTAAACATTTTAATTTATATTAATTATTTTGATGAAGATAAAATATAAAATGTGAAAATAACTAATTAATCTAATAACTATTTATCCATTTAAACGATTTATAAAAATAATAATTTTAAATGGTTTGAAACGAGTTATAAGATTTATTTATGATTAAGAAAAATTATAAGGTTAATAATACAGGGAAAACTATATAAGGGTTTGTTTTGATAATAATATGTACAATAATTAATTTTTAATAATTAATTACTAAAATAATTAATTTTGCACAATTAATTATTAATGTAGAAATAAAAGTAAGTAATCAATTATAAATATCGATTAGAATGATATTATAAATTGATTCGAGGTGGTTATAAAGTATTAAAATTTGTAATAAATTTTATAAATAAATCATACTTGCAAAATCATTAAAATATAATTTTATGTTTATCAAATTATGTCCAAGGATCTAATAATTAAATTCTACAATTGTTTTATTAATTAAAATGATTTTTATGTTTATTCTGTAATTAAATAAAAATGATTTAAAGCTAAAAAATCAAATGGGGGTGCCCGGGTTCGAACCCGGGACCTTTGTGTATAAGTGGGGCGCTTTACCGGTGGGCTAGATAGCCTGTTATTGTCTAAACCCCGTTTTTAATTTATAAAAAAATAAAAGAGAAAACCCCCAATTTTCCATAAGAACCCTAATTCGATTTGGGTCAAATTGACCCTCAATTTGATGTTGTTAACGAATACAACCATAGGGCTTTCGATCCTTATGTAAAATCGAGTAATAGACCTAACATAATTACCTGAAATTGTTTTTGATTCGATGCGTACGAGTTCGTCAAGTGCCGCGACTGTTCTTGGTTTGATTCTTGATGTGTAAGTGTGTTTTGATGAAATTGGGTGTTCAGTGAGTTTAGGAACCTTAATTCGAGTAAGAATCCTCCAATTTATAGTTCCCCTTCGATCAATTTAGTACCCAACGACATAGATGTTAATGTCGGCCGTTTCAGGTCGAATTAAACGTTGGTGAAGCTGTTTCCGTTATGTTTAATCATCCCATTAAGTTTTAGATGATTAACCGATGGTTTTTGTCCAATTAATTTGATAATTACTGTGTTTTAAGTGTGGAATCAACTTTGATGTGAATGCACTCGATTTCGGTTTCGGGTGATGGTGTTATTGTTGTTAATATCGCTTTAAAACTCGCTCCCATGTTCGAATCCTGATTGCGAATTGTTTGGGCTGTGTTTTGGGTCAAAACCGTGGCCGAAAGGGCCATTTTTGCCCTTGCCGGAGTTCGGCCGGAGCCGGCGGCCCCTCTCACCGGATTTGCGGGGGAAGAAAAAGGGGGGAGGGGGGTTTGGTTTCTTTTATTTACACAAATGGTCCCTGCGATTTATTTCTTAATAGTTTATGCACAAACTTTAATATTTTAAGTTTCGAAATTAACATAATAACCCCCTGAACTTAATTGAGTTTATTATATTTTCCAGATTATTTGTTATTTGTAGCAATATTATTATTATTATTATTACTATTTGTATTAATAATAACATCATTATTATTTCTTTCATAATTAGTTATTATTATTATTATTATTATTATTATTATTATTATTATTATTATTATGACAATTATTTTAAGATTATCATCACTTTAAGTTAAGTTTTATAATAATAAGTAAACATTATAACACTTATAATGTTATTATTATTTATTAAATTAATTTGTTAAATACCAAATTAATTATCAAGCATATTAAGTCCTCAAAGTTTCAAAATTGTCATAAAAGGTCCTTTTAAAACTTAACAAAGTTAACTTTTGATTAACAAAATTACGAGATGTCACAGTCTCCCCAACTTAAAAGAATTTCGTCCCGAAATTAAGAATGAACTTAAATGAGCAAATGAGTTAAAACGGAAGATAAGTGTACAAACTAACAGTGGTTGCCGTTTAATTACAGATGAAACGTTTCACTTTATGGAATCTTACAAGATTCTTGGCATAATGCATGCCAATTTGAACCCTTTCAGTGAAATTGCATGCCAATTTGAACCCTTTCAGTGAAATGTGAGACGTTTTGAGATGAAATGTTGGAAAACGATGACGAGTTACCGTGGCATGTTAGACTTATAATCCACAACTTCTAGAATATAATTTCGTAGTAAAATGATGTCTAGAAATCAATAAAAGACCAACAATGATAAGAAAGGTTAACTGTCAGGATTTAAGAATCCCAAACGTCACTATATGAAACGATCTTAACGCATATCTTGTGAATATGTATTTCTCATTTGACCAACCATCGGTCTAACAATAATACGATATGCGAAGATTTTGAAATGAGTTCACAATGATGATTAGAAGCATTGCTAGTAGCAGGAAGATGAATCGATCATCAAAATTAACGATCAATGTTTTAACGCCATACCACGGTATACGAATATTTGAAACAGATACAGGTCAATTTCTTGACCCGTCATCCCATATAAATCAATATGAAATTAGCCAATTGGTCTATAATGCACCAATTGTCATCATGACAGTTAAGATAAGAGGCACTTAGTGAATGAAAAGTTAAACAGGAGATTCACGAGAACACGGAGGTTAGGTTTTGTCATATGTGAAGGTAAGACACTTGAACACATGCCAAGTTATGTCTCTTCTTTTATGCCAAACCCATGATTACAAGTTACGAAGGTTTATAAACCTCCACGTCATAATGTAAGTAATAACGAGTCTCGTTGATCGAAATCAAATAGAGTTTTAAAGATTTCCAAGGTTAAGGTTTCAAAAGCGATTCAAGTAATGACGCAAACAATAAGAAAAGTATTTGTAAACATGTTTTGCAAAGTAGCAATCCCTAAGTATAGTTACATATGCTGTTCAACAAACCATAAGCACAGCTGAGAACATTTGTATGACTAGAAAGATATAAGCATAAGTTGATAATGTCTTTAACAGGAAGATTGTTTAGGAAGGCTACCATCGCGCAATCAGGTTTTGATGATAACTCAAAATAAAAGTCGATGAATAAGGAATAAATGGTTCCATATAGCTAGATCAAATCAAAATATGAGAATAAAAGGGAAAGAAATCGATTTAAGAATTTTAAATTCTCCAAGATTAGCCTAGAGCGATCAGGTCTGCTTTCAAGTTCAGAGATCATGCTTTGGCTTGATAGGTCGAAACACTAACATGGTTTCACCCTTCGAGTTACTACATGTTTCTCGTCACTTGATTACAACCTTGGTAAGTGGAGATCAAGAAATGAAAATAGTCATTAAGGTGTGGTTTTCACTCCTAACTTGATGGTGTATTCCCAAGATTATGACCACTAACTTACCAATCAAAAGTTCGATCCCCAACTCATTGTTAAGGATCCACAGAAATAAGACGAGGTAACTCACCATCAAGGTAAAGGACGTCTCCCCTATCTTAACGGTGAAGTTTTACAAAAACAAAATATAATAGGATGAACTTCTTCATCAAAATCCAGAATTCACTCCTACTTTGATGAGGTCGTTTCATTTGAGAAAATACAATCCATAAGAATGAAATTATCATCAAGGTATGGAATTCATGCCTATCTTGCTGATTGAATTTCATAATAACAAGAAAACAATCGGAAATTGACAATTGTCACCAAAGTATGGGTTTCAATCCTATTTTGGTGAGATCATGTCATTTGTGAAATGCCATTCCAAAGAAAATAATCGAAGTCAATCCTCAAGATAAGGTAATCACCCCAATCCAGAGGATGAAATTTCATAAAACACACGATTGGAAACCATTTATCGAAACGAATAGAGAATCATCAAAGTAAGGGAATCACCCCTGTTTTGATGAGTTAGAATCATTTAGGAGATACGAATGTTCTTAGTCATAGGTTGACTTACAAACTCTTGCATCTTCCACGATGCAAACGGTACAAGGTTTGACATAACAGCGAAAAGAAAAAGAATATCAATTAGAAATTCAGGAAATTTCAAGTTACATCAATGTAACAAAAGAGAAAATCATGCTTACAAGCTTAAGGTCAAAGTTCAAGATAGTAGAATTTGTTATGATGGTGTTCAAATCTTGAATAATTTAAATCAGGAAGACAAGATCAAGGACAAGAATGATTCGACATCATAATGAGATGTGAACATTCGATTCACAATCGAAGGGAATACATGGACTTCTCAAGATATGAGGTCAGCCATAACCTTGTTGAAGACACGTGTACTTATAAGTGGTAACAAAGTTATAATTAGTTTATTCGATCATTGAGGTGAGTGACCACTTATAATATTTGAGTTAACAAAATAACATTCAATTAGCAAAGTATCCCGAGATGTAGAATGTCTTTAGTTATGGGACACACCCTTAGAAAGATTTGAAAACCATAAGTAACGATTTAAAGTTTTAAAGATCATTCGGTTTAGAATCCCAATATCTTTGGGTATAACAAGAGTCATGTACACGTTGATCAAGGTATAGAAATAGCTACATGAAACGCCTGACGTGTAACGATGTTTAAACGTAGGAGTTGAAAGGTAGGACGAGTTCAATATCACAGGAACATTATGTATGATAAGAATGAGAAGAAACCAGTTCAAGGAATCAAAGATTTTTAAGATACAAAGAGGATGGTTCCATTTAGTAACGCATTACCATTTGGAATCGTTGACACGTCAAGGTAAATTGACCCACTTGCCTTAGAGACTTGTGTATGTCGACCATAGTTTATCACTCATCCCAGAAATCC
The DNA here is from genome assembly GCA_024085815.1 of Flaveria linearis. Lineage (NCBI taxonomy): Eukaryota > Viridiplantae > Streptophyta > Magnoliopsida > Asterales > Asteraceae > Flaveria > Flaveria linearis. The sequence goes on from CM044006.1 coordinate 63,724,074, forward strand.
CCAGGTAAGCATAACTGGTCTCGCAATGAGATTTATACGATATGCTTGCCTTAGCCCGAAGGCTTTTGCCAGGAAATCCAGAATACAGGTGTCTATGTGTCACACAAATTTCTTTAGTTAATGAAATCAAAACCTTGATGAGATTTTCATAGATTAGACATAGAGTCTAAGGAATTGAGCCATGATGATAAGTGTAGACTCCACATGTCGTTAAGGATAAGTTTAGGAAGTTCATTTGTCGGGGAGAGTCAAAGAGTCAAAGTTAAGTTTAGGGAGGCAAGTAACTAAGTTTTAAGCATACATAAGGCAATCCTATGCTAAGGCATCAAGTTGCACAAAAGGCATAGCATTATGTAGCATGCAAACATTATGTAAACACAAAAGTATAAGGATCTTTCTATGAGGTTCATGCATCTATAGTCTAGGTCACTATTTCTAATAACCTAAATCCCTATAGTTATGGGCTCTGATACCAATCTGTCACACCCCAACCTTACGGCGGAAACGTCGAGGTGTGAGAGTTACGATTGTTCACAGCCACATAACGCTATTATTAGTTCCAAATATATTAATCAAGATTCAATTGTAACAATACAAGTAAATGTTCAAACCAAGTTACATCCAGAATACAAGTATAAAAGTATCCAGATCATTCGTTTATTTCTCTAAGTCCAATCCTAACTGTGATAAGCTTCAAAGAGTAACCTGAAACATGTTAAAAATAAAAGGTCAACATAAAAATGTTGGTGAGCATTCCATAGTTTTCAATACATAAGTATATAAAAGATGGCAATTCAAGTCATAAGTTAGTGAATAAAGTGATTAGGGATGTTATGAACAATGCAACAATCAAACCTCGACAATGTTTTACAAGTATCAAACGACGTTAATATTCTATTAACGTTAAAAGTATATACGATCAGCTAAGTGTACTTGGATCAACCAAGCAGGCTTGTCTTACCCATAGATCTATGACTTCGCTGGGCTAGCAATAGTTAATGATTGTACATATAACGTCATAACATGGTAACCACAAAAGTTCAACTAACCACAACTTTACATGTTGGATTGCCATAAGTTTACAAGACTCAAATAAGTTTACAAGTGCAATGATATAAGTTAACATGTTTCACCCCAAAGTGTGAAAATAAGAAAAAGGGGTATAGAAATACTCAAATGATATGAATATAAGATGATAACAAGAATTTAAACGACGTTCCAACGAGTTCCCTTACAAGATACCTAAACGTATATATTACAAGTTTAAGTTTAATAATTAGTTTAACGATTAAACGTGAACTAGAGTCTCAATTGGAATTTGGGGGTTTAATAATTAAATTAAATATAAATAATATAAGTGATTATGTTTTGATTCAATAAAAATGACATAAAGCAATAATTAAGATTTAAAAAAAATATACAAGATTAAACATTTTAATTTATATTAATTATTTTGATGAAGATAAAATATAAAATGTGAAAATAACTAATTAATCTAATAACTATTTATCCATTTAAACGATTTATAAAAATAATAATTTTAAATGGTTTGAAACGAGTTATAAGATTTATTTATGATTAAGAAAAATTATAAGGTTAATAATACAGGGAAAACTATATAAGGGTTTGTTTTGATAATAATATGTACAATAATTAATTTTTAATAATTAATTACTAAAATAATTAATTTTGCACAATTAATTATTAATGTAGAAATAAAAGTAAGTAATCAATTATAAATATCGATTAGAATGATATTATAAATTGATTCGAGGTGGTTATAAAGTATTAAAATTTGTAATAAATTTTATAAATAAATCATACTTGCAAAATCATTAAAATATAATTTTATGTTTATCAAATTATGTCCAAGGATCTAATAATTAAATTCTACAATTGTTTTATTAATTAAAATGATTTTTATGTTTATTCTGTAATTAAATAAAAATGATTTAAAGCTAAAAAATCAAATGGGGGTGCCCGGGTTCGAACCGGGATCTTTTGTGTATAAGTGGGGCGCTTTACCGGTGGGCTAGATAGCCTGTTATTGTCTAAACCCCGTTTTTAATTTATAAAAATAATAAAAGAGAAAACCCCCAATTTTCCATAAGAACCCTAATTCGATTTGGGTCAAATTGACCCTCAATTTGATGTTGTTAACGAATACAACCATAGGGCTTTCGATCCTTATGTAAAATCGAGTAATAGACCTAACATAATTACCTGAAATTGTTTTTGATTCGATGCGTACGAGTTCGTCAAGTGCCGCGACTGTTCTTGGTTTGATTCTTGATGTGTAAGTGTGTTTTGATGAAATTGGGTGTTCAGTGAGTTTAGGAACCTTAATTCGAGTAAGAATCCTCCAATTTATAGTTCCCCTTCGATCAATTTAGTACCCAACGACATAGATGTTAATGTCGGCCGTTTCAGGTCGAATTAAACGTTGGTGAAGCTGTTTCCGTTATGTTTAATCATCCCATTAAGTTTTAGATGATTAACCGATGGTTTTTGTCCAATTAATTTGATAATTACTGTGTTTTAAGTGTGGAATCAACTTTGATGTGAATGCACTCGATTTCGGTTTCGGGTGATGGTGTTATTGTTGTTAATATCGCTTTAAAACTCGCTCCCATGTTCGAATCCTGATTGCGAATTGTTTGGGCTGTGTTTTGGGTCAAAACCGTGGCCGAAAGGGCCATTTTTGCCCTTGCCGGAGTTCGGCCGGAGCCGGCGGCCCCTCTCACCGGATTTGCGGGGGAAGAAAAAGGGGGGAGGGGGGTTTGGTTTCTTTTATTTACACAAATGGTCCCTGCGATTTATTTCTTAATAGTTTATGCACAAACTTTAATATTTTAAGTTTCGAAATTAACATAATAACCCCCTGAACTTAATTGAGTTTATTATATTTTCCAGATTATTTGTTATTTGTAGCAATATTATTATTATTATTACTATTTGTATTAATAATAACATCATTATTATTTCTTTCATAATTAGTTATTATTATTATTATTATATATTATTATTATATTATATTATTATTATTATTATTATTATTATTATTATGACAATTATTTTAAGATTATCATCACTTTAAGTTAAGTTTTATAATAATAAGTAAACATTATAACACTTATAATGTTATTATTATTTATTAAATTAATTTGTTAAATACCAAATTAATTATCAAGCATATTAAGTCCTCAAAGTTTCAAAATTGTCATAAAAGGTCCTTTTAAAACTTAACAAAGTTAACTTTTTGATTAACAAAATTACGAGATGTCACACAGATCGTTAATGCGCGGGAGAGGATAACGATTCTTTATTGTTGCCTTGTTCAATTCCCTGTAGTCGATACACATGCGGAAAGTTCCGTCCTTCTTCTTGACAAACAGAACTGGGGCTCCCCACGGTGATGAGCTAGGTCTGATAAAACCCTTATCCAATAGTTCCTGCAATTGCGTAGACAGTTCTTGCAGTTCCTTTGGAGCTAATCTGTACGGTGCTCTCGCGATAGGGGCAGCTCCCGGTACCAAATCGATTTGGAACTCGACTTGGCGATGCGGTGGGAGACCGGGTAGGTCTTCAGGGAAAACCTCGGGATAATCGCGTACAACAATGATATCTTCAATTTTCTTTTCATCGGGTTCTTTTTCAGTGACCATGGCTAGGAAAGCGATATGACCCTTACGCAAACACTTCTGAGCTTTCATGTAGGAGATGATTCCAGATACCATGCCACTCCTTTCGCCCTGAACCGATAAAATTTCACCACTAGGAAGTGGGATACGAACGATTTTCTCTCCACAGATGATCTCAGCTTGATTCTTGGATAGCCAGTCCATACCCACGACTACGTCGAAACTACCAAGTGTGACAGGCATCAGATCTATATCTATCTCATGACCACATAATCCTAGTCTGCACCCCTTGACGATATGAGTTGCCTCGATTAGTTTTCCGTCAGCTAATTCTACCACATAACTAGGTTCCATGACAGCTAGGGTTACATCTAAGAACTTAAGGAATTTGTTGGAAACAAAACTCCTATCAGCTCCGGTATCAAATAGTATAGAAGCAAAACAACCATTCAGGGGAAACGTACAAGTAACCACATTCTGGTCATCCCTTGCCTCGCCGGAACCGATCATGAATGCGCGACCCTTGGCATTGCCCCCGTTATTTCCCTTGTTTCCACCCTTCAGCTGCGGGCAATCCTTCCTGTAGTGGCCCTCCTTACCACATTCATAACAGCCTCTAGTCGCTCCGCCCTGGCGTTGTTGTTGAGGTTGTTGGTGCTGAGTCATTATTTCACCCCGGCAGTCTTTGGCTGCGTGACCCATCTTTCAACATCTCTGACAACGGAGTCGATCACATGGGCCATGATGATGGAAGTTTCACCGGTTACACCTAGGGTTCTTACCCGCGTAGCTGCTTGATCCCTGACCATAATTGTTGTTGTTGCTGTTCTGGTTGTTGTTGGTAAAGTTTCTTGATGGGTCAAACTTTCTAGTCGGTTGTTGCTGAGGGTTGTTGAAGCTTGAAGACTTGCTGTGGTTACCTTCCTATTTTCTCTTGTGATCTGATGAACCAGATGCAGCGCCACGTTTAGGCAATGTGCCCTGTGCCACCGCCTGGTCGGTGAGTTTGTGAGCCAGTCGGATGGCCTGTTGAATGGTGACAGGGTCAGCAGCCATAACACTAGCTTGAATCGGAGGAGCTAGACCATCGATGTACTTTTCAATCCTTTTGTAGGCAGGAGTCACCATCTGAGGACATAACGCAGCCAACTCGTGTGAACGAGTCGTGTATTCCTCCATGTCGGAACCAATCATCTTTAAATTCCAAAATTCTGCCTTCAGTTTCTGGACTTCGCTCCTGGGGCAGTACTCTTCTTTCATCAGAATCTTGAAGTCTTCCCATGGCATACCGTTTGCAGCACCAAGTCCTAAGGTTTGGACTTGTGAATTCCACCATGTCAGGGCTGGTCCCTCCAATGTGCCGGAGGCGTACTTGACCCGATTTCCATCAGGACAGCTGCACATGGCAAACACTGACTCAAATTTCTCTACCCAGCGAAGCAGTGTGACAGCGCCCTCAGAGCCGCTGAATGAATGAGGCTTGCAATCCATAAACATCTTGAAGGTACAGACTGTTGGACCTCCTTGGTTCGGATTCTGGTCGTTCTGGCCCTGATTGCGGGCTTGCTCATAAGCTGCAAGCGCATCAGCCACGCGCTCATTGATGATAGCATTCAGCTCGGCTTGAGTCAGGGTGATATTCCCTCGCCCACCCGGGCGTCCCGCTCCTCTTCCAGACATGACTTCTTCAATTCACAACACACATTAATCAATAACCGGATAATAATTGTTGACTATAATAAATGATGTCATGCTAGCAAGAAGGAAGGGTTTGTTCGTATATCGATAGTGTGGCTTTGTGTTAATTTCGAGGCCCCATGCCTCTAAGTATGGTATTGAGAATTTGTACCGACCGTATCCGTTATCACTCAAATAGAGTTGCCAGAGTTCTCATGCACGACAAATTACAATTACGTGTGCACCCGTGATTCTACTTTGCTTTGCATGGTCACACATGGTTCCTCCTATTCGAGATAACATACCTTGTCCAGTACCGAGTGTTATCGATGATAGAAGCATCAAAGATATATTTGTTAGACCAAGAGTCAAACAACTAAGGTTATACTAAGGTTGTACAAGAGATTCGGTTAAGATAACAACGGGAGTCGAGACAATTTGGCCTTTTTCCTTTTGAAGTTCTAGGTGTTTGGATGTCTAAGTCCGATTCTCTACTCGACTTGAATATCTTAGTTGTCCCTCATTTACTGCTCGGACTAGCGTAGAGGATAGGATATGTTGGGAATAGTAACAAGTGTGAGTGAGTTGGAAGAGTGAGGTGTTGTTCTTTTTTTTTGTTTGTCATCGTTATGCTTATCGCGTGTGATAGAAAAGAGTTTCGTGTTCCAATCATGGAAATGTTTGATTCAATTCGTTGTTGCTTTCACTCCGCGAGTGAAGGATCAAGTGTATGCGTTGGTTGTGAGCGAGCGGGATTCTCCGCCCCTCTGTCAGCCGGTAATGACACACATGTCATACTCGTAGTGTTATGTTTGCTCAGCAGTGTAATGTCAGTACACCCGAAGGTTGTTTGCACAACAGTGGTAACCGTGTAAAGAGTGTCTGTGCAATACTAGTGTTGTGTCTAAGGCTATAGTCTAGATGCAATGCAATCCTAGTTCTCTATAACCTGTGGCTCTGATACCAATCTGTCACACCCTCAATTTCCACGAACGGGGTTTTACCGTTAGGCGTGTGACATACCAGGATCTCAGACACAGTCATATCGAACGACACTATATGAATTTAGAAATGAACATTTGACTTCATTCAACAGAACATAAACAAAGTTTACAATAGTGCGGAAGCTTGTTCAAAAGTGGTAAATCCATTACAGAACTGTTACAATAGCCATGTTTATACAAAATGTTCAATGCTGAAAATAAACTAGATGAATGCATGTCCTGAGTGCATTTCCTGAAGCGTGCCTCAAAAGCTTATGCGTTCCTGTGACCCGAGAAAACATGCTAAAATGTGTCAACATAAAGTTGGTGAGTTCACAGGTTTAATCAACAATAAATGTATTCGTAAGCGTTTCCATGTTTTGCGTTTCAATGGTTTAGTACATAAAGCATATCGTTAGGTAGCTAGCCTATGTTCTTGTTACTTAGCGTTTCGAACCGAAGCTGACTGTTTACGTCCTATTTGTGTTTCCACCACGTCTTAACCGACCGTGGCAATCGTTGTGTCCCGTCATGTCTCATCAGACCATGACAATGTGCTTCCACCACGTCTTAACCGACCGTGGCAATCGTATGTTAGGTCAATTTGGCACCCGTTTGACCACCAATCAAGCTAGCGCGACTAGCCCGGGCGGGGTTTGTCAGACCCAGTAGTACTACTCAAAATTACCTCGCTAATCCCATTACTAACGGTTCGAGTGTGTGAGGACATGCGTGTGTTTGCACTAACGTAACAAGCGATATCAATATTACTACAACCATTTATGTAAATCTGTTTTGCATGTTTTCTCCCCCCAAAAAGGAAAGAGATGTAAAAAGGGGCCGTGAAACTCACAGATGATGTAGCAAGTGTGTAGGATGCAAGTCTCCCAAGTGTTGTTTTACGATGCGCTGTCAAACACCTATTGACAGTTGTGTTAAGCGTTAATGTTGTGTTTAGCGTTAATAGACATGTTTAGTCGGGTCGGGTTGCATGGGTTCGGTCGTGGGTGTCACACACACAAGCAGTCATAGACGTATTAGGCTTCATGTAGACTTCAAATGAGTTGTTGATATTTGTAAACAGTTACGTTGTTTCGGGTTGAAAAGTATATGTCTGTTGATTGCGTTGACTTTAATCTTTATGGTCAAGAAATGACGCTTTATTGATGTTAACTTATCGTCCCATGATAGACACATCGCACACCAGAAGAATTCACTCAAAATGACTCCAATCGCATAACAAGGCTAGACGCACGACTGGACACTTCATTCGCACGAATGGGCCTTCAATCGTACGAATCAACTTCATTCGTACGATTGAACCCTCCTTCGTGCGACTTAGCATTCAATCGTACCACACATCACCCATCCGCCCGAATCAATATCCAATCGCACGAATGAACCTTCATTCGTGCGGTTGGACATTCAGTCGGGTGATACTCAGTCGCATGCATTCATTCGGTCGACTCAATCGCACACATTCATTCGGTTGACTCAGTCGTACGGTTTCATTCGCACGTCTCACCCCAGTCGCCCCGATCAATCGCGCGAAGGGCCCAGTCGCATAACTCAGTCGCGCGGTTGGCCCAGTCGCGGACTGCAGCAGGTCGCGACTGCAGGGTCAGTCGAACTGCCTTCGACTGTTCCGTGCTCGGTTTTCCCACAATCAGGACTTCCAGAAACACTCTCCTAACATGTCTAAGTGAAATGCACACGCTGATTGACCTCACACGCACCCCCACGACCACATGCATTCGGGTTGAACCCGAACACCCGAATCCCATACTTGCAGCAGTGAAACGGGTGATAAAACGGATGAAAATGGTCGCCTACCTGCTGGGAACGTGATTTCTCAGCTGTTGCGTGGTTTAGCCGGCGAAAACGGGCTCAATCGGGTGGAATTTGGTGCTAGAGTGAAGAATCGGAGGTGTAGGGAGCGTAAGAGAGAAAGAGAAGGTTGTGTGGGTGTTTGGGGCTGGTGGGTGGGTATTTATACCCAGCCCCAGTTTGCCAATTTGGTAGGTTTAGTCCCTGCACTTAGGTACCGAGTTCCCAAATTTGTTTCGGCTGAAAACGACGTTGATGAGCGAGCTCTATTAATTAATAGGATTCCTTAGGCAATCTTGTTTATGTGAATCCTCTACAAACACCCGCGTTAGTATTTTATCATAATTCGTTTAACGATGTCTGTGGCGGTGTTTATATATGTTTCATGTATTTGCGAGTACGGGTCAATGTTAACGACAACAGTTTGAATAATGTCAATCTGAAATTACGTGGTGTCACATCATCCCCTTGTTGCAGGAATTTTCGTCCCGAAAATTAGTACATCATGTTACGTGGTTTTTACGGGGTAGTACATGGTTCAACGGTTTGTGACGCATGTGGAATAGAGTACCTGTGTATCTAAGAGGTAGATGCCTGGTTTTGGAACAGTTGAGGGTATTTCCTCTTCATCTGATCCTCGCGTTCCCAGGTAAATTCTGGTCCACGCTTTGAGTTCCAACGGATTTTGACGATAGGGATACGGCTATGTTTGAGTGTCTTGACCTCTCGATCCATGACTTCCACCGGTTCCTCGATGAAATATAGTTGTTCGTCCACATGTATCTCGTCTAACAGGACGATAAGAGTCTCGTCTGCAAGGCATTCCTCAAGTTGGAGACGTGGAACACATTGTGTACTCCACGGAGTTCTTCGGGTAAGTTCAATTGGTAGGCCACGGGGCCAACCCGTTTGACAACCTCAAACGCTCCCACGTACCTAGGGCTTAGTTTCCCGCGTTTCCTGAAACGAATCACACCCTTCCAAGGTGACACTTTCAAAAGCACCTTGTCACCTATTTGGAATTCCAACGGTCGGCGACGCTTGTCAGCGTAGCTTTTCTGTCGGTCACGGGCTGCTGCCATACGGTTACGGATCTGCACGATCTTCTCAGTCGTCTCGTGCACTAGTTCAGGGCCGGTGAGTTGACTTTCTCCAACTTCCGCCCAACAGATAGGTGATCGGCACTTACGCCCATACAGTGCCTCAAATGGGGCAGCTTTGATCGATGTGTGATAGCTATTGTTGTAAGAAAACTCAACTAGCGGTAAGTGAGTTTCCCAACTGCTGCCGAAATCTATGACCCAGGCACGTAACATGTCTTCTAGAGTCTGGATCGTACGCTCACTTTGGCCATCAGTCTGGGGGTGGTATGCGGTGCTCATATCCAACCGCGTTCCTAGTGCTCGTTGTAAGGACTGCCAGAAGTGTGAAGTGAATCGAGCGTCACGATTAGAGATAATGGAAGTCGGCACACCATGCCGAGAGACTATTTCCCTGAGGTAGATACGAGTTAACTTTTCCATGCGATCAGTCTCCCGGATTGCCAGGAAGTGTGCGGATTTCGTCAAGCGATCCACGATCACCCAAATGGTATCGCATCCGCTGGGAGTCCGAGGGAGTTTCGTGATGAAGTCCATAGATATCTGCTCCCACTTCCATACTGGTATTTCCGGCTGTTGGAGTAAACCAGACGGTCGTTGATACTCTACCTTAACCTTAGAACAGGTCAAACATCTGCTCACGTAGGTGGCGATATCTGCTTTCATGTTTGGCCACCAGTAAAGAACCTTCAGGTCATGATACATCTTGTCTGAGCCTGGGTGGATTGAGTACCGTGATTTGTGAGCTTCGTCCATTACCAGTTCTCGTAGGTTTCCATGCGAGGGAATCCACATTCGATCCATGAAGTAGCGGATTCCGTCCGACTTGGTTTCCAGTTGCTTCTCCATACCTCGTAGCGATTCAGCCTTCAAATTCTCGTCTTTTAACGCCTCAAGTTGAGCATTGCGGATCTGGTCGGGTAAACCGGTGTGAATGGTGAGTTGCAATGCTCGAACTCGTCTTGGCTTGGGGGTTTCCTTCCGACTTAGGGCGTCTGCTACTACATTGGCCTTGCCCGGATGATACTTGATCGTACAGTCATAGTCGTTTAACAACTCGACCCAACGACGTTGCCTCATATTTAGCTCCTTCTGTTCAAAGATGTGCTGGAGACTCTTGTGATCGGTGTAAATGGTGCACTTGGTACCGTACAAGTAGTGTCTCCATATCTTGAGTGCAAACACGACTGCTCCAAGCTCTAGGTCGTGTGTCGTGTAGTTTTTCTCATGTATCTTCAGTTGTCGAGATGCGTAGGCAATCACCTTATTGCGTTGCATTAGCACGCAACCGAGGCCTTGTATAGAAGCATCACAGTAAACTACAAAGTCATCTGTTCCTTCAGGCAGGGATAGAATCGGTGCTGTACAGAGTCTCTGCTTCAGGATCTGGAATGCAAATTCTTGTTTATCACCCCAATCATACGTGATGCCTTTATGAGTTAATGCGGTGAGAGGTTGAGCAATCTTCGAGAACCCTTCGATGAACCGTCGATAATAGCCAGCCAACCCGAGAAACTGTCGTACCTCGGTCGGAGTCTTAGGCGTAGCCCAGTTCTTGATAGCTGCTATCTTTGCCGGATCAACGTGTATCCCATTCTCATTGACCACATGACCCAAAAAGTGGACCTCTCGCATCCAGAAGTCATACTTTGAAAATTTTGCATACAGCTGTTCTCGTCTCAACAGCTCCAGAATTAGTCTAAGGTGCTCTTCGTGTTCTTCCTTATTCCTCGAGTAAATAAGGATGTCATCGATGAAGACAATGACGAACTTGTCTAGATAGGGTTTGCACACTCGGTTCATCAGGTCCATGAAAACCGCTGGTGTATTGGTCAACCCGAATGGCATAACCAAGAACTCATGTAACCATACCGAGTTCTGAAAGCAGTCTTTGAAATGTCTTCTTCTCGAATCCTTAGCTGGTGATAACCCGATCTTAGGTCTATCTTGGAATAATAACTCGACCCTTGTAGTTGATCGAACAGATTGTCACACCCCAACCTTGACGGCGGAAACGTCGAGGTGTGAGAGTTACGATTGTTCACAGCCACATAACGCTATTATTAGTTCCAAATATATTAATCAAGATTCAATTGTAACAATACAAGTAAATGTTCAAACCAAGTTACATCCAGAATACAAGTATAAAAGTATCCAGATCATTCGTTTATTTCTCTAAGTCCAATCCTAACTGTGATAAGCTTCAAAGAGTAACCTGAAACATGTTAAAAATAAAAGGTCAACATAAAAATGTTGGTGAGCATTCCATAGTTTTCAATACATAAGTATATAAAAGATGGCAATTCAAGTCATAAGTTAGTGAATAAAGTGATTAGGGATGTTATGAACAATGCAACAATCAAACCTCGACAATGTTTTACAAGTATCAAACGACGTTAATATTCTATTAACGTTAAAAGTATATACGATCAGCTAAGTGTACTTGGATCAACCAAGCAGGCTTGTCTTACCCATAGATCTATGACTTCGCTGGGCTAGCAATAGTTAATGATTGTACATATAACGTCATAACATGGTAACCACAAAAGTTCAACTAACCACAACTTTACATGTTGGATTGCCATAAGTTTACAAGACTCAAATAAGTTTACAAGTGCAATGATATAAGTTAACATGTTTCACCCCAAAGTGTGAAAATAAGAAAAAGGGGTATAGAAATACTCAAATGATATGAATATAAGATGATAACAAGAATTTAAACGACGTTCCAACGAGTTCCCTTACAAGATACCTAAACGTATATATTACAAGTTTAAGTTTAATAATTAGTTTAACGATTAAACGTGAACTAGAGTCTCAATTGGAATTTGGGGGTTTAATAATTAAATTAAATATAAATAATATAAGTGATTATGTTTTGATTCAATAAAAATGACATAAAGCAATAATTAAGATTTTAAAAAAAATATACAAGATTAAACATTTTAATTTATATTAATTATTTTGATGAAGATAAAATATAAAATGTGAAAATAACTAATTAATCTAATAACTATTTATCCATTTAAACGATTTATAAAAATAATAATTTTAAATGGTTTGAAACGAGTTATAAGATTTATTTATGATTAAGAAAAATTATAAGGTTAATAATACAGGGAAAACTATATAAGGGTTTGTTTTGATAATAATATGTACAATAATTAATTTTAATAATTAATTACTAAAATAATTAATTTTGCACAATTAATTATTAATGTAGAAATAAAAGTAAGTAATCAATTATAAATATCGATTAGAATGATATTATAAATTGATTCGAGGTGGTTATAAAGTATTAAAATTTGTAATAAATTTTATAAATAAATCATACTTGCAAAATCATTAAAATATAATTTTATGTTTATCAAATTATGTCCAAGGATCTAATAATTAAATTCTACAATTGTTTTATTAATTAAAATGATTTTATGTTTATTCTGTAATTAAATAAAAATGATTTAAAGCTAAAAAATCAAACGGGGGTGCCCGGGTTCGAACCCGGGATCTTTTGTGTATAAGTGGGGCGCTTTACCGGTGGGCTAGATAGCCTGTTATTGTCTAAACCCCGTTTTTAATTTATAAAAATAATAAAAGAGAAAACCCCCAATTTTCCATAAGAACCCTAATTCGATTTGGGTCAAATTGACCCTCAATTTGATGTTGTTAACGAATACAACCATAGGGCTTTCGATCCTTATGTAAAATCGAGTAATAGACCTAACATAATTACCTGAAATTGTTTTTGATTCGATGCGTACGAGTTCGTCAAGTGCCGCGACTGTTCTTGGTTTGATTCTTGATGTGTAAGTGTGTTTTGATGAAATTGGGTGTTCAGTGAGTTTAGGAACCTTAATTCGAGTAAGAATCCTCCAATTTATAGTTCCCCTTCGATCAATTTAGTACCCAACGACATAGATGTTAATGTCGGCCGTTTCAGGTCGAATTAAACGTTGGTGAAGCTGTTTCCGTTATGTTTAATCATCCCATTAAGTTTTAGATGATTAACCGATGGTTTTTGTCCAATTAATTTGATAATTACTGTGTTTTAAGTGTGGAATCAACTTTGATGTGAATGCACTCGATTTCGGTTTCGGGTGATGGTGTTATTGTTGTTAATATCGCTTTAAAACTCGCTCCCATGTTCGAATCCTGATTGCGAATTGTTTGGGCTGTGTTTTGGGTCAAAACCGTGGCCGAAAGGGCCATTTTTGCCCTTGCCGGAGTTCGGCCGGAGCCGGCGGCCCCTCTCACCGGATTTGCGGGGGAAGAAAAAGGGGGGAGGGGGGTTTGGTTTCTTTTATTTACACAAATGGTCCCTGCGATTTATTTCTTAATAGTTTATGCACAAACTTTAATATTTTAAGTTTCGAAATTAACATAATAACCTCCTGAACTTAATTGAGTTTATTATATTTTCCAGATTATTTGTTATTTGTAGCAATATTATTATTATTATTACTATTTGTATTAATAATAACATCATTATTATTTCTTTCATAATTAGTTTTATTATTATTATTATTATATTATTATTATTATTATTATTATTATTATTATTATTATTATTATTATGACAATTATTTTAAGATTATCATCACTTTAAGTTAAGTTTTATAATAATAAGTAAACATTATAACACTTATAATGTTATTATTATTTATTAATTAATTTGTTAAATACCAAATTAATTATCAAGCATATTAAGTCCTCAAAGTTTCAAAATTGTCATAAAAGGTCCTTTTAAAACTTAACAAAGTTAACTTTTTGATTAACAAAATTACGAGATGTCACACAGATCGTCAATGCGCGGGAGAGGATAACGATTCTTTATTGTTGCCTTGTTCAATTCCCTGTAGTCGATACACATGCGGAAAGTTCCGTCCTTCTTCTTGACAAACAGAACTGGGGCTCCCCACGGTGATGAGCTAGGTCTGATAAAACCCTTATCCAATAGTTCCTGCAATTGCGTAGACAGTTCTTGCAGTTCCTTTGGAGCTAATCTGTACGGTGCTCTCGCGATAGGGGCAGCTCCCGGTACCAAATCGATTTGGAACTCGACTTGGCGATGCGGTGGGAGACCGGGTAGGTCTTCAGGGAAAACCTCGGGATAATCGCGTACAACAATGATATCTTCAATTTTCTTTTCATCGGGTTCTTTTTCAGTGACCATGGCTAGGAAAGCGATATGACCCTTACGCAAACACTTCTGAGCTTTCATGTAGGAGATGATTCCAGATACCATGCCACTCCTTTCGCCCTGAACCGATAAAATTTCACCACTAGGAAGTGGGATACGAACGATTTTCTCTCCACAGATGATCTCAGCTTGATTCTTGGATAGCCAGTCCATACCCACGACTACGTCGAAACTACCAAGTGTGACAGGCATCAGATCTATATCTATCTCATGACCACATAATCCTAGTCTGCACCCCTTGACGATATGAGTTGCCTCGATTAGTTTTCCGTCAGCTAATTCTACCACATAACTAGGTTCCATGACAGCTAGGGTTACATCTAAGAACTTAAGGAATTTGTTGGAAACAAAACTCCTATCAGCTCCGGTATCAAATAGTATAGAAGCAAAACAACCATTCAGGGGAAACGTACAAGTAACCACATTCTGGTCATCCCTTGCCTCGCCGGAACCGATCATGAATGCGCGACCCTTGGCATTGCCCCCGTTATTTCCCTTGTTTCCACCCTTCAGCTGCGGGCAATCCTTCCTGTAGTGGCCCTCCTTACCACATTCATAACAGCCTCTAGTCGCTCCGCCCTGGCGTTGTTGTTGAGGTTGTTGGTGCTGAGTCATTATTTCACCCCGGCAGTCTTTGGCTGCGTGACCCATCTTTCAACATCTCTGACAACGGAGTCGATCACATGGGCCATGATGATGGAAGTTTCACCGGTACACCTAGGGTTCTTGCCCGCGTAGCTGCTTGATCCCTGACCATAATTGTTGTTGTTGCTGTTCTGGTTGTTGTTGGTAAAGTTTCTTGATGGGTCAAACTTTCTAGTCGGTTGTTGCTGAGGGTTGTTGAAGCTTGAAGACTTGCTGTGGTTACCTTCCTATTTTCTCTTGTGATCTGATGAACCAGATGCAGCGCCACGTTTAGGCAATGTGCCTGTGCCACCGCCTGGTCGGTGAGTTTGTGAGCCAGTCGGATGGCCTGTTGAATGGTGACAGGGTCAGCAGCCATAACACTAGCTTGAATCGGAGGAGCTAGACCATCGATGTACTTTTCAATCCTTTTGTAGGCAGGAGTCACCATCTGAGGACATAACGCAGCCAACTCGTGTGAACGAGTCGTGTATTCCTCCATGTCGGAACCAATCATCTTTAAATTCCAAAATTCTGCCTTCAGTTTCTGGACTTCGCTCCTGGGGCAGTACTCTTCTTTCATCAGAATCTTGAAGTCTTCCCATGGCATACCGTTTGCAGCACCAAGTCCTAAGGTTTGGACTTGTGAATTCCACCATGTCAGGGCTGGTCCCTCCAATGTGCCGGAGGCGTACTTGACCCGATTTCCATCAGGACAGCTGCACATGGCAAACACTGACTCAAATTTCTCTACCCAGCGAAGCAGTGTGACAGCGCCCTCAGAGCCGCTGAATGAATGAGGCTTGCAATCCATAAACATCTTGAAGGTACAGACTGTTGGACCTCCTTGGTTCGGATTCTGGTCGTTCTGGCCCTGATTGCGGGCTTGCTCATAAGCTGCAAGCGCATCAGCCACGCGCTCATTGATGATAGCATTCAGCTCGGCTTGAGTCAGGGTGATATTCCCTCGCCCACCCGGGCGTCCCGCTCCTCTTCCAGACATGACTTCTTCAATTCACAACACACATTAATCAATAACCGGATAATAATTGTTGACTATAATAAATGATGTCATGCTAGCAAGAAGGAAGGGTTTGTTCGTATATCGATAGTGTGGCTTTGTGTTAATTTCGAGGCCCCATGCCTCTAAGTATGGTATTGAGAATTTGTACCGACCGTATCCGTTATCACTCAAATAGAGTTGCCAGAGTTCTCATGCACGACAAATTACAATTACGTGTGCACCCGTGATTCTACTTTGCTTTGCATGGTCACACATGGTTCCTCCTATTCGAGATAACATACCTTGTCCAGTACCGAGTGTTATCGATGATAGAAGCATCAAAGATATATTTGTTAGACCAAGAGTCAAACAACTAAGGTTATACTAAGGTTGTACAAGAGACTCGGTTAAGATAACAACGGGAGTCGAGACAATTTGGCCTTTTTCCTTTTGAAGTTCTAGGTGTTTGGATGTCTAAGTCCGATTCTCTACTCGACTTGAATATCTTAGTTGTCCCTCATTTACTGCTCGGACTAGCGTAGAGGATAGGATATGTTGGGAATAGTAACAAGTGTGAGTGAGTTGGAAGAGTGAGGTGTTGTTCTTTTTTTGTTTGTCATCGTTATGCTTATCGCGTGTGATAGAAAAGAGTTTCGTGTTCCAATCATGGAAATGTTTGATTCAATTCGTTGTTGCTTTCACTCCGCGAGTGAAGGATCAAGTGTATGCGTTGGTTGTGAGCGAGCGGGATTCTCCGCCCCTCTGTCAGCCGGTAATGACACACATGTCATACTCGTAGTGTTATGTTTGCTCAGCAGTGTAATGTCAGTACACCCGAAGGTTGTTTGCACAACAGTGGTAACCGTGTAAAGAGTGTCTGTGCAATACTAGTGTTGTGTCTAAGGCTATAGTCTAGATGCAATGCAATCCTAGTTCTCTATAACCTGTGGCTCTGATACCAATCTGTCACACCCTCAATTTCCACGAACGGGGTTTTACCGTTAGGCGTGTGACATACCAGGATCTCAGACACAGTCATATCGAACGACACTATATGAATTTAGAAATGAACATTTGACTTCATTCAACAGAACATAAACAAAGTTTACAATAGTGCGGAAGCTTGTTCAAAAGTGGTAAATCCATTACAGAACTGTTACAATAGCCATGTTTATACAAAATGTTCAATGCTGAAAATAAACTAGATGAATGCATGTCCTGAGTGCATTTCCTGAAGCGTGCCTCAAAAGCTTATGCGTTCCTGTGACCGAGAAAACATGCTAAAATGTGTCAACATAAAGTTGGTGAGTTCACAGGTTTAATCAACAATAAATGTATTCGTAAGCGTTTCCATGTTTTGCGTTTCAATGGTTTAGTACATAAAGCATATCGTTAGGTAGCTAGCCTATGTTCTTGTTACTTAGCGTTTCGAACCGAAGCTGACTGTTTACGTCCTATTTGTGTTTCCACCACGTCTTAACCGACCGTGGCAATCGTTGTGTCCCGTCATGTCTCATCAGACCATGACAATGTGCTTCCACCACGTCTTAACCGACCGTGGCAATCGTATGTTAGGTCAATTTGGCACCCGTTTGACCACCAATCAAGCTAGCGCGACTAGCCCGGGCGGGGTTTGTCAGACCCAGTAGTACTACTCAAAATTACCCGCTAATCCCATTACTAACGGTTCGAGTGTGTGAGGACATGCGTGTGTTTGCACTAACGTAACAAGCGATATCAATATTACTACAACCATTTATGTAAATCTGTTTTGCATGTTTTCTCCCCCAAAAAGGAAAGAGATGTAAAAAGGGGCCGTGAAACTCACAGATGATGTAGCAAGTGTGTAGGATGCAAGTCTCCCAAGTGTGTTTTTTACGATGCGCTGTCAAACACCTATTGACAGTTGTGTTAAGCGTTAATGTTGTGTTTAGCGTTAATAGACATGTTTAGTCGGGTCGGGTCGCATGGGTTCGGTCGTGGGTGTCACACACACAAGCAGTCATAGACGTATTAGGCTTCATGTAGACTTCAAATGAGTTGTTGATATTTGTAAACAGTTACGTTGTTTCGGGTTGAAAAGTATATGTCTGTTGATTGCGTTGACTTTAATCTTTATGGTCAAGAAATGACGCTTTATTGATGTTAACTTATCGTCCCATGATAGACACATCGCACACCAGAAGAATTCACTCAAAATGACTCCAATCGCATAACAAGGCTAGACGCACGACTGGACACTTCATTCGCACGAATGGGCCTTCAATCGTACGAATCAACTTCATTCGTACGATTGAACCCTCCTTCGTGCGACTTAGCATTCAATCGTACCACACATCACCCATCCGCCCGAATCAATATCCAATCGCACGAATGAACCTTCATTCGTGCGGTTGGACATTCAGTCGGGTGATACTCAGTCGCATGCATTCATTCGGTCGACTCAATCGCACACATTCATTCGGTTGACTCAGTCGTACGGTTCATTCGCACGTCTCACCCAGTCGCCCCGATCAATCGCGCGAAGGGCCCAGTCGCATAACTCAGTCGCGCGGTTGGCCCAGTCGCGGACTGCAGCAGGTCGCGACTGCAGGGTCAGTCGAACTGCCTTCGACTGTTCCGTGCTCGGTTTTCCCACAATCAGGACTTCCAGAAACACTCTCCTAACATGTCTAAGTGAAATGCACACGCTGATTGACCTCACACGCACCCCCACGACCACATGCATTCGGGTTGAACCCGAACACCCGAATCCCATACTTGCAGCAGTGAAACGGGTGATAAAACGGATGAAAATGGTCGCCTACCTGCTGGGAACGTGATTTCTCAGCTGTTGCGTGGTTTAGCCGGCGAAAACGGGCTCAATCGGGTGGAATTTGGTGCTAGAGTGAAGAATCGGAGGTGTAGGGAGCGTAAGAGAGAAAGAGAAGGTTGTGTGGGTGTTTGGGGCTGGTGGGTGGGTATTTATACCCAGCCCCAGTTTGCCAATTTGGCAGGTTTAGTCCCTGCACTTAGGTACCGAGTTCCCAAATTTGTTTCGGCTGAAAACGACGTTGATGAGCGAGCTCTATTAATTAATAGGATTCCTTAGGCAATCTTGTTTATGTGAATCCTCTACAAACACCCGCGTTAGTATTTTATCATAATTCGTTTAACGATGTCTGTGGCGGTGTTTATATATGTTTCATGTATTTGCGAGTACGGGTCAATGTTAACGACAACAGTTTGAATAATGTCAATCTGAAATTACGTGGTGTCACATCATCCCCTTGTTGCAGGAATTTTCGTCCCGAAAATTAGTACATCATGTTACGTGGTTTTTACGGGGTAGTACAAGGTTCAACGGTTTGTGACGCATGTGGAATAGAGTACCTGTGTATCTAAGAGGTAGATGCCTGGTTTTGGAACAGTTGAGGGTATTTCCTCTTCATCTGATCCTCGCGTTCCCAGGTAAATTCTGGTCCACGCTTTGAGTTCCAACGGATTTTGACGATAGGGATACGGCTATGTTTGAGTGTCTTGACCTCTCGATCCATGACTTCCACCGGTTCCTCGATGAAATATAGTTGTTCGTCCACATGTATCTCGTCTAACAGGACGATAAGAGTCTCGTCTGCAAGGCATTTCCTCAAGTTGGAGACGTGGAACACATTGTGTACTCCACGGAGTTCTTCGGGTAAGTTCAATTGGTAGGCCACGGGGCCAACCCGTTTGACAACCTCAAACGCTCCCACGTACCTAGGGCTTAGTTTCCCGCGTTTCCTGAAACGAATCACACCCTTCCAAGGTGACACTTTCAAAAGCACCTTGTCACCTATTTGGAATTCCAACGGTCGGCGACGCTTGTCAGCGTAGCTTTTCTGTCGGTCACGGGCTGCTGCCATACGGTTACGGATCTGCACGATCTTCTCAGTCGTCTCGTGCACTAGTTCAGGGCCGGTGAGTTGACTTTCTCCAACTTCCGCCCAACAGATAGGTGATCGGCACTTACGCCCATACAGTGCCTCAAATGGGGCAGCTTTGATCGATGTGTGATAGCTATTGTTGTAAGAAAACTCAACTAGCGGTAAGTGAGTTTCCCAACTGCTGCCGAAATCTATGACGCAGGCACGTAACATGTCTTCTAGAGTCTGGATCGTACGCTCACTTTGGCCATCAGTCTGGGGGTGGTATGCGGTGCTCATATCCAACCGCGTTCCTAGTGCTCGTTGTAAGGACTGCCAGAAGTGTGAAGTGAATCGAGCGTCACGATTAGAGATAATGGAAGTCGGCACACCATGCCGAGAGACTATTTCCTGAGGTAGATACGAGTTAACTTTTCCATGCGATCAGTCTCCCGGATTGCCAGGAAGTGTGCGGATTTCGTCAAGCGATCCACGATCACCCAAATGGTATCGCATCCGCTGGGAGTCCGAGGGAGTTTCGTGATGAAGTCCATAGATATCTGCTCCCACTTCCATACTGGTATTTCCGGCTGTTGGAGTAAACCAGACGGTCGTTGATACTCTACCTTAACCTTAGAACAGGTCAAACATCTGCTCACGTAGGTGGCGATATCTGCTTTCATGTTTGGCCACCAGTAAAGAACCTTCAGGTCATGATACATCTTGTCTGAGCCTGGGTGGATTGAGTACCGTGATTTGTGAGCTTCGTCCATTACCAGTTCTCGTAGGTTTCCATGCGAGGGAATCCACATTCGATCCATGAAGTAGCGGATTCCGTCCGACTTGGTTTCCAGTTGCTTCTCCATACCTCGTAGCGATTCAGCCTTCAAATTCTCGTCTTTTAACGCCTCAAGTTGAGCATTGCGGATCTGGTCGGGTAAACCGGTGTGAATGGTGAGTTGCAATGCTCGAACTCGTCTTGGCTTGGGGGTTTCCTTCCGACTTAGGGCGTCTGCTACTACATTGGCCTTGCCCGGATGATACTTGATCGTACAGTCATAGTCGTTTAACAACTCGACCCAACGACGTTGCCTCATATTTAGCTCCTTCTGTTCAAAGATGTGCTGGAGACTCTTGTGATCGGTGTAAATGGTGCACTTGGTACCGTACAAGTAGTGTCTCCATATCTTGAGTGCAAACACGACTGCTCCAAGCTCTAGGTCGTGTGTCGTGTAGTTTTTCTCATGTATCTTCAGTTGTCGAGATGCGTAGGCAATCACCTTATTGCGTTGCATTAGCACGCAACCGAGGCCTTGTATAGAAGCATCACAGTAAACTACAAAGTCATCTGTTCCTTCAGGCAGGGATAGAATCGGTGCTGTACAGAGTCTCTGCTTCAGGATCTGGAATGCAAATTCTTGTTTATCACCCCAATCATACGTGATGCCTTTATGAGTTAATGCGGTGAGAGGTTGAGCAATCTTCGAGAACCCTTCGATGAACCGTCGATAATAGCCAGCCAACCCGAGAAACTGTCGTACCTCGGTCGGAGTCTTAGGCGTAGCCCAGTTCTTGATAGCTGCTATCTTTGCCGGATCAACGTGTATCCCATTCTCATTGACCACATGACCCAAAAAGTGGACCTCTCGCATCCAGAAGTCATACTTTGAAAATTTTGCATACAGCTGTTCTCGTCTCAACAGCTCCAGAATTAGTCTAAGGTGCTCTTCGTGTTCTTCCTTATTCCTCGAGTAAATAAGGATGTCATCGATGAAGACAATGACGAACTTGTCTAGATAGGGTTTGCACACTCGGTTCATCAGGTCCATGAAAACCGCTGGTGTATGGTCAACCCGAATGGCATAACCAAGAACTCATGTAACCATACCGAGTTCTGAAAGCAGTCTTTGAAATGTCTTCTTCTCGAATCCTTAGCTGGTGATAACCCGATCTTAGGTCTATCTTGGAATAATAACTCGACCCTTGTAGTTGATCGAACAAATTGTCACACCCCAACCTTGACGGCGGAAACGTCGAGGTGTGAGAGTTGCGATTGTTCACAGCCACATAACGCTATTATTAGTTCCAAATATATTAATCAAGATTCAATTGTAACAATACAAGTAAATGTTCAAACCAAGTTACATCCAGAATACAAGTATAAAAGTATCCAGATCATTCGTTATTTCTCTAAGTCCAATCCTAACTGTGATAAGCTTCAAAGAGTAACCTGAAACATGTTAAAAATAAAAGGTCAACATAAAAATGTTGGTGAGCATTCCATAGTTTTCAATACATAAGTATATAAAAGATGGCAATTCAAGTCATAAGTTAGTGAATAAAGTGATTAGGGATGTTATGAACAATGCAACAATCAAACCTCGACAATGTTTTACAAGTATCAAACGACGTTAATATTCTATTAACGTTAAAAGTATATACGATCAGCTAAGTGTACTTGGATCAACCAAGCAGGCTTGTCTTACCCATAGATCTATGACTTCGCTGGGCTAGCAATAGTTAATGATTGTACATATAACGTCATAACATGGTAACCACAAAAGTTCAACTAACCACAACTTTACATGTTGGATTGCCATAAGTTTACAAGACTCAAATAAGTTTACAAGTGCAATGATATAAGTTAACATGTTTCACCCCAAAGTGTGAAAATAAGAAAAAGGGGTATAGAAATACTCAAATGATATGAATATAAGATGATAACAAGAATTTAAACGACGTTCCAACGAGTTCCCTTACAAGATACCTAAACGTATATATTACAAGTTTAAGTTTAATAATTAGTTTAACGATTAAACGTGAACTAGAGTCTCAATTGGAATTTGGGGGTTTAATAATTAAATTAAATATAAATAATATAAGTGATTATGTTTTGATTCAATAAAAATGACATAAAGCAATAATTAAGATTTTAAAAAAATATACAAGATTAAACATTTTAATTTATATTAATTATTTTGATGAAGATAAAATATAAAATGTGAAAATAACTAATTAATCTAATAACTATTTATCCATTTAAATGATTTATAAAAATAATAATTTTAAATGGTTTGAAACGAGTTATAAGATTTATTTATGATTAAGAAAAATTATAAGGTTAATAATACAGGGAAAACTATATAAGGGTTTGTTTTGATAATAATATGTACAATAATTAATTTTTAATAATTAATTACTAAAATAATTAATTTTGCACAATTAATTATTAATGTAGAAATAAAAGTAAGTAATCAATTATAAATATCGATTAGAATGATATTATAAATTGATTCGAGGTGGTTATAAAGTATTAAAATTTGTAATAAATTTTATAAATAAATCATACTTGCAAAATCATTAAAATATAATTTTATGTTTATCAAATTATGTCCAAGGATCTAATAATTAAATTCTACAATTGTTTTATTAATTAAAATGATTTTTATGTTTATTCTGTAATTAAATAAAAATGATTTAAAGCTAAAAAATCAAATGGGGGTGCCCGGGTTCGAACCCGGGATCTTTTGTGTATAAGTGGGGCGCTTTACCGGTGGGCTAGATAGCCTGTTATTGTCTAAACCCCGTTTTTAATTTATAAAAATAATAAAAGAGAAAACCCCCAATTTTCCATAAGAACCCTAATTCGATTTGGGTCAAATTGACCCTCAATTTGATGTTGTTAACGAATACAACCATAGGGCTTTCGATCCTTATGTAAAATCGAGTAATAGACCTAACATAATTACCTGAAATTGTTTTTGATTCGATGCGTACGAGTTCGTCAAGTGCCGCGACTGTTCTTGGTTTGATTCTTGATGTGTAAGTGTGTTTTGATGAAATTGGGTGTTCAGTGAGTTTAGGAACCTTAATTCGAGTAAGAATCCTCCAATTTAGTTCCCCTTCGATCAATTTAGTACCCAACGACATAGATGTTAATGTCGGCCGTTTCAGGTCGAATTAAACGTTGGTGAAGCTGTTTCCGTTATGTTTAATCATCCCATTAAGTTTTAGATGATTAACCGATGGTTTTTGTCCAATTAATTTGATAATTACTGTGTTTTAAGTGTGGAATCAACTTTGATGTGAATGCACTCGATTTCGGTTTCGGGTGATGGTGTTATTGTTGTTAATATCGCTTTAAAACTCGCTCCCATGTTCGAATCCTGATTGCGAATTGTTTGGGCTGTGTTTTGGGTCAAAACCGTGGCCGAAAGGGCCATTTTTGCCCTTGCCGGAGTTCGGCCGGAGCCGGCGGCCCTCTCACCGGATTTGCGGGGGAAGAAAAAGGGGGGAGGGGGGTTTGGTTTCTTTTATTTACACAAATGGTCCCTGCGATTTATTTCTTAATAGTTTATGCACAAACTTTAATATTTTAAGTTTCGAAATTAACATAATAACCCCCTAAACTTAATTGAGTTTATTATATTTCCAGATTATTTGTTATTTGTAGCAATATTATTATTATTATTACTATTTGTATTAATAATAACATCATTATTATTTCTTTCATAATTAGTTATTATTATTATTATTATTATTATTATTATTATTATTATTATTATTATTATTATGACAATTATTTTAAGATTATCATCACTTTAAATTAAGTTTTATAATAATAAGTAAACATTATAACACTTATAATATTATTATTATTTATTAAATTAATTTGTTAAATACCAAATTAATTATCAAGCATATTAAGTCCTCAAAGTTTCAAAATTGTCATAAAAGGTCCTTTTAAAACTTAACAAAGTTAACTTTTTGATTAACAAAATTACGAGATGTCACAGTCTCCCCAACTTAAAAGAATTTCGTCCCGAAATTAAGAATGAACTTAAATGAGCAAATGAGTTAAAACGGAAGATAAGTGTACAAACTAACAGTGATTGCCGTTTAATTACAGATGAAACGTTTCACTTTATGGAATCTTACAAGATTCTTGGCATAATGCATGCCAGTTTGAACCCTTTCAGTGAAATTGCATGCCAATTTGAACCCTTTCAGTGAAATGTGAGACGTTTTGAGATGAAATGTTGGAAAACGATGACGAGTTACCGTGGCATGTTAGACTTATAATCCACAACTTCTAGAATATAATTTCGTAGTAAAATGATGTCTAGAAATCAATAAAAGACCAACAATGATAAGAAAGGTTAACTGTCAGGATTTAAGAATCCCAAACGTCACTATATGAAACGATCTTAACGCATATCTTGTGAATATGTATTTCTCATTTGACCAACCATCGGTCTAACAATAATACGATATGCGAAGATTTTGAAATGAGTTCACAATGATGATTAGAAGCATTGCTAGTAGCAGGAAGATGAATCGATCATCAAAATTAACGATCAATGTTTTAACGCCATACCATGGTATACGAATATTTGAAACAGATACAGGTCAATTTCTTGACCCGTCATCCCATATAAATCAATATGAAATTAGCCAATTGGTCTATAATGCACCAATTGTCATCATGACAGTTAAGATAAGAGGCACTTAGTGAATAAAAGTTAAACAGGAGATTCACGAGAACACGGAGGTTAGGTTTTGTCATATGTGAAGGTAAGACACTTGAACACATGCCAAGTTATGTCTCTTCTTTTATGCCAAACCCATGATTACAAGTTACGAAGGTTTATAAACCTCCACGTCATAATGTAAGTAATAACGAGTCTCGTTGATCGAAATCAAATAGAGTTTTAAAGATTTCCAAGGTTAAGGTTTCAAAAGCGATTCAAGTAATGACGCAAACAATAAGAAAAGTATTTGTAAACATGTTTTGCAAAGTAGCAATCCCTAAGTATAGTTTACATATGCTGTTCAACAAACCATAAGCACAGCTGAGAACATTTGTATGACTAGAAAGATATAAGCATAAGTTGATAATGTCTTTAACAGGAAGATTGTTTAGGAAGGCTACCATCGCGCAATCAGGTTTTGATGATAACTCAAAATAAAAGTCGATGAATAAGGAATAAATGGTTCCATATAGCTAGATCAAATCAAAATATGAGAATAAAAGGGAAAGAAATCGATTTAAGAATTTTAAATTCTCCAAGATTAGCCTAGAGCGATCAGGTCTGCTTTCAAGTTCAGAGATCATGCTTTGGCTTGATAGGTCGAAACACTAACATGGTTTCACCCTTCGAGTTACTACATGTTTCTCGTCACTTGATTACAACCTTGGTAAGTGGAGATCAAGAAATGAAAATAGTCATTAAGGTGTGGTTTTCACTCCTAACTTGATGGTGTATTCCCAAGATTATGACCACTAACTTACCAATCAAAAAGTTCGATCCCCAACTCATGTTAAGGATCCACAGAAATAAGACGAGGTAACTCACCATCAAGGTAAAGGACGTCTCCCCTATCTTAACGGTGAAGTTTTACAAAAACAAAATATAATAGGATGAACTTCTTCATCAAAATCCAGAATTCACTCCTACTTTGATGAGGTCGTTTCATTTGAGAAAATACAATCCATAAGAATGAAATTATCATCAAGGTATGGAATTCATGCCTATCTTGCTGATTGAATTTCATAATAACAAGAAAACAATCGGAAATTGACAATTGTCACCAAAGTATGGGTTTCAATCCTATTTTGGTGAGATCATGTCATTTGTGAAATGCCATTCCAAAGAAAATAATCGAAGTCAATCCTCAAGATAAGGTAATCACCCCAATCCAGAGGATGAAATTTCATAAAACACACGATTGGAAACCATTTATCGAAACGAATAGAGAATCATCAAAGTAAGGGAATCACCCCTGTTTTGATGAGTTAGAATCATTTAGGAGATACGAATGTTCTTAGTCATAGGTTGACTTACAAACTCTTGCATCTTCCACGATGCAAACGGTACAAGGTTTGACATAACAGCGAAAAGAAAAAGAACTAAGGTTATACTAAGTCCGATTCGAGATAACATACCTTGTCCAGTACCGAGTGTTATCGATGATAGAAGCATCAAAGATATATTTGTTAGACCAAGAGTCAAACAACTAAGGTTATACTAAGGTTGTACAAGAGATTCGGTTAAGATAACAACGGGAGTCGAGACAATTTGGCCTTTTTCCTTTTGAAGTTCTAGGTGTTTGGATGTCTAAGTCCGATTCTCTACTCGACTTGAATATCTTAGTTGTCCCTCATTTACTGCTCGGACTAGCGTAGAGGATAGGATATGTTGGGAATAGTAACAAGTGTGAGTGAGTTGGAAGAGTGAGGTGTTGTTCTTTTTTTTTTGTTTGTCATCGTTATGCTTATCGCGTGTGATAGAAAAGAGTTTCGTGTTCCAATCATGGAAATGTTTGATTCAATTCGTTGTTGCTTTCACTCCGCGAGTGAAGGATCAAGTGTAAGCGTTGGTTGTGAGCGAGCGGGATTCTCCGCCCCTCTGTCAGCCGGTAATGACACACATGTCATACTCGTAGTGTTATGTTTGCTCAGCAGTGTAATGTCAGTACACCCGAAGGTTGTTTGCACAACAGTGGTAACCGTGTAAAGAGTGTCTGTGCAATACTAGTGTTGTGTCTAAGGCTATAGTCTAGATGCAATGCAATCCTAGTTCTCTATAACCTGTGGCTCTGATACCAATCTGTCACACCCTCAATTTCCACGAACGGGGTTTTACCGTTAGGCGTGTGACATACCAGGATCTCAGACACAGTCATATCGAACGACACTATATGAATTTAGAAATGAACATTTGACTTCATTCAACAGAACATAAACAAAGTTTACAATAGTGCGGAAGCTTGTTCAAAAGTGGTAAATCCATTACAGAACTGTTACAATAGCCATGTTTATACAAAATGTTCAATGCTGAAAATAAACTAGATGAATGCATGTCCTGAGTGCATTTCCTGAAGCGTGCCTCAAAAGCTTATGCGTTCCTGTGACCCGAGAAAACATGCTAAAATGTGTCAACATAAAGTTGGTGAGTTCACAGGTTTAATCAACAATAAATGTATTCGTAAGCGTTTCCATGTTTTGCGTTTCAATGGTTTAGTACATAAAGCATATCGTTAGGTAGCTAGCCTATGTTCTGTTACTTAGCGTTTCGAACCGAAGCTGACTGTTTACGTCCTATTTGTGTTTCCACCACGTCTTAACCGACCGTGGCAATCGTTGTGTCCCGTCATGTCTCATCAGACCATGACAATGTGTTTCCACCACGTCTTAACCGACCGTGGCAATCGTATGTTAGGTCAATTTGGCACCCGTTTGACCTCCAATCAAGCTAGCGCGACTAGCCTGGGCGGGGTTGTCAGACCCAGTAGTACTACTCAAAATTACCTCGCTAATCCCATTACTAACGGTTGAGTGTGTGAGGACATGCGTGTGTTTTCACTAACGTAACAAGCGATATCAATATTACTACAACCATTTATGTAAATTTGTTTTGCATGTTTTCTCCCCCCAAAAAGGAAAGAGATGTAAAAAGGGGCCGTGAAACTCACAGATGATGTAGCAAGTGTGTAGGATGCAAGTCTCCCAAGTGTTGTTTTACGATGCGCTGTCAAACACCTATTGACAGTTGTGTTAAGCGTTAATGTTGTGTTTAGCGTTAATAGACATGTTTAGTCGGGTCGGGTCGCATGGGTTCGGTCGTGGGTGTCACACACACAAGCAGTCATAGACGTATTAGGCTTCATGTAGACTTCAAATGAGTTGTTGATATTTGTAAACAGTTACGTTGTTTCGGGTTGAAAAGTATATGTCTGTTGATTGTGTTGACTTTAATCTTTGTGGTCAAGAAATGACGCTTTATTGATGTTAACTTATCGTCCCATGATAGACACATCGCACACCAGAAGAATTCACTCAAAATGACTCCAATCGCATAACAAGGCTAGACGCACGACTGGACACTTCATTCGCACGAATGGGCCTTCAATCGTACGAATCAACTTCATTCGTACGATTGAACCCTCCTTCGTGCGACTTAGCATTCAATCATACCACACATCACCCATCCGCCCGAATCAATATCCAATCGCACGAATGAACCTTCATTCGTGCGGTTGGACATTCATTCGGGTGATACTCAGTCGCATGCATTCATTCGGTCGACTCAATCGCACACATTCATTCGGTTGACTTAGTCGTACGGTTTCATTCGCACGTCTCACCCCAGTCGCCCCGATCAATCGCGCGAAGGGCCCAGTCGCATAACTCAGTCGCGCGGTTGGCCCAGTCGCGGACTGCAGCAGGTCGCGACTGCAGGGTCGGTCGAACTGCCTTCGGCTGTTCCATGCTCGGTTTTCTCACAATCAGGACTTCCAGAAACACTCTCCTAACATGTCTAAGTGAAATACACACGCTGATTGACCTCACACGCACCCCCACGACCACATGCATTCGGGTTGAACCCGAACACCCGAATCCCATACTTGCAGCAGTGAAACGGGTGATAAAACAGATGAAAATGGTCGCCTACCTGCTGGGAACGTGATTTCTCAGCTGTTGCGTGGTTTAGCCGGTGAAAACGGGCTCAATCGGGTGGAATTTGGTGCTAGAGTGAAGAATCGGAGGTGTAGGAGTGTAAGAGAGAAAGAGCAGGTTGTGTGGGTGTTTGGGGCTGGTGGGTGGGTATTTATACCCAGCCCAGTTTGCCAATTTGGCAGGTTTAGTCCCTGCACTTAGGTACAGAGTTCCCAAATTTGTTTCGGCTAAAAACGACGTTGATGAGCGAGCTTTATTAATTAATAGGATTCCTTAGGTAATCTCGTTTATGTGAATCCTCTACAAACACCCGCGTTAGTATTTTATCATAATTCGTTTAACGATGTCTGTGGCGGTGTTTATATACGTTTCAAGTATTTACGAGTACGGGTCAATGTTAACGACAACAGTTTGAATAATGTCAATCTGAAATTACGGGGTGTCACAGTTATACACCTTGTAAACACATGAAACTGGGTCATTCGCAGGAGCATATGCGAATGAGACTCAGTCGTAGAACTGACCCATGCTAATGGACCAGTTGTGCGACTGAGAGATGCGATTGGAGCATTCGTAAGACTGAACCATAAGAATGGTCCAGTCGTACGATTGAACCATACGCATGGTCCAGTCGTACGATTGAACCATACGCATGGTCCAATCGCACGAATGGTCCCAGTCGCATCTAATATGGGCCGAAGACTATATATACCAGTTTCATTGTGTAGAAAGAGAGGGTTTGATAGTGTGCCCGGCGCCCAGGCGCTGCCGGATGAGAGGGGAGATTATGCTCGATCTCCCTTGCCAAAAGTCTTGATTCTTAAGTTGTAACGAGCTTAAAATCGTTATGTTTTATCAATAAAATCATTCGATTATTGTTCGTGTTATTGATTGTCTTTGGTTTTATCCTTCCGTCAAGAACATGCTCGGATGTTTACCGATCCAGTACTCAAAAAATCAACTTCTTTGTAAGTAAATATGCTTAGATAAGCTCTCTATATTTCGGTACTAACCTTACAATTCATGTCATGATACCTTAGTGTCCAAAAACTTAAATAAGAAATGATGTAAGTTTAAAATTAAACAACCAAGCCGAATTATTTGAGAAAATAAAAATAACCCAAATCGCCCAAACCTAGCCTCCATGGTAAGAGTGAGCTTGTATGTGTAAGACTTTTTCCAAGCTGAAAAGCTATCACAATATTATAAATGTAACATGAGGTGCCTTTACAACGTGTCATTTAACGTGGTCTAAGGGACCACACCCCGTGCGGGGTTGTGCTGCTCAGTTTGCATGGAAAGTTTTTTTAACTTGTTATAATTATACACTAGAAGTTATATAGAATTTACATGATTATTGAAAAATTTCATTAAATTAATTAACGGAATTAACTGATAATTGGTAATAAATTGCTCTTGATCATTGGTAATAACCACAATGACCAACAACTTGTACTCATCAATAGAAACTAATCGGTGACAATCGAACATCATTGACAACTGTTCATCAGTGGTAGTTTGACAAGCGATGGCAACTATACATTAGTGGCAATTTGACAAGCAGTGATAACTATATATTTTATAACTTCTATTTATCTTCTTAATTGTGTATTATTATCTTTAATTGTGTTTAGTGAGCCATATCAACCGTTAAGGTAAGATGTCATGTAATTGGTTGCTATTGAAGTGCTTATATTTAATCGTGTTAAACCTGCATCACTATGTCATTTATTTAGTAGGTTACATTTACTATCGTTAAACGTGTTGTGTAACTTGCTTATTCAACGTACATGTGATGGTATTAAAGAAAATGACATCATATTTAGGTTGAATTATCATATTAAATGTGTCGTGTCAAACATAATCCGTTAAACAAACAATACGATATGTTATACCATATCTAACCTAAAACTATAGTCTTATGTTCAGATATTCACACTCTAGTGATTTGTTTTACATCATTATAAAAACTAACACCATGTTCCACACTTTATTTAATGGGAGAAAAGAAGGAAAACATGTTCTTTTCCTTTCTCTCATTTTCTTTTCATTTTTTCCTTTCCATTTCCTTCCTTGAAATGATTGATTTTAGCATTTATTTTTCTTTTATTTTCTTTTTTCTCTCCATAAGTGAACTCGAGAACACAACTTTTTAATTTTTCTTTCATTTCATTCCATTAAAAAAACTCTAAAACATAGCTTATTATATCTTTCATTCAATTTATTTTCTTTTCTTCCTTAAATAAACTTAGGAATATAGTTTAAGGTTTTAAGTAACATAAAAGAAACTCATATAAGTGTATAAAGATAAATGAGGCATTCCCTGGAAGAAACACACTCCTGTTTATGAGGCATTCACTGCTTTATTCGCTATTGAAAAAAACAAACAAGTCCTTATTAAGGACTGTTATAATCTATTTGCAAATTATGTGGATTGGGTTTGGAGATGGAAGAGAGAATTTGTCTCCCCTCTTGAATTTTAAGAATATGATGAGTTGATTGAGCTGCCCAATAATGTCACTTTTATTTAATTCGGATGATATGTAGATTTGGAAGGAATCAGTTGATGCATCTTTTTCGGTTAAAAAAGTAAAGGAGCTAATCTATGCTCCTACACATCATGAAACATCTTACATGTTTGATTGGAATGGTTGGGTCCCAATAAAGTCAACATTTTCAATTGGCGAACAGAGATGGGAAAAATCCCAACTTTGATGCCCTTACTCGAAGGAATATCCAGATGGAATCAAGTTTATATAAGCTATGCGGTGAGATGAATGAAACAGTTTACCACCTCTTCATCTCTTGCTTGGTCACCAATACGGTCCGGGCGTTGGTGAGTCAATGGTGTAAACTATTCTCCATCTATGATTTCTCCTTCAGAGATATTATGGATTTTCATAAATCAGTCTCAGGAAGCAAGTGCAATCAAAAAAGCATCCAAGCTACAATATTGATAACCTCTTGATGTATTTGAAAGGGTAGAAATGAATGTGTTTTAACAATAATCCTGCTTCCCAACGAAAATCGTCGAACAGATCAAGCTTCTCGAGTCGTTATGGGTAAACATAAAATGGCCATTTTGAAGTTGAATTTCCTTTTGTTATTTGTATGTAATATATGCCTCTCGCGTACTTTTTAAGGTTCTCGTTTCTTGCTACTCTCGTTCCTTAATAAACCGTCTAAAAAAAAAAAAGATAAATGAGAAATAGTTTGTTGACTTGATATGTCTGTTCGGCGTCGGACAAGTGAATATGACTGTAGGGTGGTCTCCGCACAAAATCCAACTCTCATCATCACTTCATCATAATCTCCATATCACCACTATCCCCTTCAATCACCACCAGATCTGAATTCAATTACACAACCTCCACAACTATCGGGTCGGGTTTGTTCAATTCACATCTTTCAAGGTACCATTTCACTTTCTTCTTCTTCTAATCGCGTTTTGTTGATTCTCGACGTTGTAGGTAATGGATCGACATAACTCTAGTGTAGTTTTCAAACGCACAGTTGAATGTTTGCTTGTGGATGTTGTTCTTGAGCGAATTTGAACGAAATTGGAGTGTTAATTGTTGACATCTTGTGAATTAGGAGTAAGGGAATATGCTACTGTGGATGTTTGATTGATTTGTTGTGAATTCGTTGCCTGTAGTGAAATGCACATGATATGGTTTGAGCCCTAGTTTTGAAATTGCTTACATGTTGGCTTTATGGAGTGAGGAGAAAGGGGGACCTGCTCATGTTAGAGTGTAGGGTTTCTTTCTTATCTGCTTGTTCGTTTTTGTTTACAAACTTTATTGTCAACATGACTTGTAGTTGGATCTGTGATCAAATTTACCTCATTAGGAAAAGAAACCAATGCAGGTGGAATTTTACTATGAGATTGAGCATCTGGTATTCGTTTTGTTTACAATTCATTGCAGAATGCACTTGATTTTGTTGGTAGTAGTAACATCTGATCTTCATTTTTTCAACTTCTGAGACCTAGCTATCAATTTTCAGATTTATTGGAACTGGATTAGTCAAAAGCAATGCAAATGCCAAAATCTAGGCTAAATTTATCAGCACAAGAAGCATTATCAACTTCCCCTAGAGCAAGGGAGGTTGAAGGTCCTTCGAGATGGAGTGAATACTTGAGTCAAGAAATGGGAACTCCAATGCCTTCTAGAACCTCCCGGAACAATGGATCAGAAGTATCATTCCAACTTCCTGGAGTATCACATAAGGGGTTGAACATGCAATGGGTATATCAGCTTACACAAGTTGCACAAGGACTAATGGCTAAAATCTATAGATTGAACCAAATCTTGGATTATCCTGATTCAGTTGGTCATGTATTTTCTGAAGCCTTTTGGAAAGCAGGTGTCTTCCCAAATTGTCCAAAGATATGTATATTGCTTTCGAAGAAGTTTCCGGAACATCATAGTAAATTGCAGCTTGAACGTGTAAGTATAAGATTATTTCTTGGGATTTATTTCAAGTTTTTCTTTATACTGCAGGAAAACCTAAACCCTACAATAATTCTTACTAGGTTGATAAGGTTGCTTTGGATTCTTTAAATGATCAAGCTGAAGTTCACTTACAAAGCTTGGAACCATGGATTCAGGTTTGGAGTTTACTTCAATAATTTCCATGATCATTATGCTTATTAAATACCTTCAGTAAATTGATTTCTCTTCTACTATTTTTCTATTCGACTTAGTTTTGCTTCCTAATAACCATGGATCATCTGTATTTGCAAGTCACATTGTTATCCTTCAATTATGGTCATATCAGTCATGAATCTAAATGTCGTTTGTTACTAAGTGATCTTGCCATGTAATACAACATAACCTTGAAGGCATTTGCTGAAATGGTTATAAATTCTGTTATATTTTTGTACTCTCTTTACTCATTATTTTATAAGCTTTTATTTGCTTCTACTTGCTTCTTTGTTTGCTTTAAGTTGTTGTCAATTACTGTGAGTATGATTTTTATTAAAATTGATTTTACACCTTTTTTTATAAGAACCAAATTTTGTAGCTACTTCTTGATATGATGGCATTCCGAGAACAAGCACTGCGACTCATATTGGATCTCAGCAGCACTGTCATTACCCTGTTGGTGAGTTATAGAATATTTCTGCTATGATTATTAGAAATATATATTTTGTGTAAATTCAAAATAAAGAAACATGGAAATTAAAAAAACAAAATAATTAACTCATAAATTTTTTTATTTATCATCAATCTATAACCATAAATATTTTGTAATCACAATTTCTGATTAAGTTTTTTTTGTTTATCTACTCTGTTTGCAGCCCCATCAGAACTCTCTTATCTTACACGCATTTATGGATCTGTTTTGTTCTTTTGTCCGTGTCAATCTCTTTGCTGAGAAGGCAAGTCTATAGGCCATGTATGATTGATATTTTCTTATTGTTTATGTATTTATTTTCCGTACGATATCTTCTAGGTAAAACAATTTACGGAATGCATTCTTTTTTTTATTGACTGAAAAATCTTCTATACTGTTTGATTACAGTTGCCAAGGAAAATGTTGCTCCAGATGTACAACCTTTCCCATGCCATCTTGAGAAACGACCGAGACTGTGACTTTTATTATAGGTATCATTATGGGAAAGTGTTTTTTTTAATTGTTTAGAATCATTTAATTATCTTCATTCGATAAATTAACTATATTTTCATGTCCATGCCTTCTCGAGAAATGAGTCAAATGACCGAGCCTGTGAATTCTATTACTTGTATCCCTATGGGGAAAATGCTTTCTTCTTGTTTAGAAATTAGAATCATTTAATGACCTTTACCTGGTTAATAACTTTACGTTTATATGCACTTGCTAAGTTGCTATGCATATAGACTTGTAATTTCTGCATCAATCTACTTATGCTACTTAGGGTTTGGTGTTAAATTTTATAATGGCATGTCAATCCTAATTTTACGCTGCTACAACTCATATCTTTCCTTCCCCCTGGATAAACACTTAACAGGTTACTTCAATTCATAGATGCATATGATCCCCCATTGAAGGGGTTGCACGAAGACCTGAACTTTGTTAGTCCTCGCATTGGGGAGGTAATTATTCTTTCTTGATGCTGATTTAGTCTTACTTTCAAATAAATCCCTTGGGTTGTCAATTTTATAAATTCTTTCCGGTAGGAAGTACTAATATGTTTATTATTACTCTTACTTTCAAATAAATCCCTTGGGTTGTCAATTTTATAAATCCTTTCCGGTAGGAAGTACTAATATGTTTATAATTATCTCCTAGACGATTCTAGAACTCTCTACATTGGTTCATGTTTCCCATGTGCATATTGATTATTTGTTGATGACTAGATGTGTATTTCCTTGCATAATCTGCTTGGGTATTCGTCAATGTACTTCCTTCTTGAGTAAGCTGATGACAGTCTTTTTGAACTAAATTGCAATGTGTGCTCAACCCATTTATTGCAGGTTTTGGAGGCTGTGGGTCCCATTATATTTTTGTCCACGGATACACGAAAGCTTAGAAATGAGGGTTTTCTTAGTCCTTTTCATCCTCGATATCCTGACATCCTCACAAACTCTGCACATCCAATGGTACCCATTTTACACATTAATTTAAATAATTACACCTTTATGAGACCGTACTTAATAGTATGGTATCGTTACATTTGGATTCTTTTACAAAAAATATTCTGCTTATCCTGTTTTTGTTTTGTTCACAGAGAGCACAAGATTTAGCCAATGTAACTTCTTATAGGGAGTGGGCACTATTTGGCTATCTTGTCTGTCCTGATGAGCTTCTTAGAGTAACCAGCATTGATATTGCTATGGTACTATTTCTAACTTATGAATTTGTTTCTATGTGTAAAAG
Source organism: Flaveria linearis (assembly GCA_024085815.1). Classification (NCBI taxonomy): domain Eukaryota; kingdom Viridiplantae; phylum Streptophyta; class Magnoliopsida; order Asterales; family Asteraceae; genus Flaveria; species Flaveria linearis. The sequence goes on from CM044006.1 coordinate 63,760,334, forward strand.
GTCTTGCATATCATTTTATTCTCTTTACTATTTCCTTTTATCAAAGAAAGATAGCCATAGAAGTACAGGGAATACAAATTTACAATGGTTTTTTCAGTAATTTTGTATAAAGTTGATGCCAATAAGAATTTAAAGTATTCATACTTTTATGTAGTTTTATTTGATACAAATTCCATGCCAATAATAATTTAAAGTATTCATACTTTTATGTAAGTTTTATTTGATACAAATTCCATGCCAATAAGAACTTAAAGTGTTCATACTTTTATGTAAGTTTTTTTATTTGATACAAATTACGTAATACATGTGCTTCTTTGTTAATTTGCTAAGCATTTTCAACAAGCTTTTCTTATTGATGACACATAATGATTTGATGCATGCAAACCATCTTTTTTTTTCTTGTCAAGGATCTAAAGTTGTATATATTTGGTGGTAGCACTTCACCATCTTCTTGCTTACACCATTTTCTTGTTATATATACAGGTTGTATTGAAGGAAAATTTAGTTCTCACTTTATATCGGGATGAGGTATTCACTATATAATAGCTGATTTTGATTGTTTCTATGTTGTTGTTGAGGAAACTAATGATTGTTTTATTTTTTGAAATACAGTATATATTGTTGCATGAGGACTATCTGTTATACGTATTGCCACGGATATTGGAATCAAAGAAAATGGCCAAATCTGGGCGTACAAAGCAAAAGGAAGCAGATTTAGAATATAGTGTCGCAAAGCAAGTCGAGAAAATGATAAGGTATCAAAAGAAGTACTGCATGTGCATAATTAGAGCTTGGACTTGTATCTGATAAAATGCAATTAATAAATATTATTTGTATGGTTATTTATTTTACTGCAGTGAAGTGAATGAGCAAGCAGTTTTATCCTGTGATGCAATTCATCATGAGAGGAGAGTATTACTAAAGCAAGAGATTGGAAGGATGGTTCTCTTCTTTACCGACCAACCAAGTTTATTGGCTCCAAATATTCAGGCATATTCTAGTCCCTAAATTTTGAAGGCTTTTAATGATTTTAAAAAGTTCTTTTATGAACTGTTGCAAATTGCTTGTTCTCACAGATGGTATTTTCTGCACTGGCATTGGCACAAAGTGAAGTCTTGTGGTACTTTCAACATGTTGGAATTAGTTCATCAAAGTCAAAGGCCAACCGTATAGTGGCAGTAGAAATTGTAAGTTTAAATAACATCATTAAATACTATGACATCATGCTTCATGGTATGCTCCTTTCCTTTTCTTTATTTTTGTGACCACCTCATGTGATAACAAGCTTTCATCTGGCAACTTCTTGCTGTAGAATGCAAGTGATCCTACTATAGGATTCTTGTTAGATGGAATGGATCACCTTTGCTGTCTGGTACGCAAATATATTGCAGGTAAGGATGCAAATATAATTCTCTCTTAATCTGTATTTTTCTTTCAGTCTTTTTTCTTGTGAGATTTACAGTATTGACAATGATTTGCAGCGGTCAGAGGATATGCTTTATCTTATCTATCTTCATCAGCGGGCCGGATTCGGTTTTTGCTCAACACACCTGGCATGGTGGCTCTTGATCTGGACTCTACTCTGAAAGGACTTTTTCAAAAAATTGTTGAGCATCTTGAGAATATTCCAAAACCACAGGGTGAAAATATCTCTGCTATTACATGTGATCTATCGGTAAGTGATTCATTTAACTGTGAAAGATATGTTATGTTGGTTAACTTACATATTTTACTCAAAATAAGCAGGAACTACGTAAAGACTGGTTATCAGTTTTGATGATTGTTACATCCGCCCGGTCATCTATTAACATTAGACATTTGGAAAAAGCAACAGTGTCTACTGGAAAAGAAGGATTGTTATCTGAAGGGAATGCTCTATACAATTGGTCCAGGTGCTCTATACTTTTAATTTAAAGTAATTTACTTAATATATCTGTGTAAAATTTTATAGTTATGCCAATTGGATATGTCAAGCCAGGTGTGTTGATGAACTTGAATCTCAGCTTTCAAAACACGGGAGTCTTAAAAATCTGTATTTCTACCATCAACATCTTACAACCGTATGTTTTAGCTTTCTGCTTAAATAATAATAATAATTAGACGCTTTATCATATAATCTTCTAGGTATGCTACTCTGAAATTGTAATTTCTTTGATCATACAGGTTTTTAGGAATACCATGTTTGGACCTGAAGGGCGTCCCCAACATTGCTGTGCATGGCTTGGTGTTGCTAGTAGCTTTCCAGAATGTGCCTCTACTATTGTTCCAGAAGAGGTATTTTTATTCAACCCAAATTATGGGAACCGTGTTAGTTCAAATTTTGACCTGTCGCTCAACTAGTCTTGATGTGGTGAATGTTGATTGGTTAAATGCAGCTAACTAGAATTGGTCGAGATGCTGTTTTGTACGTTGAGTCCCTAATTGAGTCCATTATGGGGGGATTGGAAGGGCTAATCAACATCCTTGACTCTGAAGGAGGTTTTGGTTCTTTAGAGATGCAGGTTAATTACTTGTTTATCCGTTACAAGTTAGCCGAATTAATATTTATTTTCAAATAATTAATGGAGACTATGAACAATTTAATTATCAGCTTCTTCCAGAGCAGGCAGCAATTCTCATGAACATGACATCTAGACTTTCTATTCCTTCAGCAAAATCTCCAAGGGGTGTATCTGGTTTGCAATTGCCTGGCTATGAAAGTTATCCTGAAAGTAATAACTCCATTAAAATGTAAGCCATCTTAACAACATTAACCTTTGAATGCTTTTAGAAGTCACCACAAACATTCTTGTAAGCTATTCCGTCTGTTGGCAGGTTAGAAGCTGCCATGCAGAGGCTAACAAATCTTTGCTCGGTTTTGAATGACATGGAGCCTATATGTGTTTTAAATCATGTATTCGTCTTGAGGGAGGTGAGATGCATCATAACCCGAATCGATTCGTTCGGGTCGAAATTCCCACCTTTTACCCACAATAATCCCCAGCAACTGATATTTCAGCTTTGTTTATTTTAATGCAGTACATGAGAGAGTGCATTCTCGGGAACTTCAGGAGAAGGTTGCATGCTGTACTGAAATCAGATACTGATCTTCAACGTCCTACAGTTCTTGAATCACTAATCCGTAGACATGTAAGTATAATCCACCTGGCAGAGCAACACATCAGCATGGACCTCACACAGGGTATGCGGGAGGTCCTATTGAGCGAGTCCTTCTGTGGGCCCGTTTCATCTTTACACACATTCGACAAACCTGCTGACCAACACACCGGGTCCGCCATCGAGGCGGTCTGCAACTGGTATGTTGACAACATCGTGAAAGACGTTTCCGGAGCTGGGATCCTCTTTGCACCACTTCATAAATGCTTTAAAAGTACGAGGCCCGTTGGCGGTTATTTTGCGGAGGCGGTAACCGACCTTAAAGAATTACAAGCTTTTGTCCGAACATTTGGCGGCTATGGGGTTGACCGACTTGACCGAATGATGAAAGAACATACAGCTGCCCTTTTGAACTGCATCGACACATCACTAAGAGCAAATCGGGAAGCATTAGAGGCGGTTTCGGGCAGCATTCACTCAGGTGATCGTATAGAAAGAGAAGCAAATGTAAGACAGATAATCGATGTGGAAACAGTTATTGGATTCTGTATTCAAGCGGGTCAAGCCATTGCTTTTGACTCACTTTTAGCCGAAGCTGGTGGAGCCGTGCTTGCTGAAGGTGCACCGTTGATACACTCATTACTAACAGCGGTTGCAACACATTTACCGGTCGAAATACCTGAGAAAAAAGAAATTAGGAGAATGAGAAAGGTGGCAAATGGTGTTGGGGTGGTGGCTGATCATGATTCTGAGTGGGTTAGAGAAATATTGGAGGATGTTGGCGGTGCTAGTGATAATTCATGGGGGTTGCTGCCTTACTTGTTTGCCACTTTTATGACTTCTAATATCTGGAATACTACCGCCTTTAATGTTGATACGGGTGGGTTCAATACTAATATTCACTGTTTGGCAAGGTAAAGTGCTTCCATCTGTTTCACATACGAATAGAGGTGGCTAGATGGGTGACGGGCGCCAGGTGGGTTTAGTAACCGGTCAAAAAAGGTTCGGGTTGAAACAATGTCATTCTTGTTACATATTGACTGTTGAAGTGGGCCAGATAGGGTTGGGTTGACACGTAAACAATTCTTCTTCCTTTTAAATTTCACTACAAATCCTTAACGTGTTAACTATGATTAATCAACATTGTTATTACAGTAATAAGCTTGATCTTTGAAATAGAATTTAGGAGGATGCATGCATTAAAATAGACTTCTATAGCGACTTCTAATCCCTGTGACCTGTTTGACAAAATGAGTAAAACACAACCCAAATCAGTCACGTTATTAAATAGAGGGGTCAAAATCAACCCAAATCAGCCACGTTATCAAAAGTTTTATTGGAAACTAATTGTGGTTATCCAAAAACACATCTGCTTTTGTGTTGGTTCCCTCACTTGTTTATTATAATGGAATAAGATGTTTATTTTGCTAAAATATTTGTTTATTTTGACAACCACTACCTATTGGCAGATGTATTTCTGCCGTTATTGCTGGAAGTGAGCTAGTTAGAGTTGAAAGAGAATATCGACAGCGACGCCTGTATTTAAACGGCCATGCTGGCGATACCGCAGAGCCTGAAATGCCAGATCGCACATCCGTTGAGTCAAACATAAAGTCCACAGTACACCTTTTTGTCAAAATTTCGGCAGGGATTGCACTGGATTCCTGGAATGAAATCGACAGGTAATCATAATAGTTCATTTAATACAAATACCGATCAGCATGATTTGCGTAGAGGTTGCCAAATGGTTGGTTATCGTGTCAGGGTCAAAATAGTAATTCTTTTATATGGGTCATTACAGGCTGGTCTGACCTAAAACACCCTTTGGCCATGAATTTGTAATCTTTTACAAAGGGGATTCTGCGTCAAATATGATTACAAAACTTATATTATCAATAATAATCTATTTTTAATAAAATGATTTAGGAAGTTTCATGCATTATATATACAACTAAAGTCTAGTACATGTATGCAGGTCTCATATGGTGGCAAAGCTAATATTTTTGGACCAATTATGTGAAATCTCTCCTTACCTACCACGAACTACCCTTGAAATGCACGTGCCTTACGCAATCCTTCGTTCCATATACAGTCAATACTATGGAAATTCCCCTTCTAACCCTCTGGCACTTCTAAGCATATCACCACGCAGTTCACCAGCTTTGTCCGTGGGTCATGCTTCACCTGCCATCAGGCATCCTTATGGCGATTCAACCCCACAATCGAGTCATGATTCAGGTTACTTCAAGCCTGGATCAGCACATGGTCAAGATCAGCCCTATGAAGGGCATACACGAAGCACTGATCTCAAACATAGAAATGGGAGACGTTCTGGTCCGTTGGATTATAGTTCCAGCCAGAAAGTGAAGTCTGTTGAGGGCTCAACATCTGGCAGCCGAGGTCCCAGTCCGTTGCCAAGATTTGCTGTGTCAAGATCAGGTCCTATATCTTACAAATAGAGTATGTATGTGTTATTTTCATATCAGTCTGTACTTTGAATGAACAAAGTTGGTGAATTTGAGATTTAATCAATGAATGATGCCTTTATCTTGTAACTACTGTTGCTTTGATTCTCTTTTCTTAAGCGGATTAAATATACGCACAACGTAATGCTGATGATCTTGAACCTACAATGACTGTTTGTCGTTCTTAAAACTATAGTTAATGGTTTGACCTTGAACCAAATCGTGAACACCTCTTAGATGAGATGTTATCTGGTGACGTTTTTTGAGTGTCCAGGCCTGTGAATTCGTGATCTAAATTGGAGACGGGTTATAACTTTCTGCGATGACAAATCCGGTCCTTGGATGAAGTCGTCATTATACTGAGTTTATGTTGCATGTACCTGGTGCTGCAAAGAGCTCCCGCGTTTTCGCAGGGTCCAGGGAGGGTCCATCCCATTTAAGGGAAGATGTACGCGGTCTTTCCCCCACATTTTGTGGGGAGGCCGTTTCCACGGATCGAACCTGAGACCTTCGGTCCCTTAGGAACAACTTTTACCGCTGCGCCAAGGCCCGCCCTCTTAAAGTTTATGTTGCATGTCTTGTTTAAAATTGGTTAACGGTAACATGAGTCCATAGCATAAACAAAGAAATGTGTATATTATAATACAATACCAGAGCTATTAGTAAAGTGTGTGAAGGATATGGTGGGCAAACAATAGTTGTAACGAGAAAGAGAAGCTACTCCTGTTAAAACCCCTGGCTTCAAAAACCACCATCGCCAAAATGGCTTAAAAACTAAATCCAAACTTTGGTTTTAATTGAACATGAACATTAATTTTTTTAATAAATGTTAAGATGTTTATTAAGTAACGTACCTAATAAAAAAATGTTACCATGTTACGTTCTAGACAATTATCTGCCAGATAAAATATTTCGATAGATCCTTGAAAATTGAGATTATTTAATTTGCAATCCAAACAAAAGATGTCAAATAGAACAATATAATATATTATGAAATACTCTTATCGCAACATCATCAAAAACTTAGATTATAACTAAACATCAATATCATATGAAATTCAACATTTTCATCCTACCCTAAAGTCAAAAATGGCACTCTAAAGAAAACATCCAAACTTTCGGTAATTTATCGTAAGCTTTTACGGTGGGTCCAATGATTGTTACACATACCAAACCATTAATTACAGTTTCAAAAAACAACAAACAAAACCGTAGGTTTGGGATGGTCACGCAGACATGGTTTAACATTCTAAATTGAACTTTTTGTTGTATTATTTTTAAAATAATTAGTTAGTATTAAAATGCTTAAACCAAAAAAAATGAGTAGTTATATGTAATTACATATTTTGTGAATGAAAAACTTGAACACATGAAATGACTAAACGGCCACTTTAAAGTTTTCAAAACGTCAACTGACTAATAAACAGTTAAAACTTGACTGTGAACTGAACAATATACACTAAATTAGAAGGTATTTTTTCATTGCAAGGCATCAAAGAACGTTTAAAGGAGTGAGGCCTTAGATGTGATTGGCTTGTCAATTTTTGACGATCCATTATTAATATTATTATTATTATCATGTATTGAGGTGGCATATTGCTTTAATTTTTTTTAAATAATTTTTTTGGTTGTTAGATTATTCCAAACTCCTTATATTTGTGTGTTGTCTGACTTACTTTATGTTTGCGATTGCGATTGTTATTGGTTTTCGTTACCGAGTCGGGGGTCTCTTCGGAAGCAGTCTCTCTATCTTCCAAGATAGAGGAAAGAATCGCCACCACCTACCCCTCCCAGACCCTACTCTTGAATGGGACTTACTGGGTATGTTTGTTTGTTTATTATTCCAAACTCCCCAAATGTGGTAATAAAGTTATAAAAATATTTGTAATTATTTTTATTATCCTAGTTTAGTATTCAACTTAAAAACGTGTTAAATGTCATCTACAATTAAGTTATAAATATTACATATATGACGCCTCACATATATGAAGATATCGCCTCATGCTTAAGACGAGGCACCTCAGCTTTTAAGATCTAAGCACTTCTAGGCGTTTCGTGTGTTTTAAAACAAATGTATAGATGCATCAACATAATTCAACATGAATACCAAACGATCAACGAAGGTTGCAAAATATCAAACCGATCTACGGTCATGCTTCATGATTTGACAACGATAATCACTTTCCTCTTTCCTCTTTTCTAATCAATCAACACAAAACTCACCAAAAATAGTAACAATTAGGTCCAAAACAACCACAACAGTGGATATAAACACCAATGATAGCAAAAGTCAAAACAGCCATTGATGACTTTATCCACCTTGACATTATGTGCTGTTTTTAGTGGGCATCCAGCTATTTAGCATCTTCCTAAATTCTATCCATATCTGGGACCCAACCAAATGGACCCAAACAATGTCACATGTTAATGTTCTCCATCTTGTTACCTAATCCTTTAGTCAATTGGTCCCAACCTTTATGCCAATAATCCAACAACCATCCCACATGCTGCACCTTTTACTTTGTCTACATGCCGACAAACGCCTGGCGATGTGCATATAATGGTGCACCATAGGTCACGAGACACCTAACCGCGGTCAAGTCATAACAAAACAAAGGCTAGCCACCAATAATTGATATAAGCCAACACGATATATAATTACACAACGTTACACCAGTATTCCGTAACAAGAAACATACAAAACACGAGTCCATAGAAGTTTTTGTGATGATAACATGCATGATTTCAAATAACTAACTTGATACTACTATACTATGGATTAAATAAAGAGGCTTTTTTTTTTACCTGTTAAATGGAAGTGTGTTGTTGATGATGGTTTCAGAGGTACCACATGGGCATATCCGGGGTCGGGTTTGACTCGCCAGAAAAGTCAACTGCTCCGAGATTGAATGGAGACTGTGAAACAAATCTGAAATCCAAATTATTGTTTGCATCAAAGGCTGGATTGTATGGTGGTTTGTTGTCAAACTGGAAGCCTGTTGGCAGGAACGTTGACTGATTGGAAGTCATGTTTGACTCGACGACGCCTTGACCAAAAAATTCAACATCGTCGAGTTGCATGGGGAATTTTTGCTTCTGGAGGTCAGTGATAACATCAAGATTCCCAGTATTGAGATTCCTGTTGGTGTTTTGATGATTAGTATCATAAAACGACATAAGATCAGAAATCACCCTTTGACCATCTCCCGGAAGTCCAAACTGTGACGCGCCAAATGCAGCAGCATCTTGGTTCATGGGTTGACCCGTGGTCATCTTGGGCTGACCATATGATGGCATTGTGAACATGGGTTCTTTCATTTGGAAGCTAAGGGTTCCACTACGAGGAGGATTATGATTCGGGTTAGGAGCAGGGCGATATGGGCAATTCATCTGGTGATTGTTTCTTGAAACTCTGTCATTGAAACCTACGCGAATGTCGCTATAAGGGCATTGAGAAAACTCACATGTGTATACCTTTGGTGGCTGCTGGTCATCAGATGATTGCTTCGCTTCTGAACAAAGTTATCTGGGCTCGGGATCTCAACGAGCTCACCCTTGACTTGAGCCAGTTGCGGGCCCATGAGCCCGAGGTTATAAAGATTAGTGACCTCAACAGGTTGTGGCTTGCACTCTTCCACTTCAACAGTCTGATCATCTTCTACACCATCCACATCATAGTCACTGGTGTCAGTTACAAGATACGAAGCGGGCCCACCTGAGGAGATAGGTGGACAGCTGTCGGGATACAGCTTACGCGATATAGCTTCTTCTTGGTTAATTATAGCGAGCCATGTCGCGCTTTCTTTAGCTGTCATTTTGTCTTGTAAGCATTTAGACTGCCTAACAAGCTTGCGAATTTTTGCAATATCTGGCGACATATGCTTGATAACAGCGGTTAAAACACCGACTTTCCACGCCTTCTTCAGATCATGAGGCTTCTTGTACGGCGGGGTCCCTTGTTCTTTCGGTAACCCGAGTTGGGACCACCATTCCTCGTTTCCAGTGGGCCACCATGGCGGTGCAACACCCTTTTCTAATGGGAATCGCCTCTGTGGTGGGTCACAATGCTGCATCAAAGCAGACAAAAGAGAACCAAGGGTGGTGTCTTGAAGTTCTTGCAGCGTGTGGGGGGTGGAAACCGGGGTACAGTTATCCTCATCTTTCCCGGGGACCGAGTGATCCGCTTGATATTTAGAAATTGCAGCCGGCCCGTTTCTATCAAACCGGACCTTTTCCTTCCACCAGGCCCGAAGATTATCAGAAGCCCCACTAACGGGCTTCCCGTTTTCGGGAATGATTCCATAAACAAACCCTTGAGCCTTGCAAACTTCCATCATCTTAAGCATGTATTTCAAGATCCCATCTTGAGCCCGAGACATTTTCTTTCTTCGTGCCTGTTCTTGAGACTGACGTTGTTTGGGGTTATCGACATCTTTACCTTTATTTTGATCTTTAAGCCGCCTTAAAAGCATCCGGTCTCGCCACATCCTCCTCTCGAGCTCATCAACATCCATTTCTTCATCACTGTAATCTTCCTCCACATGAGCATCTTGTTCGGGTTCAGGAGCCCTTTCTCCCTCACAGTTAGGTGCCGAAAGGAAATCAAGATTCCCATAAAATCCCATTTCTTCAAAGATCCCCATAGATCACAGTAAACCCAAATCAAGAAATTATTCCAATTCACTAAAAAACACCACTTTAATCACTCAAAAGATCATCAATCGTCAATCGAATATATCTTTATCCTGAAAGAAAAATAAAATCAACTTAGAATCACACTCTTCATCAGATAAAACAAGACTAGTTCTGATTACAGTAGTAATGAATATCATATCTAAGCTTCTTAAGCTCATTCTCTAGCTTTGAAGACCAAAAAGTATGAAACAAACTCCATGAGACTAAATTAGAGATTTGTGAACAACAGATAGATTATAGATATACATAAAGAGGATATTAAAGCTGGCTTCAAGGATCAATACATCAAACTCCATCAATAATTGCTCCATGACGATCATGAACTTAGCTTTGTTACTAATTTGTAAGTTCAAAGATATATTTGTTCATAGCTGCCATGATTTTAAACACAAGATTCCTTCATTAAAAGTAGCTTTCTATCAGTTTTCATGATCTAAAACTTGCTCTTTGACTTTTATCAAAGATGAAACAGAGCAGATAGAAAAGATTACACTTTAGATGTCACAGATCTCATCAAAAAGGGAGAAAATAAACAATCAATCACAACTTGCAAATTTAAAATAATTTGATGCAATCATACAAAAACAAAATCACACTTAACAACTTCAAACCATCCTCATCATAAAAAAAGGGGCGATTAACAATCAAACATTCAAAACTACAAATCCAACATCAATTCAAATCCAACAAACCCAAATCGAAATCCACACAGATCCACCAACACAAACAAGACCCACATCAAATTTCAAAGAATCATCAAATCCCATCAAAGGGGTTTGAGTTTCAATCAAAACAGAAAAGGGTATTCATCAAAAGAAGAAGAACAAACGATTGAATGAATGAAGTCACCTGATTGTTGAGCTTGAAGACTTTGCTTAATCTTGTTGTGATCTGAAGGAGTTGAAAAGAAGTCGCCTTTGGCTGCTTTTGTGGTGGCTGAAAGAAAGAGAGAGAGAGAGGAGATGAATGTGACGAAGGGGTTGATGCAATTAATGGTATCGTATTACTGCAAATAAGGCAACTACACGTATTATCAGTCGTCTTTCTACTTTTGGGAAACAATACACAAATATCTTCAAGATTTATACTTCCTTTCTTCAACCCATAGGAAATGTATTGTCATAAAAGAAAATGAATTCTCCCTAATAAAAAGCAAAGATGAAATATGTTTTTTATCTTCTAGGATATTGATTTGAGAATCGTAAGTAAATCTTTTGGTTGAATATATTCCTAATTTTACGTTTTTTTTAATGCTCTGGTCACTGGATTGTCTGATTTTTGGATGACTGTTACGTCAATCACATGTTTGATATATTATAGTAATCATGTTAGTGCGTCGGTCACTTGTTTGACGTGTTAGAGACTTAGAGTGTTCATACTGACATCATCGTTTGGATAATGAGTTGAATAGATGAAAAGTCGTTACTCATCTTTCTTCTAATTATAGTATAGGGGATGGAGAAAATGGTACATGATCCATTCACATTAGAGACCATAAGATGTGTTTGTAACTTTATACAACCCACAAATTACATAAGCTTTTCTTTTCATTTTCACGCAAACATTTCCGAATTACTTTATGTCCATAATAACCATACCTTATTCTTATGTTTAAACATCAAAATAATATCTTATTTGATATTTCAAAATGTCCATATTACAATTTACATGGATTAAGGTGTGTTTGATCAAACTCCATGGTTTAATATATTAACAACATATGTTAAGTGAATTTTTTTTTGCTTTAATCCTAAATTAGACATACAACTCAAGTACAATGATAAATAATAACTAGATACACACTATTTTCATATGATTTGAGGTGCGAGTCACACCTTTTTAACCTAGACACAAAATTTTTGTATGAAGACATGCGAGAGCAATTGTCACAAGTTTCCATTTTTGTAAGGTACTTCTTACTCTTAGGTTTAGTTATTTATGTTCGTTAGTCAAGTGTCATTACTGATACATACTAGAATTTTACTTCAAAGTAGACAGAGAAGTTAAAAACTTTACCCTTAAAATACGATGAAAACAAGTATAAAATGACCATCTCGTCCTAAATGAAGATAAACTAGTTATGTACTTAATTGTAATAATCATAGTGTTAAAAGGTGTTTATTTGTTATATCAAATTTTGTATATCGATTCCCATATGTAACTTTTTTATACACACAATCAATATACATTACCATAGTGACTAATTTTGGTAGTAGGTATCAAACCTTACCTCGATCGAAAATACAACATGGCTAACTTAAATCAAAACATATTAAAGTTGTTCCTTTTTTGTGCTAACTTAGAATTTGTCACTCGCATAGTGAAATCTTCATAGTTTCTTTCTACCCGATGATCTCGAGGAACTCGTTTATATGAAGCAACCTCCTAGCTTTATTAACATATAATAATCAAGTTGTATTGTCTACTTTAAAGCCCCTTTATGACCTCAAGCTGCCCCATGACATATCAATGTATTTTTAGTGCCCTTCATACACATGGTTTCAAAAGATCCTTCACTATTCATTTATTCATCTGCATGCACCCAATTGGCACTACTTTTGGGTGTCTAAGATTATTCCTCATGGCTCTAACAAGGTCTTGTTTAGGAAATATTTATGTGCAATTTATATTGGCAAAATGATCGAAATGTTGATACTTATGACGCCATTGCCAACTCCTGTATTTCTCTTCTTATGACCGACACTTCTACTTCCTTAGCTTGCATAAATACATAGACTCACCATATGAAGTATTTGTATTTATTTTAGTCTCAAAGATATTTGTAAATAACATCCAACCCTATATATTAAGCCCTTATGTAACATGTTTATACATATACAATTACCTTATTCAATTTCATGCCTCATTTGAAGATCTAATTAATTTGACCTAATGTCATAATAAAGAAACATTCACACTGGTAGTTTATGTAATAATGACTTGAAATACATCGAAAAGCACCAAGAAGTTTGAGACCCCGGCCTTCACCGCCTTCTTGAAGAGGATGTATGAGATGATGATGAACGTCGTTGAAACAAAAAAGGTTGAATTAATAAACTCAACTTAATTTAACAGTGATGGCTAGGCAAGGACAAAGAAAAGACGAGACATTAATAATCGAAGAACGTCTAAAAACATAAAAGAAGATTATAGGTTTGACTATATCTAAATGAGATTGTCAAGAGAATTCGAGGAATTGAACTAGATCCTAAACTTTTGAAGTGGCAAAGAAGAGAAAGTCTGATAATCTATAAGAAAAAAAGTTGACACTTAGTTACGCAGTAACTAATATATAACTAGTGGGCGAAACACGTCCGCTGTGACGTGACGATTTAGTACATTAGTATTCATCCCGTGAAAACTTGAAGTAATTTTTATGATTTATACGTTTGTGTTTCGTTTACTTGTGTATTATTATGAATAATTTCATTTTGAACCAAAACATATATATAAAATGAAAATATCGCAGTGGTATACTTGTATTTTATAAAACATCATATTTAAATATATAATAGGAAAAAGTAATAAAAAAACAAAACAAAACAAAAATAGTTTGAGTGGGCAACGTGTTAAAATAGGATATGGCCATTAAAAAAAAATAAAGAATTGGTTTTAATGGTAAGTCAACTTGAATGTGAGGATACATATTATATTATAATATATATTAAAGACTTATGTCGGTGGTAGGGTTTTGTTTTTTTTTTTCTTTTCATTTAAAGAATAAGCTTTTTTATATGGTTTTTTTTACGGTCGGTTGCGGTTCTGCTTCCGGCGGAGGAGGGCGATGGCCGCTTGGCTTGCCGTTTCCGGCGACGCCGCATGGCCTGTCGTCTTCGGACATCTGCGCCGCCACAAGTTTGGCCGGTTGCAGTTCTGTTTCCGACGGAGGGCGATGGCCGCTTGGCTTGCCGTTTACGGCGACGCCGCTTGGCCTGTCGTCTTCGGACATCTGCGCCGCCACAAGTTCGGCCGGTTGCGGTTCTGCTTCCGGCGCAGGAGGGCGATGGTTGCTTGGCTTGCCGTTTCCAGCGACGCCGCTTGGCCTGTCGTCTTCGGACATCTGCGCCGCCATAAGTTCTTTGTTTCTCTTTTTTTTTGGTGTTACAAGATGTCGGTGGGATCAGTATACTTTTTTCGCTTTCCATTTCTGTCACAAAATGTTTGTGGGTGTTGGTTCTGTTTCCGGCGGAGGGCGATGGCCGCTTGGCTTGCCATTTACGACGACGCCGCTTGGCCTGTCGTCTTCGGACATCTGCGCCGCCACAAGTTCGGCCGGTTACGGTTCTGCTTCCGGCAGAGGAGGGCGATGGTTGCTTGGCTTGCCGTTTCCGGCGACGCCGCTTGGCCTGTCGTCTTCGGACATCTGCGCCGCCATAAGTTCTTTGTTTCTCTTTTTTTTGTGTTACAAGATGTCGGTGGAATCAGTATACTTTTTTCGCTTTCCATTTCTCCACAAATGTTTGTGGGTGTTTACTTAGGCCCATCATTTTTTTTCTTTTAAGGGAATGATCTGTTCATTTGATTTACAGTAGAGAGAGAGGGTTAGAGAGAGAAACATTACAAAAACGATGTGGATTGATTGTATTTTATACTACATCGCATCACATACGACGCCGCCGCAACTTTATACGTTTGTTTTGGATGTGGGTTTGAGGTTTGGGGGTGCGGTTTTTTTACGGGTTGTTGTCGGTTTTCTATTTTGGACTATGCGTATTCTTGCGATTTGATGTTCGTCTGTTTTGTGTATGGTGTTGGGCTTTGATTTAGTTTTTAGTTCTGTATGTTCTGGTGTGTTATGGATTTAAGGTTTGATGTGTTTTACTTTGTGTATTTTGCTGACTTTTGGTTTTGTACATTCATTTTGATTTTGGTTTCGGGTTATTTAAAACTCGCATAGACGCGGCAACTATTTTAGTTTATCATATAATAATAGTAGTAGTTCAAATTATATCTATCTTAAAAAACTTTATATATAATATTACGTGTTTATTTTAATGTGTAAATTTTGTTTTGAACGAGTTGGGTCAAATATTATAATTTATTTCGTTGGTATAAATTCAAGTTACTCTATGTTTGATGTAAATTTTGCTATGAAATATATTAGAGCGAATGTAATCTATGCTTTATCATGTCACCTTCTTTCCCACACTTCTTTCCCTCCCTGGACCCTGTGAAAACGCGGGAGCTCTTTGCAGCACCAGGTACGCCCTTCTTTCCCGCACTTGCTTATTTTGATGTACATTTTGATTTGTTACACGTTCGATAAAATTATTTTATCACTTTTACGAATTACGATGAAGTAGCCGTTAACGTTATCGACGGAGTGAGAGTCGTAGCGGCGGGTTTGTTTTACCTTTCTATATGCTTAGGATTTTACATTGGAATGGTAACTGTTACATTTTGTTTGACATTTGCGTTTTGATATTTGGGATCATGACGAAAGACCCCGCGCAACGCGCGGGGCAAAAAATCTAGTTATAAGTTTAAAAGCTCATGACTAAATCATTTGTATACTAACGCTTAAAACACTTGTGCCTTACTACTACTATTTAATGGATAGTAATTTTGTATGTGGCACCAACATTACAAATTGTTGTTTATATAATAGTTAAACTCAAATAGATATTAAGTTTGCAGGTTGTGTACTACTGATCAACAGTCTAATATAGTGTAATAGTTGTTTTTGTTAAGAAAAAAAAACATTATGTTCTGGGGAATAGAAAAGCAAAATTTACCATATTTCTTGAGTTAAAGGGCATGTTTGGCATTGCTTTTCATAACTGCTTAATTTATTTTTTCAATAAGTTAATAAGTTAGTATGAACTGATTTATTAATTTATTCACTCACAACAATCAAATTATCAAACATTATAAAATGACTTTTTAACTTTTTAAAAGTTAAAAAGTTAAAAGTTATTAAACAAAAACAGTCCCAAACACCCACCAAATATTCACATAGATTTATTCACATAAAAATCTGATTATTAAACACACCCCAAATAACATTTGAAAAGTGAACTAATACCATATTTTGTAATAAGAGTCGACCACTATAACTGTTCAAGCAATAAAATAAAAAAGTCAATTCTTAATATCCAGCTAGATGGTTTGGTTCAATTTGATGGCATATCATAAATCACCAAAATATCATTATAAAATTTTCCAGTTGTAACAAAAACCTCTTGTTCCAAAGCAACTGAACTAACCAATTTGATCCCATTTTATGGTATAACTATTTGACCTCATATTAATAATTTTAATAAAATAAAAAGGAGCAAGATTTGATTTGATTTAGTGCTAATTTTTATTTGTAAAGTCAAATGCATGCACCATTGACCTCATATTTCTCCTAGGTGTATTTTTACTGATTTAAAAAGAGAATTAAACTTGTATTCTATTTAAGGGGCATGTACTTATAGATCATTAAAGGGTAATAAACTTATTTTGATAATTAATTAAAGGTAATAAACTTATTTGATAATTAATTAAGGTAATAAACATTATTTTGGTTGTTAAAGAATAATATGTTATCTTTTATAATTAAAAGGTAAAGAACTCGTGATTTTGATCATTAAGAGAACTAACTTTTAAAATGCTTATAACATGAGAACTGTGACAAAGAAGATAAGATAAAAAGATAATTTTTACGTGGTATGATGATAAAGATAAAAAGAGTTTAAATGAATTGAGCGGGATGCTCATTTGTTTATCACTTATTTGACAAATAACAATTTGCGAATATATAACCAAAAGAAAATTATTCCTCGTGTTAGTTTATTAAAGAATTAAAATTGTCAGTGTTCGTTTGCTAATTATATAAATGAAGACAACCGACGTAAATAAACACAAATAAACATATATTAATTTATAAAATAAAAATCAGCGTTCTTAATTTCAAACATTAGACATAATCAACTAAGTAATTAATATAAATTTAAACACTTGATCTAATAGTCATAAACATATATATCTTAAAACAAAAGCACTAGTTATAGATGATAGTTATAAACATAATTATCCCAAAATAAATCTCCAAGACCTAGTTTTCAAACAACTAAATTTGTAACCAGATGCAAGCCTGAATGTCTTCATATGATTACCAACTCATCTATGAGCAACATGATCTCTAATTCCCCATTTCCATCCTAAGATAATTAACAAACAAAAGGACACGTTAGATAAAACAGGTAAATGATAGAGTTATATATATCTTCCAACAATAAAGGCTAATCTTACTAAAATCGAGCAAATTAATGTAAAATGAAACATAAAAATGATGTTACCTAAAATTCAACCGAAAGAATTTGACCGTTATCATTCTTCAAGTAAGCTCAATATATATAACATCCTCATTTTCCTATAATTTTGAAAATAGATATCAATCAAATATAAGGAGACAACTATTAAAGTTGAAAATATAAAAATATAACCTTGTTTTCTTTTTTAATATTTCAACCTATTATAATGACAATACCAATCACCTATACAAATAAGTATATCAACAATCTTAGTTCCTAAATATGAAAGATGTGAGATGTGGATAGAAATTAAAAATGATGAATGTAACAATGGTGAATAGAATAATTAGGATACCATGAACCATTTTGGATTAAAATCTATACATGAGTATGCTCTCCTTTAATTCTACCATGACAACACATCAAAACACATATCGTATTCACTATTGAACTCATTTCCAAAGAAGTGATTAATTCCGACTTCACACTTCAACACAATACACACTTTTAATATGTTGATAACACTTATCACTAATGCTCAACTTCAGACACATAAAGAACGTAAGCGAACAAAGGTAACCAATATACTATCAAACGTTCACAACTATTTAATGAGCAAACACGATTTTTATTCATGTTTACTCATTTAAAAAATTGAACATATTTTTTTATAAATATAAATTCATTTATTAAACGAATAAACATTTACGACCATAAAAGTTTGTTTTTGGTTTTTTTACGACCATAAAGGGTAAATATGATTTAAAAGATGAGACACCTTTAAGACATTTTCTATAAATAATATCAATGATCAAACAATTAAAGTGTTTTAAAACATCCGAATTGGCTTTTGATCCTTTGATAGGGATGGCATATCAAATTAGTTAATTTTTTCTAGAGTAAATTATCGTTGTATCTCTGAGATTTGGTGATTTTAACCATTTGCATCCCTACAGTTTAAAAATCCTCATATGCCCCCTAACGCTTTATTTTTGTTTTGCATCCAAATGACTAACGACGTTAAATAATCTAGTTAACATTTTATAAAATGACAAAATTACCCTTGACTCTAATCCCCTTTTAACTTTATCTCTCTCTCCCTTCACACACACTCCCCATTCTTTCTCTCTATATCTCTCTATCTATCAGAGATCTCACCGGAAATGGGTTCACCGATGTCGGAGGTGGAGGCGGTGTGGATTGTGATGGGCGCGGCGGTGGAGGCGGTGTGGGTTGTGGTGGCGGACGGCGGTGGAGGCGGTGTGGGTTGGTAGCCTCCATCTCGCTCTCGTCCCTCGGTTTGCAAAATCTCTTTTGTCTGATTCTCGATCTTCTCAGAGATCAATCGTCGAACGATCTTTGCTCTGCCCTAATTTCACCGATCCCCAGGTTGTAATTCAGCTTTTCAGAAATTGGAATCGGGAATTGGTGTTTTGTTTAGGAGTTTGCTGTCTGTGTTATGATTTCATGTTGTTGTTTGCTTTGAGATGAAATTGTTTAGCTGAATTGCTTGACTTTAAGGTTGAAGGTGATTTGGGGATTTGGGATGGGGTAGTCGTTTTATTTTGGTTATATGATTTTTAGATTGAAAAGTCTGCTCTTTTTTTATTTGGTAGAAATGGATTATT
Organism: Flaveria linearis; assembly: GCA_024085815.1. Classification (NCBI taxonomy): domain Eukaryota; kingdom Viridiplantae; phylum Streptophyta; class Magnoliopsida; order Asterales; family Asteraceae; genus Flaveria; species Flaveria linearis. The sequence continues at coordinate 63,779,456 of CM044006.1, forward strand.
ATCTTAATTTGAGTTTCATTAATTTTGCGCAAGTAAAGATCAAAAGAAAATGATTAGATGAATTTGTAATGGTTTGTTGCAGAAGAAGCATTGCGGATGAGAAATATGATGGTTTTGAACTTGTATGGCCATGGATATGCAATGTTTGACTTTGAACTCGCTTTGAAGCATTACGGATGAGAAATTGAATTGAAACGAAAATGAACGAGAGCGAGATGGAGGCTGCCAACCCACACCACCTCCACACCCGCCCGCCACCACAACCCACACCGCCTCGACCTCCGACGCCAGTGAACCCATTTCCGGAGAGATCTCTGGTAGATAGAGAGATATAGAGAGAAAGAATAGGGAGTGTGTGTGTGAAGAGAGAGAGATAAAGTTAAATGAGATTAGAGTCAAGGGTAGTTTTATTATTTTATAAAATATAAACTGAATTATTTAACGTCGTTAGTCATTTGGATGCAAATGGGAACAAAAATAAAACGTTAAGGGGTATATGAGGATTTTTAAACTGTGGAGATGCAAATGGTTAAAATCACCAAACCTCAGGGATGCAAATTGTAATTTACTCTTTTTTCTATTATCTGTCAATCTATAAAAGAAGCTTATTAAAAGCCACATCACCTGTTGAATCATATACATACATACATACATACATGCATGCATGCATGCATGCATGCATGCATGCATGCATGCATACATACATACATACATACATACATACATACATACATACATACATACATACATACATACATACATACATACATACATACATACATACATACATACATACATACATACATACATACATACATACATACATACATACATACATACATACATACATACATACATACATACATACATACATACATACATACATACATACATACATACATACATACATACATACATACATACATACATACATACATACATACATACATACATACATACATACATACATACATACATACATACATACATACATACATACATACATACATACATACATACATACATACATACATACATACATACATACATACATACATACATACATACATACATACATACATACATACATACATACATACATACATACATACATACATACATACATACATACATACATACATACATACATACATACATACATACATACATACATACATACATACATACATACATACATACATACATACATACATACATACATACATACATACATACATACATACATACATACATACATACATACATACATACATACATACATACATACATACATACATACATACATACATACATACATACATACATACATACATACATACATACATACATACATACATACATACATACATACATACATACATACATACATACATACATACATACATACATACATACATACATACATACATACATACATACATACATACATACATACATACATACATACATACATACATACATACATACATACATACATACATACATACATACATACATACATACATACATACATACATACATACATACATACATACATACATACATACATACATACATACATACATACATACATACATACATACATACATACATACATACATACATACATACATACATACATACATACATACATACGCATGCATCCACGCATGCATCCACGCATGCATCCACGCATGCATCCACGCATGCATCCACGCATGCATCCACGCATGCATCCACGCATGCATCCACGCATGCATCCACGCATGCATCCACGCATGCATCCACGCATGCATCCACGCATGCATCCACGCATGCATCCACGCATGCATCCACGCATGCATCCACGCATGCATCCACGCATGCATGCACGCATGCATGCACGCATGCATCCACGCATGCATCCATGCATGCATCCATGCATGCATCCATGCATTACATCCATGCATGGATGTATCCATGCATGGATGTATCCATGCATCCATGCATTGCATCCATGCATTGCATCCATGCATTGCATCCATGCATGCATCCATGCATTGCATCCATGCATTGCATCCATGCATTGCATCCATGCATTGCATCCATGCATTGCATCCATGCATTGCATCCATGCATTGCATCCATGCATTGCATCCATGCATTGCATCCATGCATTGCATCCATGCATTGCATCCATGCATTGCATCCATGCATTGCATCCATGCATTGCATCCATGCATTGCATCCATGCATTGCATCCATGCATTGCATCCATGCATTGCATCCATGCATTGCATCCATGCATGCATACATGCATGCATGCATACATCCATACATGCATCCATACCTGCATCCATGCATGCATGCATCCATACATGTCACACCCCCGCTGATAGCGAAAACACGGGGATGCGAGCTAGACGGGATCGTCATAACACATGGTATACGATAGAGTAGCAATATAAATATGATGACAAGCGTGTCATGACGACACCCGAACACAAATGGAGACTTGTGTCGTGTTCAGTCAATGATCACGACAGTATAGCCGTAAGCACAACATATAATTATCACATAAGCATTAATGATAACTTGCAATGTAAATTCCCACAACCCAGGAACAAGTATATAATGTACAAGTTTAAGCAACCAAGATGTTCCAAAAATTAATGTTTAACAAAAATGCTTAATTCTCCAAAAATATGTCCTAGGGTCTCCTCTAAAAGACAGTGCTCCTAGAACTTCAATTACCTTGATCACCTGAAAAGAGATGCTCAAAACAGTCAACATAATTGTTGGTGAGCTTCGCAGGTTTTAAGTAATAAAAGATGTTAAGATGTAAACAGTGAGTAAGTTTAATAAGAGCTACCGCAACTACACTTATGTATAGGCGGTTTTACCAGTTATAAATAGCTACAGCCAAACCTATTCATCGGTTCCACACGGGAATTGATGGCTGTAGAGTGAGCATTCCCAGAGCGTAAATGGTTTAATATGACGTAACAAGATCCACAAAGCGCATACGTATAGATTACAACCAAACCAATCCTTAGGTCCCATTACCGGGACTAATGGTTGTATTGAAAGATTTTCCATAGCATAATAAGTTTAACATGACGTAGCAAGATCCACAAAGCGCATACGTATAGGTTACAACCAAACCAATCCTTAGGTCCCATTACCGGGATTAATGGTTGTAATGAAAGTTTTTCCATAGCATAATAAGTTTAACATGACGTAGCAAGATCCATAAAGCGCATACGTATAGGTTACAACCAAACCAATCCTTAGGTCCCATTACCGGGATTAATGGTTGTAATGGATGCTCGGCAAAGGAGAACCACAAAGTAGACCCACAAAGAAGAACCACACCGCCGAGAGCATCCAAGATCAATAGCATTCACAAGTAACATCATACAACACATAGCATCAAAGTAATAGCACATAGTAATGTAAAGCCACCAAGTAACATACAAGGTAACAACATAACATAGAGTCAAGAGTCATAATAGCATTATTCAACAAGATAAGCAAGATAAGTTAACCATAAGAGTTGCAGCAGACTTCCACTAAGGAAGATGCTTGAAAATGTGTTAAGTAAGTGAGCATTCTTTTCCCCCAAGTTTGAAAATGTTTAAAAGTTATATAAGCGTAAAAAGGGGCTACGAAACTCATGGAATAGATGATAAGCACGTATGATGAATATTCCTAAAGGTAGGATGCTATGAACGGTCAAACACCTATTGACAATTACTGACAAGCATTAATATGAGCATAAGGCGTAAGATGACATTCGATTAGTTCAGGCTGTTTTGGTTCGGTCGTGGGTAACACTTGCACACAAACACACACAATAGATCTTATGTAGATCTAGATACTAGTAACGTTGCCATTGTCGATAACATTTGTGTAAAAGGGTTATTGTTGTTAGAGAAATATTTAGTAAGCACTTGTGTTATAATTGTTTGTAATTAATTGTAAAATGTTAAGTTGATTTGATTTGATATAACATTAATAAGTTAAATAGTGTTAATCTTAAAGGTCGTCATTAGTAATGGCAACCGTGTCGATGTCACCTTAACATCACACGACAACACACACCGCCCACAGGAGGAATTCACACACAATGACTCCAATTGCACGCCAGGACTAGACGCATGACTGGACACTCCGTTCGCACAAATCAACTCTCAGTCTTGTGAATCAGCTTCATTCGCACGATTGAACTCCCATTCGTACGACTCAACCTTCCATTCGCACGATTCAACCCTCAGTCGTACGAATCAGCTTCGTTCATACGACTGAACCTTCATTCGTACGACTGGGTCTTCAGTAGTGCGATACACACAGTCGCACACAATCATCCGCATTGACTCAATCGCACACACTCTCAATCGCATGCATACAATCGCACGACACACGCAAACGCATGAACTTAGTCGCACGACTCCCCCCAGTCGCACCACTCAGTCGCACGATAGACTCAGACGCATGGACTCAGTCGCACGACTCACTCAGTCGCACGGCTCAGTCGCCTGAAAGGCCTAGTCGCCCTGTACAGCAGGTCGCGACTGCTGAAGCTTCGAGCAGCGTCCAGCTGCTCCGGGCACGGGTTTCACACATCAAGAACCTCTAGAATTCACAATCTAACATGTCTAAACATGAAACACACACAAAAACACAACACGAAAGCCCACACGACCTCATGTGCTTGGATGAACCCGAGCACCCGAAACCCTAGAAAACACAGAAGTGAAACCGAGCAAGAAACAAGTCAAACAAGGTTATCTACCTGCTAGAAGTAAGTATTCACGATGATAACCAAGATTTGACGGTGAAAACGCAAGAAAAGGAGCGGTTTTATGCTAGAATGGTGAAGAAGGTGAAGAAGAAGAGAAGGTAGAAGAAGAAGCAGAATTGTGGATGCTAGGGCTGGTGTGGGGTATTTATACCCAGCCCTAGTTTAGCAATTTGTCAAGTTTAGTCCCCGCACTTTGCCCCCGGTTTCCCAAGTTTTATTTTGGTTGAAACGACATTAATTAGACTTGTTTTATTAATGATGAAAGATGTAGTTAATGATATTTATAATTTAAAAATGGTTTTATTTGTAACATTAGATTCATGTAAAAATGATGCGTTCAATGATAACGGGGGCAATCTTAGAAAACGTTTTAAGATGACTACAATGCAAGCAACGATAGCACACACATAAGGATAACTAAACAAATATGATATCCACATAGATGGGTTATAAAGATGAGGGACGACCGACAACAAAAGTTAACAGAACACGTCAATAGACGGACCTTTGGTGACGGATGTCACAGTATCCCCCAGTTGAGAGAATTTCATCCCGAAATTCAACTGGTGTTAGGTCCAAGGGTGTCATCCTCGAATAGATGTGGATATTTAAGCCTCATCTGATCTTCTCGTTCCCACGTGAATTCGGGTCCTCGTTTGGAGTTCCATCTCACGCGAATGATCGGTATCTTGCTGCGCCTTAAGCGTTTGACCTTTCGGTCCATGATCTCTATAGGTTCCTCAATGAAATGAAGCTTTTCGTCAATCTTGATTTCCTCAATTGGTATGTGTTTTGAGGTTCGACACGTGAAAAGTATCATGTACACCGTTGAGTTCTTGTGGCAACCTTAACCGGTAAGCCACCGGACCGATTCTTTCTGTAATCTCGAATGGTCCTACCTATCTTGGGGCTTACTTCCCTTTCTTTTCAAATCGTACAATCCCTTTCCAGGGAGAGACTTTGAGTAGCACGTGATCTCCAACATTGAATTCTAGAGGCTTCCGACGGTTGTCGGCATAGCTCTTTTGGCGATCTCTTGCAGCTTTTAGTCTATCTTTGATTTTGAAGATCTTGTCAGTTGTCTCTTGAATGATCTCTGGGCCCGTAAGCTGGCATTCACCAACTTCAGCCCAACAAAATGGGGATCTACATTTCCTCCAGTACAATGCCTCAAATGGAGCGCATCCAATGCTAGTATGGTAGCTGTTATTGTAGGAAAACTCAATCAGCGGTAGATGAGTATCCCAACTGCCACCAAAATCAGTAACGCATGCCCTCAGCATGTCCGCTAGTGTCTGTATTGTTCGTTTACTTTGGCCGTCTGTCTGGGGGTGATAGGCGGTACTCATGTCTAATCGAGTGCCCATCGCTTTCTGTAACGTCTGCCAAAAGCGTGAAGTAAATCGACTGTCACGGTTGGATATGATTGACACTGGCACCCCGTGCCGTGTCACAACCTCCTTGATGTACAACCTTGCCAACTTATCCATTTTGTAGTCTTCTCGGATAGGCAAGAAGTGAGCGGATTCTGTCATCCGATCTACCACGACCCATATCGAGTCGTGTCCGCTAGGCGTTCTTGGGAGTTTAGTAATAAAATCCATGGTTATGTTCTCCCATTTCCACTTGGGAATTTCAGGTTGCTGTGATAATCCCGATGGTTTTTGATGTTCAGCCTTAACTTTCGAGCACGTCAAGCATCGGCTTACATACATAGCAATGTCTCTTTTTATGCCTGGCCACCAGTATAGATCCTTAAGATCATGATACATCTTGTCTGCACCAGGATGAACAGAATATCGTGTCTTTTGCGCTTCCTCCATGATCAGGGTACGAACATCTCCCTATTTGGGTACCCATATGCGATCCATGCAGTACTATATGCCATCATCCTTGCAAATCATCTGCTTGTCTAACCCTCAGAATTCTTCTCCCGCAAGGTTTTCTCCTTTCAATGCTTCCCTTTGTGCAAGTTGGATCTGAGCTTTCAAGTTCGTTTGAATAGTCAATCCCAAAGCTCGAGCACGTAGTGGTTTCACGCGCTCTTTATGACTTAGGGCGTCAGCCACCACATTTGCTTTCCCCGGATGATACCGGATTTCACAATCGTAGTCACTAAGTAGCTATACCCAACGTCGTTGTCGCATGTTGAGTTCTTTCTGATTCAGGATGTGTTGAAGGCTTTTATGATCTGTGTAGATGATGCATTTGGTTCCATACAGATAGTGCCTCCATATCTTAAGTGCAAATACTACAGCGCCCAACTCCAAATCATGAGTTGTGTAGTTCTTTTCGTGCACCTTAAGTTGTCGTGAGGCGTAAGCAATCACCTTGTCTTTCTGCATTAGCACACAACCCAAACCTTGATGTGAAGTGTAAGGCCCACCTTTCTTAGGGGACCTCACAGTTGGCCATTCACAGCATAACATTTGTTTAAGGCAATCATTTACTCATATATGTATAAAATATATATTGCAGCGGAAAAATACTGTCATTTCAATTCATTACAAGTAAAATATAAACATTTTCTTTAATCCTCAAAACTATTTAAGAATCCTTTGTTTAGCTTTTCTTCATCCGGGATGCCAGTCTTCTAGTGCCAAGAAGCTTCAGTGCCATGCCTCTATTCCATAGCTCTAACTCTTACCTGTCAACTGATATGCATACAAAAGTCAGCTTCGCTGAGTGAATTCTAGGTTTCTTTGTAACTAACTTTTGTAAAGGTATTAGCTTTAGCAGTTGAAAATAGTTATCATCTATCAAGCATCAATACATACGGGCTATCACTTTATCGATACTTATCATTTCTTTTCATTTCTCGTTATTTATTACTCTTCTTTATCCGTCAATTCTCTGTCACTACCGGTGCCTAGGCTCGCCTAGGACTTTACCGACACGCCAATTAAGGACTTACAGTTGTACTCGATCAGGCCATTATTGTCATGCCAATTCAGGGCTTACAGACCTGCCTGTTCGAGCATTACTTTATCTGGGTGAGGGCACAACGAATGCAACCCTCCTTTAGCCATTGCTTGCAAGTCTTTACTTTATCCCTTGCCTGCAGGACTTTACTTGCAAGACTTTACTTTATCCAGGTACACGTTATGGGCCCAATAACAATTCTTTAAGTTTCACTTATATCTTTAGTTTTCATATACACTTAACACATAATAAGAAGCAAACTCTTAGTCTAGGCATTCACATTTCATCAATCATGAGAGATAAACTAGATAACTGACCCTCCGCGGGACAGCGGGGGTTCGGGGGCGGCAGCCCCTGATAGCGGGGTTCTAGGGGCGGCAGCCCCTAGTGGGGTCCAAGGGGCAACGCCCCTGGCTGGGGCCGGGCTGCCAGGTCAGCGCGCTCGAAAATTATTTTGGACTATTTAAATGACACATTTTACTTTAGAAACTTTTATTTTCTTGATAAAAAGTCTTAAAAACCGTCATCATAAAAGTATGTATTTTAGTATGCACATCACCCCAAAACATTGAAAACGGGTAAAGGAGGGGTCTAGAACTCACCTGAACTTGTCCAATAGCTTAAATTCTAAGCCACTTAAGCTATAGCCTGAACACTCTAGTTGCACGAAAGTGAATATGCAAAAACGTCATTTTCTTCATAGTTTCGCCCATAGTTTCGCTACAGCGAAACTGCAGTTTCGCTGCCAGTTTCGCTGGGCAGCACTTCTGCTAGTTTCGCTGGGCAGCACTTCTGCTAGTTTCGCTAGGCAGATTCGCTGCCTTGAGCGCCCAACTTTCGTTTGAATTCCCTAGTCTCGCAAGGTCTATAGGTCAGTCTGGGTCTTAGCGAGATTACCGGCGAAACTATAGTTTCACCCCAGCGAAACTGTAGTTTCGCTGGAACTTCTCCTAGTCTCGCTGAACTAATGTGCAGTTTCGCTGGTTGAATGCTTAAATTCGCTGGATCGGGGCCCAGTTTCGCTGGATGAACAGAAACTCAGATCCAGCCCATTTTTAACCCAAAATCTTAACTTTTTACGTCCAAATCCTTAGTTTACCTTCCATGAAACCAAATCTAAGCTTTTTACACGTTTTCATACGTAAAAATTCGACCTTTATATATTTCTTTAAACTTTTCAAAACCCCAAAACCCTAGAATCCGGGTTTGATCTACAGAGGGCCTTAGAGGTCGATTCTTACCTTGTTTTGTTGCTCTTTCCTTGTGTTTTGATGCTCCAATCCACCAGAACTTAAATCTTTCAAACCTTCAAGCTCCAAATCTTAATTTTTCTTCACTTTCGCTCTCTACTTTCTTTCTCTACGAATTTGGTGGCTAGGGTTGTAATGTGATGGAATGGAACTGATTATGCATGTTTAAGGGCTGATTAGGGCCCTTAAACCCATCAAGCCTAGCCCATTAAGGCTAATTTGATCCATAGCCCACTAATTTACCCCTTTATTTCTTAAATTAACCTTTAAAAGCCCATTATTATTAAATGGCTTGTTTCGGGAAATTCCGGGGCGTTACATGAAGCATCACAGTACACCACAAAATCATCCGTCCCGTCTGGGAGGGAAAATATCGGTGCGTTGCACAACTTCTCCTTCTATGTTTGGAATGCTTGTTCTTGTGCTTTCCCCCAATCAAACTTCTTGTCTTTCTGAGTCAACAAGGTTAACGGTTGGGCAATCTTTGAGAAATTCGCAATGAAGCGACGATAGTATCCGGCCAATGCTAAGAATTGCCGTATCTCTGAAGGTGTCTGGGGTGCATCCCACTTCTTCACTGCTTCGATCTTTCCGGGATCTACATGAATCCCATTTTTGTTAACCACATGACCCAAAAATTTCACTTCTCGAAGCCAAAACTCGCACTTCAAGAGTTTAGCGAAAAGTTTCTCTTCTTGTAACATACTCAGTATAGCCCGAAGATGTTTCTCGTGGTCTTCTTTCGAACGAGAGTAGATAAGTATATCGTCTATGAACACGATCACGAACTTATCCAAGTAAGGTTTGCACACTCGATTCATCAGATCTATGAACACAGCTGGTGCAGTAGTCAGTCCGAACAGCATGACTAAGAACTCATAATGCCCATAACGAGTCCTGAATGCTGTTTTCGGTATGTCATCCTCCAAAACCCTTAGTTGATGATATCCAGAACGAAGATCAATCTTGGAGAAATATGAAGCTCCTTGTAGCTGATCAAATAAGTCATCAATTCTGGGAAGAGGATATCGATTCTTCACAGTCAACTTGTTCAACTCGCGATAATCGATACACATGCGGAACGGCCCGTCTTTCTTTTTGACAAATAAGACTGGTGCTCCCCATGGTGAATGACTCGGCCGAATGAAACCCTTCTCCAATAGCTCTTGTAATTGGCTAGATAACTCTTGCATTTCAGATGGCGCTAACCGGTATGGTGCTTTTGCTACCGACGTAGCTCCAGGAACCAACTCTATACAAAATTCCACCTGTCGTGGAGGAGGTAAACCCGACAAGTCATCAGGGAATACTTCCGGATAATCTCGTACTACAGGAATATCCACCAACTTATTGCCTTCTCTTTCTTTTCCACTACATGGGCCAGAAATGCGTAACACTGCTTCCGTAAACATCGTCGCGTTTTCATGCAAGTGATAAGCTTCAGAGTTCTTCCCGGTCGTTCTCCTTGAATCTTGAGTACCTCCCTGTTTGGCATGGGGATTCGTACTACTTTCTCCCGACAAACATTCTCGGCTCCGTGTTTCGACAACCAATCCATTCCCACAATCACATCGAAGCTCCCCAACTCGAAAGGTATTAAGTCTATGTCGAAGGCATGGTTCTCCAATATCATGGAGCACTGTCTAATAATCTTATCAGCTTGTACAACTCTACCGTTGGCCATTTCTACGGAGAAGCTAGTTTCTAGTCTACTAGGGTTCAAGGCAAGCATGTGTGCAAAATCAGAAGATATGAAACTATTGTCTGGCCCAGTATCAAATAGTATGGATGCAAAGTGGTGATTGAGCAAGTACGTACCCGTAATGACATTCGGGTCCTGACGGGCGTCATTTGCTCCGATAACGAATGCACGTCCTCTGGCATCATTTCCTTGATTCCCTTGGCCCGGATTACCAGCTATGGCCATCACTTGCTGCTGGTTATTCCCTTGTTGACCCGGTGCCCTATTCAGTCTGGGGCACACGTTCCGGTAGTGACCAAGACCTCCACACTCATAACTAGCCCTGGCATTCCCGGCGGGGTTAACCGCGTTGACGGGCGCTACTAGATTCGGCGTAGTTCTACAATCCTTCGCTAGGTGCCCCGGGCGCCTACAATTCGCACACATCCGACACGGTGTTGCTGGGGAATGATGAAGAGTGCACCTGTTACATTTCGGGTGCGGCCCAGCATATTCTTTCCTTTCTTGAGTCACAGCCAAAAAATTTCGGGTTGTCTTGGCCTTCTTATCAAATCTTCCGGCATTAGACTGGCTCGTTTCCCCAACCTCCTTTCTCTTCTCTTCTCCCTTGCCCAACATCCCTGTTCTTACCATCTCATCAGTTAGAGCACCGACCTTCAGGATTGCGCTCTGAATCGTGGGAGGAGCAGCTGCTGTTACCAATGCTTGGATTTGAGGTGCGAGTCCCCAAATGTACCTTTCAATTCTCTTTGATTCCGGAGTTACCAAATGTAGAACTAGCCTTGCCAACTCATGAAAACGATCAGTGTAAGCTGCGTGCCATCGCATGGTTCCAGAATTCCTGCTGAAGTTTCTGCATCTCGTTGAGAGGGCAGTACTCCTCAGTAATCAGGGCTTTGAACTCATCCCAAGTCATTTGCATTGCAGATTCTCTTCCTCTAGCTTGAACATGGGTGTTCCACCAGGTTAGTGCCTTGCCCTGTAGTGAACACATGGCATACTTGATTCTTTGACTGTCAAGGCACTCACTGATGTCAATCACTGCCTCCATCTTTTCAAGCCATCTAGTCAGGGCTATCGCCCCACCTTTCCCATTGAATTCTCGGGGTTTGCAGGCCACAAATTCCTTGTAAGAACATCCTCGTCTAGTATTGTCGACCCCAGTTTCGTTCCCAGTTGTTCCGCCAATCCCAGTATCTTCCCCTATTCCTTGATTATGCTGATCATTAGTATCATGATCCCTGTGGAGATTATGATTCAGAAGAGCGTCGCTCACTTGAGTCACTATAGTTGGAATCAGTGCGGCTAGCTGCTGAGCAATCATAGCAGCTATATCAGGGTTTTCAGTTCCTTGATTGTTACCGACGGGAGCACCACCTGTTCTTGGTGGCCTTCCTCCACCTCTGCCTCGTGGGGTCTCACCCTCGCGATTTGTGCTGCGGGTGGCTCTTCGAGGCGGCATTGTTCTAATCATAAAGGGAGTAAAGATGTAAACTTTAGTAAACATGTAAACCTTAGTCACTTGAAGATACACAAGTATTCCACTTATCAAGTTCCAATAACCCATGCTTCGGTCCATCAAGATCATCACGTAGCCCAGTTTAAGCACATTCTTAGTATACCGGTGATGCTTATATATGGGGTTCCCCGCAGCGTTCCCACCACATCCATGACATACCTTGAATGACGCTTAAACCGGTTACACGACATCCTAATTTTCCTTAGCATCATCCCAAAGAATAACGTAATGTATGTGTAGAGAGTATCATCACTCCTCTACATTTCCTGTAGTCCACTTTCATTCTAAGCATTCAATCAGTTCCTTAGCTACTGAAATGCTAAGTGGAGGAATGTCTCATAAAGGATAAGGTCAATGTCATGATTAGAAATACCATGAAGGCTCTAAGTAGGACAGGACTTAAGCAATAGCAAGTGTTAGTAATGTTTTGTTACCCTTAACGAGGTCTTACTAGAATTATGATCCTAGCACCCTAGGGTATAGAATAGAAAACTTGTAATACTCATGATCGTTACCTCCTGGTAAGATTAGCCAGACTTCTCATGCAGTGCAAATTGCAATTACGTGTGCACCCAGTAATTTGCCTTGCATGGTCACCCTTAGCTTCACTTACCCCAGGTTAACATCATAGTATTGATAACATTCATCAAGCACAAATCGTGTAATGCCCTCATGTCCATGAGCCATTAGTATTCCAATAGTAGTACGTGGTAACAAGTAAACTCCAAGCACATAAGCACAATATGTCTAATGATAGTTGTCTATCCTTCATACTTTCAGGATTTCAGGCATAACCATGTTAGGTTCGGATTTAGTATCCGAGATCGACGCTACGCGTGATCACCAAGGTTTCCTTCTGTTTAGGTATCTCGACCTAATGATATGAAGTTGTGCGCATACGAACGTAAAGTTCTAGTATAAAGGTATCCCGTGGAGAAAGACTAAGAGTAATAGTGTCTTCCTCAGGATGATCAGATAACAAGCACATATGTATAGAATCACGTATAGAGACAATAAACAAGTATAGAGGAACATACATGTAATATCAAATGCAAGCCGGTCCTAGCATGCATTCTACATGAAGGTTCCTAGGTTATAGTCTAGGTCAAGTGAATTGCCTAATTCTCTATAACCAATGGCTCTGATACCAATCTGTCACACCCCCGCTGATAGCGGAAACAAGGGGATGCGAGCTAGACGGGATCGTCATAACACATGGTATATGATAGAGTAGCAATATAAATATGATGGCAAGCGTGTCATGACGACACCTGAACACAAATGGAGACTTGTGTCGTGTTCAGTCAATGATCACGACAGCATAGCCGTAAGCACAACATACAATTATCACATAAGCATTAATGATAACTTGCAATGTAAATTCTCACAACCTGGGAACAAGTATACAATGTACAAGTTTAAGCAACCAAGATGTTCCAAAAATTAATGTTTAACAAAAATGCTTAATTCTCCAAAAATATATCCTAGGGTCTCCCCTAAAAGGCAGCGCTCCTAGAACTTCAATTACCTTGATCACCTGAAAAGAGATGCTCAAAACAGTCAACATAATTGTTGGTGAGCTTCGCTGGTTTTAAGTAATAAAAGATGTTAAGATGTAAACAGTGAGTAAGTTTAATAAGAGCTACCGCAATTACATTATGTATAGGCGGTTTTACCAGTTATAAATAGCTACAGCCAAACCTATGCATCGGTTCCACACAGGAATTGATGGCTGTAGAGTGAGCATTCCCAAGCGTAAATGGTTTAATATGACGTAGCAAGATCCACAAAGCGCATACGTAAGATTACAACCAAACCAATCCTTAGGTCCCATTACCGGGACTAATGGTTGTATTGAAAGATTTTCCATAGCACAATAAGTTTAACATGATGTAGCAAGTGAAACCGAGCAAGAAACGAGTCAAAAGGTTATCTACCTGCTAGAAGTAAGTATTCACGATGATAACCAAGATTTGACGGTGAAAACGCAAGAAAAGGAGCGGTTTTGTGCTAGAATGGTGAAGAAGGTGAAGAAGAAGAGAAGGTAGAAGAAGAAGCAGAATTGTGGTTGCTAGGGCTGGTGTGGGGTATTTATACCCAACCCTAGTTTAGCAATTTGTCAAGTTTAGTCCCCGCACTTTGTCCCCGGTTTCCCAAATTTTATTTCGGTTGAAACGACATTAGTTAGACTTGTTTTATTAATGATGAAAGATGTAGTTAATGATATTTATAATTTAAAAATGGTTTTATTTGTAACATTAGATTCATGTAAATATGGTGCGTTCAATGATAACGGGGGCAATCTTAGAAAACGTTTTAAGATGACTACAATGCAAGCAACGATAGCACACACATAAGGATAACCAAGTAAACAAATATGATATCCACATAGATGGGTTATAAAGATGAGGGATGACCGACAATAAAAGTTAACAGAACACGTCAATAGACGGACCTTTGGTGACGGATGTCACAATACATGCATGCATCCATACATACATGCATGCATGCATACATGCATGCATGCATACATGCATGCATGCATGCATGCATTCATGCATGCATACATACATGCATACATGCATACATGCATACATGCATGCATTCATGCATGCATGCATACATGCATACATGCATACATACATACATTCATACATACATACATGCATCCATACATACATGCATCCATCCATACATGCATCCATCCATACATACATACATAGATACATACATACATACATACATACATACATACATACATACATACATACATACATACATACATACATACATACATACATACATACATACATACATACATACATCATACATGCATACATACATACATACATGCATACAGACATGCATACAGACATGCATACAGACATGCATACAGACATACATACATACATACAGACAGACATACAGACAGACATACAGACAGACATACAGACAGACATACAGACAGACATACAGACAGACATACACACAGACATACACACAGACATACACACAGACATACACACATACATACACACAGACATACACACACACATACACACAGACATACACACATACATACACACACACACACAACATACACACACACATACACACACACATACACATATACACACACACACACACATACATACATACATACATACATACATACATACATACATACACATACATACATACATACATACATACATACATACATACATACATACATACATACATACATACATACATACATACATACATACATACATACATACATACATACATACATACATACATACATACATACATACATACATACATACATACATACATACATACATACATACATACATACATACATACATACATACATACATACATACATACATACATACATACATACATACATACATACATACATACATACATACATACATACATACATACATACATACATACACATACAGACATACACATACAGACATACACACATACAGACATACACACATACAGACATACACACATACACACATACACACATACACACATACACACATACACACATACACACATACACACATACACACATACACACATACACACATACACACATACACACATACACACATACACACATACACACATACACACATACACACATACACACATACACACATACACACATACACACATACACACTACACACATACGCACGTACATACATAACATACATACGTACATACATACATACGTACATACATACATACGTACATACATACATACGTACATACATACATACGTACATACATACATACATACATACATACATACATACATACATACATACATACATACATACATACATACACACATACACACACACACATACATACACACATACATATACACATATATATATATTATATATGTATGTATATATATTATATATGTATGTATATATATATATACATATATGTATATCTATAGTATAGTATTTGGATCTTTTGCTAACCCTTCAAAATTATGAAAACTTTTTAACTCCATCTCATCCCTTGATATAATATAAAATAATCATTCTATTAATGAATGGCTCAAATCATAATAAGGGTAAAAATGTCTTTTTAATTATGTACTTTATCTGCACCATTATCAGATCTATCATCCGCTCACGTGAATAAAGCAACTTTTCCTCAATTTGAATAGGCCAAAAAATCTTCCTTTCTCATAACATCTGCTAAATCAAAGATCCTAAATGAAGTTCCTCATCTAGAATATGAGGAGTTGCATAAAACGTAGATGGCCTTAGATGGAGGTGATAACCGGTCTGATTGGCTTAATAGTCGGTGAGGGCGACGGTAGTGTTTGTATTTACATCGTCGTTGAACGGCCAAAAACTCCTAAACATGCCGGAATCTGACACCATAAAGGTTAATTGTTTGGAGAAAATGAGTTTGTATCTAAGTGTCGGCCTCTAATCGCACTCGCCGGAGAGCCATCGCAAAAAACACGATTAAGTCTTCTTTTCCGAGGTCCAGTTCATACTTGCTTCAGATCTGAAAACAAACGAAAACCTATGGTGAAAAGCGATTACAACTTCTTCTATAGATTGTTTCTTTTTTCAAATTGATTGATTGTTTCTTTTTTTTCTTGCTTCGGGTCTAGTTCAAATAGATAGATTGTTTCTTTTTTTCTTTTTTTTCTTGCTTCAGATCTGAAAAAAATGGTGTAGCATATTTTTTTAACATATGCTAGTTGTGTAGCATTTGATTACTAGTTGTGCCATTAATTTTTTTTAACAAAATATGTAGTATACCATTTTACATCAAAGTTACAGATTGGTTTACATTAGTTAACATTGAGTTACAATAGTTTATATTGGTTTACAGTCTGGTTTTCATAACAGTTTTACTATAAGTTACAGTAATTGTGTACGAGTAATTCTTTTTTTTATTTACAATGGTTAATAATTTGGGTTGTTTTGTGCTAGACGTGGTACCAAATCATTAGGACATGGTGTAATGTCGTATGGTTTATATTTCAAAAACGTTTGATTTACATTGGTTAATGATTCGTTTGTGTTTACAGATCGTTTTACATTAGTTAATATTGGTTTACATTAGTTTACATTGGTTTATATTGATGTAAATTCATTTGTTTGTTGTAATGATTATACTACTTTTAGTTGGAGTGGCGTAATATCATGTATTTAACAGTGTAACTAGATTTTTTTGTTACAACTTTACCAAAGATTACATTAGTATAACATGATATAATGTCGTTTGGTTGTTAGGTTGTCATAATGAGGTTGTTATTGTTAGTTAAAGTGGTGTAATATGGGGTGTAAAAGTTTGATACAGTAGTACAATATTATATGATCTATTGTCGTTTGCAAGATAACATGAGAATTAACATTGTAACTTGTTCTTTTTGTTATAGTTTTGCTGCATGTAACAACAATACAACGTTGTAATATGATGTAACTACGTACAGGTGAAACTTTTTTTGCAATACTATAGTAGAATTAAAGAGAAAAATATGATGAGTTTAATTGTGTAATTTTTATGGAAAAATAACAATTTATAAAAAAATTATGAGTGTTTAAATAAAAAGGGGGTAAAGTTTTTAAATATAAAAAAAGAAATAGGAGGATGTAGGGATGACACTTGTCATCATCCTGTTAAATCTGAATTATGATGGATTTGTTAAATGACCTTTATGTCACACCCCGACCGACGGCGGAATCATCGAGACGGACGAATGGGAGACGATTGCTCATAGCACATGGAATTAATTAAGTTGAAATAATATAAATGTCATTATTCATTAAACTTTACAAGACAAACAAGTAATTACAAAACAATCAAGATGCAATAAAAGAACATAAGACTTTCATTTAATCTAGGTCCACGTCCTATATGAGCACAAGAAGATCTTCAAGTAGGAACCTGAAACATGTTAAAATTAAAGGGTCAACCATAAAGTTGGTGAGTTCCCATGGTTTAAACACACGCATAAATATATATATAGATGAAAAGGTTTACAAGTAGCAATTCATATCCATGGTTACGAGTTAGCAAACTTATAGAACACATACAGTTACAACCAAACCTCGACTTGATTACAAGTATATATGATTGGCTAAGTGTACTTGGTTCCCATGATGAACAAGCATACGTCATCAGGCAATAATTCTGCTTTAGTACCAAATAGGCTTGTCAGGCCCAAAGATCTAAGACGTCGCCAGGCTAGCAATAGTTAATGATTGTAAACAAAATATATCTCATATAAGACTTACAATAACATAAATAACCATGACAAATAAAAGTATGAATTACAATTGCTTTACAAGATTTAAATGTTTATAAGTGTATGTTGATAAGATTAACATGTTTCCCCCAAAACGGTATGAAATAATGTAAAAAAATGGGCAAGGAAACTCACTTGATATAAATAAGATGATGATAAGAAATTAAACGAGGCTCCAACGATCTCTTTTACAAGTTGCCTAAATGTATAGATTCCAAGATTAAGTTCGATAATAAAATTATCAATTGGACATGGACTAGGGTTTCAATTGAAATTTGGAGGTTTAATTAATTAAGTAAAATAATGAATCGTTTATGTTTTGGTTTGATAAAGATGATATAAATCAATTAAGACCAAATATAATTAAGAATGATTTAAAAATTTTGATTATAGAAGTTAAGTATAATATGTGAAAAGAAATAATTAATTTAATAATTAATTATTTAAAACTTGATAAAGGGAATTAATTGAACCCTTATTTAAATGACGTTAAAACTATTTAAATTCATTTTATAAAGTTTTGAGCTTTTATAATGATTTATCATAAAGGTTTTATAATACAAAACCTTAAAATAAGAATAAAGCAAATTATATTGTTTTAAAATTTCAAGAATTTAAATAAAATTTTAATGAATAACTTTATTAACTAATTATATATAACATAGTTAAATGAATAGATGAGTAATTAATTATTTATATAATTATTTAAATAACTATTTGAATAACTTAGTTATTTAACATGTAAATTTATAATGTTTTGAAATAACCTAAATTTAAACCATAATAGATTTATATAAAATAGTTAATAATGTTTTATAACTTTTGTTATTCTTTAAAAACAATAGTCAAATTTAAAATCATAAGTTTTTAATAATTTCTGAAATGTTTTAGTTAATAAAATAATTTTTATTTTGATTTAATAATATAATATCAATTTTATGCATTATAAAATGTACAAAAAAAACTAATTTAAACAAAAATGGCAGAGGCCCGGTTCGAACCTGGGAACTCCTACTCATGGTGGTAGCGTGGTAACCGTTGGGCCAAAGCCCAAGTCTTGGTTTCAAATACAAAACAAATTTTAAGAGTTGTTATTGAGATAATCGCCCAAATTCAACATAAACCCTAGATTCAAATTGAATCCAATTGAGTATCAATTCGATAACGATAATGGAATCAATCATAAGGCTTTGATTGCCTATGTAAAACCGAGTGTAAGGATGTACTTAATTACCTATGTGATTGTTTGAATCAACAAAAACAAATGAAGAACAAGCCGCGGCCAAACATGAGTTCAATTGATGAGCAAATGTTGACAATAATCAAATTAACTTCGTGTGAAGCTTCAAGAAATGTTCAAGACTCAAAGCCTTCTACTAATTTCGGGTTAGATCGATTGGAAGGTGGGTGTTGATAGTGGTGCAGGTTCGCGATGAAGATGATGACTGAATTCGGGGTTTGTGTTTGTTTCAGATGAAATTGAAGGTTGTATTCGATCAAAGATAGCTGGATGATTGTTTATGTTGAGTTAATTAGATTATTATTGTGTTTTAATGTTCAAACGGCTATGAGATTAAAAGAATTTTGGTTATTCGATCGAATGACATTTGTAACCGATGTTTTAAACGAAATTATGATGTATCTAAGTTCAAAACGGTTTCAAGGATTATTTGAAATGATTTTGTGTCTAATTGTGGAGGTTTTCTGATGATTTTGAGGCTGCCGGAGCTCCGCCGGAGCTCCGTCGGTGGTCGACGGGGATAAAGGGGAAGGGGGTTGGGTTTTTTTGTAATTTTACACATTCAGCCCCTCAGGTTTCATATTGTTATTATTTTATGCCAAAACTTAAAAAAAACAAAATTTTAATATTTACATTTCCAACCCTATACTTTATATAGCCTAAATTTTAAATGATTAATACATTTATTTATTTAAAAAAATATACAAAAATTATAAACCTTGTTAAATATTAATTATTAAATTGTTAAAGTGGTTAAAAAATAACCTTTATATATTTACTTATCTTCATAAATCCCATAGAAATTTTAAAGTCTCATATTATTTTATAATGATTATAACTCATCAATGATATATATAAATCTCATAAGTTTATAAACTTATTAAATAGAAGATTAAATGTAAATTTAAATCACAAATTTCACAAAGTTAGTTAAATAACACATTATTGTTTTAAAACCACCAAAATGAAAGAAGTAGTTTAAATGATGTGCTTGATTTATATAACAAACAAAACGGGTTCGGGTCTATATTTTTTAAAAATGACAGATGTTACAGTCTCCCCTACTTTAAGAAATTTCGTCCCGAAATTTAATCACGAGGGGACTAATTTCAAGGACATGAGGAGACTTGGATTCGATTTCATGTTTGCATGTGAACTCTTGGAAGCGTTTAAATTCAACAAGTTTAACTATGATGCTTTGTTATGCTTAAGTTTGTCAAGTTTCATAGTTCATGCTTTCATGTGTTCTTTGGCAAAGGGTACAAGATTATTAATCTAGAATTTTTAATTGATAAACGTTTGTATTTTAAATGTTTCAAGACAATTGGGAAGGTTTGTCACGAGAGAAACACTAAGTATTAGTGTGACACGAGACTCGGAGATAAGTTCAGGATGCTTTTGGATGGAATATGGAATTTATAGGAGCTTCTCAAGCAAATAACTTGATGGGGTTTCTAGGTGATCGACTCTTATTTACTTATGCCTTTAAGGTTTCAAAGGTTCATTAGCTTAACGTTGATATGATAATTGTTTTGTTTAAGATTAAAGATTCAATTTAGAAAGAGAGCATCATTGTAATAAGTTCTCAAGATAAGTGCGGTTTTGAGGGGAAGGCGTTTAGAAAGATTTTTAAGGGTCATTAAGAGAAATGGGATAATGAGTTCTAAGGTTTAGGAGGACAAAATCAATGATGAACCAATTCAAAATAACAAGATGATTCGAGTGTAACATTTGGTTTACAAACCAAAATATTATGTTGACTTATCAAAGTATTATGTCAACTACAACCTTAATGAAGACTTGCGTACCTATAAGCGGACACTCACCCAAGGGTTCCCAGGTAAGGTAAACAGATCCATCGGTTGATTTGGATTAATATGAGTACCTTGCCTAGACAGAACACCTCGAGATACAGGCATCACGCTCTTCCAGCATTACATGTTTCAAGTTATAGGACATAGACTTTGACGAGACTTGATAACCACGAATTAAGATTCAAAGCTGTAAGGCCCCGTTCCCGGGCACCTCACAGTTGGTCATTCATCGCACATAGAACATTTTAAAACATATATTTAGTTTGCAGCGGAATAAAAAAAACATTCATTAATAACAAAAACATGTCATTTATTTCATTACAACATTCTTTTTATCTAAAAATACAACAACATGTCAAAATATGGATGCCAGCCTCATCAACTGAGTAGTCGCCCTGTGCCATCCTCAGCAACATACCTGCCAACTGGAAAATACATAAAACGTCAGCGTTGCTGAGTGAGTTCTAGTTTTATATTAAAACATACTTTACTTACCGTCAAAACCATTCTTACATACATACGATCATACAACATACGTACACGTAGATAATTATTATTACTTTATCATTCATTTATTAGCTTTCGTTCGTGTACCGTTCATCATTTACATTCACGTTCTCTCTTTACGCTTTCTTTCGTTCATGCGTTTCTTACTTTCATTCATACGTTCGCTACATTCGTCCTTACGTACATTACGTTCATTCTCACGTTCATTTCATTTATTAGTACGTTCATTACTTTCATTCGTTCGTTCTTTAACTTTCATTCGTTAAGCATGTAAATCTCTAAGGGTCACCTCTCTTCTTTGCCCTCATGTTCATACCCATGAGCCGACAAAGCATACTCTAACATACTGGTGCCCCTATGGCTCTCAGTCCATAGACCGACACCTGGTGCCCCTATGGCTCTCAGTCCATAGACCGACACGCGGTTACCCCTAGACCATGCAAGACTTTCTTTCATATTCCTCATTCTCATCTAGATCTTGTCTCATGCAATATCCCCGACTTATGTCCGAAGACTAGCACAGCACCGGGATACGTGACAAAGATCCCATACGAGTCAATCACAGAGATTGAGCTCCATCCGAGTATGTTGCAACACAAAGTCGCTCACCTCATAACTATGTTTGGCCTCGTGCCACACCCCGAAGTTAAACATAACTCGGGTAACAACACCCCCATCGAAATGGGTAACATCACCCCCACCAAAGTGGGTAACTACACCCCCACCGAAGTGGGTAACATCTCCCCCACCGAAGTGGGTAACATCTCCCCCACCGAAGTGGGTAACTACACTCCCACCGAAGTGGGTAACATCTCCCTAACATCACCCCCACCGAAGTGGGTAACTACTATACGCATTAGTTCATACTTACTTGCACGCATTGAAAGGTTAATTGTACCAATACCATATGCTACACCCCGAACGTTATTAGTTACCGGGCCGAAGTCAACTTATGAACAACAAAACGTATGCCACGGTACTAGAGGTAAGC
Source organism: Flaveria linearis (assembly GCA_024085815.1). Taxonomy (NCBI): domain Eukaryota; kingdom Viridiplantae; phylum Streptophyta; class Magnoliopsida; order Asterales; family Asteraceae; genus Flaveria; species Flaveria linearis. The sequence goes on from CM044006.1 coordinate 63,802,496, forward strand.
GGTAGAGGTACCATGACCATGGTCAATCACATAGAAGGACCAATCGCGTTATTCAATGCTTGCAAGACATAATTCGTTCGTTCATTAATGCATGTATTCATCATCATTCTTCTTTTCGTTCATTCGTTAATACATGCATTCGTCATTATGTTCCTCTTTCATTATCTTTCACTTTACGATACATAATACTTCATTAATTTATTTCTCGTTATTCGTAAAGTTTCAGAAAGATAAGCATACACAATCACGAGGAACATACACATATCATACATATTCATCATACATTCATCATACCATACGTAGCATCATACCATAATTAACAATATTTTAATAATATTGTTAACAATAATATACTAATAATAATATTAGTAACAATTAGGGTTAATCATACTCATCATTATATGCATGAGACATCATCATTTACTAACCCTAGTCAACCCTGGTCAAACCTCGAACTTCGAACTTTACTGGAAATTCCTGAAAAATGCTGTGTTCTAGTCGTTTTAGCACTATTGGTCGTATAAGCCTCTGGGCGTCTGAGCACTATTAGTCGTATGAGCACTGCTGGACTTTTCACTCAACACTTAGAATTATTAACTGGTCATACGACCACTGTTGGTCGTATGACCACTGCTGGTCGTACCAACTCTGGACTTAGAAACATATTTGGATCATACGACCACTGTTGGTCGTATGAGCCCATACTTAGAAAATTTCCATATAATCATACGACCACTGTTGGTCGTATGAATCCTGTGGGCCTCAGACTTAGAAAATTTCACATATTCATACGACCACTGTTGGTCGTATGAGTCCTATTAGACTCATCAATCACTTGGAAAAATTCATCACCTGGTCATACGACCACACTGTTGGTCGTATGTGTCCTATTGGGCTTATAACACTTAGAAAAATCCTGATCATACGACCACTGTTGGTCGTATGAGCACTGGTGGACACATCAACTTTTCTTATTTATTCTAAGTCCCAATTTCAGACATATTAACAACATATTCATGTGTCTAATTCATAATCCGAGTCCAAAACATCATCATGCCTAGTTCTAAACATATACACATAATTCTAGGCATAATCTAACATAAACATAACATACACACATTCATATCATACGGGTATCAAACCCAAACTTTATAAAAATATATTTGCATGCATTTTCCAGCCCCAAATATTTAAAAACCAGTAAAAAGGGGTCTAGAACTCACCTTAGCTGCTCTTCAAGTTCAAACTCCCTGCTCGAGCTTTTCCAAAGGACTTGAAAGCCTAGATGTGTCTAAACACACAAACCCGAACACACATACACATAAGAACATGCATTTCTCGGTTTCTTAGCTCAAACACCACTTAAAAACACTAATTCTTACCTCGAATTAGATTTCTTCTTCTTTCTCTCTCTAAAAACCGAAGCCTCTGCTGTTTCTCTTTCTAAAAAGACGAATGAGGGTGTTTGACAGGCCAAAATGGGCGGCCATACCTCTTTATTCACCAACTTTTATTTTCTTTTGTCCTTTTGGCACTTTTTACCCTTTAACTTTAAGTTGACTTCCGTTTTCTTCCTTTCTCTTTCTATTTTATTCTTTTACTTCTTTAAAAGAAATTACGGGTGTTACAAGTCCACCCCCCTTATATAGGTTTCGTCCCCGAAACCTGTTATTCCTTAAACCCGTGTGAGCAGTACTGTCTCACCTCTTCTTCCAGTCTCTCATCCGGAATTCAATCGCTCTACATGTTTATCAACATTTGATTTCTGGTCTGTCTTTAACTATTCTGCATTGGCAACCCATGCCTACTGATCAATGATTATTTGACCAGCACCTGCGACCTCAAGCATGCCATGTAGAGTGCGGTCACTACGATTAAGAGAATCATCACAATATCCGAGCAAAGTCTCGGCGTCATAATCATTGAGCTTCAGAGCATCACTGAGAACCTTAAGCTTTCATGCTTTGAAACACACGGCCATCAACTTGCGTATAGTTGCTAGCCCCTTATTTGATGTTCTTTACGTGTGTGTAATGACCCTTTGGCAACCCAACACTGACAAGAAAGACAATCCGGCTTATTTGGTGACTTAATCCAAGTTTAGCTCTTTCCTTTACTTCCAACCTCCCATTCTACTTGTTTGCTACAACGTTGAAACTATCGTACGTTGCCGTTCAATGAACCACTCACAGGCTGAAATTGTTCCTTAGACAACGGCGACATAACTTTCTTAATTGCATCACGCAATCCTCTAGGGCATCAAGTAACCTAATGAATTCACTAATAGTAATCTCTACATCGAAGGGCTCGTCGATGTTCCTTCTTCTTTTGTTTCCGTTCTCTTTCTATCGGCGTACATTCTTCCCGGTGAAGCCTTCATCATAATCCATTATCGCCGATCGGCACCGACTTCTATCGGGCACCACCAATCAATCCATCTCTTTTGCAGCGCTTGGTGCTTGCCTCATAAGCTACTATTCGATTCACCCGGAGGTGTACGTCTATCCACCTACGTCTATCAGGGATGGTCTAACAGAAAAACAAGCGCTCTCTCTCAATTCTATTACGGGGTCCGTTAGCGCACTGGGTAATCTAGTTGGCTTCCCTATAGTAGCTCCTAAGTCGAATGACATCTATTCTTTCTATTCCTAAGATGCAACTTATCACAAAAGGCAGCAGGGATGAAACCAGAGCCATAATCAAACTACACAAAGGCTAAAGGTTAATTGACTAGAAACATACCTGAAGTAACATCGGGGCTCACCCTAGCCTCCTCCCGCGTCATCGTGTAGGTGCTGCGTTTGCCTTCCGTCCTTCTCTTCCAGCCTCTTTCACTCCGAACCTTCCGCCCTTGGCTCCTTACAATCCTGCTCCTGTGACCTTCCTCCCCACAAGAATAACACCTCCCCATACCGCAGTTCTTCGCCACATGTCCGGCCCTACCACAACGGAAACAGACATTGGTCCCCAGTCTACATTCCCCGGGGTGCTTGTGTCCACACTTCTTGCATACCTCACCCTTCCTTATTATCCTCTCCCGATCATCGATCCTCATTATCTTACCTTCAGTCACCACTCTGCCATCACTATCTCGCCTTCCTTTCCCTTCTTAACATAGGCTCGCTCCTCCGCTTCGCCCTTCATCGCCATCGCCTCCCGCTCGTCGTATAACCTCCCGCTAGATCCACCGCCGACCTGAATGTGCTTGGTCGGGCAGCGATCATGTGCCTACGGATATCCGCCGGCAAGCCCTGAACATACCTCTTGATTTTCCGCGAAAGAGGTGTCACCTGATCCGGCACCAGTCGTGTCAACTCGTTGAATTTAGTGGTGTATTGCTGATGTGTCATCGTCCCCGCTTCCAATTGCAGGAACTCCCTTTCAACTTTGTCCATTTCACGGCGAGGACAGAACTCCTCAATCACCAGCCTTTTCAACTCTGACCATCTCATTCTTCCGATAGCCCGACTACCCTCAGCTTGAACTATATTGTCCCACCAACACAACGCTGAGTCCACGAAAGAATGAGTGGCAAACTTAACTTTCTGATCTTCCCGGCACTCACTAATTTCCAGTATCGCTTCCACCTCTCTGACCCAACGATGAGCGGCAGTAGCATTGCGTTACCGTCAAAGGTTGGGGGCTTACATCGTCGAAACGCCCCATAGTTACAGCCTCGTGCCGCCACCGGCGCAGGCGCTTCCTCTTCTTCCTCATCCTCGTCATCGGACAATATCGTTTCTGCCTCTGTCTGTTGCTGTCTACCGGAGGATCGATTCCTCCCTCGTCTATCATCCTCGCGTACTGCCTTTATCACTTCGGTCATTACAGATGGTAAGATCGTCTGCATCACCTGGTGCACTTCTTCAACTACCGCCTCTTTCACCGAGGCTCTCAAGTTAGCACTATCATCACCACCTCCGGTTGAGGTGTTTCGGGCTCCTCGTGAACCACCTGTTCCACTCTAGATCGTGCTCTCGTGACTCGTGGTTCAACACCATGTCCGCCACTACCTCCACCATGGGAAGCCTTAGAAGGTCTACTACCGGCCATTCTCTAACTTACACTAAAGATTTAAACACTACACGGTCATTCAAGGGAATAGCTCAGTTCATGTCAAGTATAGTAAGTCCCTAATTACGGTGATCAGTTGTAATTAGCCACTTACTCTACTCTCCACACCCCAAGCATTACCTGTCCTGACTATATTAGCATCTAAATCTAACAGTAACACATAAAACATAACATGCGCACACAATACCGGTTAACTCTAAGAAAATACCTGATGGCACGCAGCTACTCAGTTGGCATCCCTTCCCTTTCCGTCCCATTCTCAGTTTAAGTTAAGGTTTATTTTGAAAATTTACCCATTTTACTTAAACTTTGCTCTGATACCAACTTGTAAGGCCCCGTTCCCGGGCACCTCACAGTTGGTCATTCATCGCACATAGAACATTTTAAAACATATATTTAGTTTGCAGCGGAATAAAAAAAACATTCATTAATAACAAAACATGTCATTTATTTCATTACAACATTCTTTTTTATCTAAAAATACAACAACATGTCAAAATATGGATGCCAGCCTCATCAACTGAGTAGTCGCCCTGTGCCATCCTCAGCAACATACCTGCCAACTGGAAAATACATAAAACGTCAGCGTTGCTGAGTGAGTTCTAGTTTTATATTAAAACATACTTTACTTACCGTCAAAACCATTCTTACATACATACGATCATACAACATACGTACACGTAGATAATATTATTATTACTTTCATCATTCATTTATTAGCTTTCGTTCGTGTACCGTTCATCATTTACATTCACGTTCTCTCTTTACGCTTTCTTTCGTTCATGCGTTTCTTACTTTCATTCATACGTTCGCTACATTCGTCCTTACGTACATTACGTTCATTCTCACGTTCATTTCATTTGTTAGTACGTTCATTACTTTCATTCGTTCGTTCTTTAACTTTCATTCGTTAAGCATGTAAATATCTAAGGGTCACCTCTCTTTGCCCTCATGGTTCATACCCATGAGCCGACAAAGCATACTCTAACATACTGGTGCCCCTATGGCTCTCAGTCCATAGACCGACACCTGGTGCCCTATGGCTCTCAGTCCATAGACCGACACGCGGTTACCCCTAGACCATGCAAGACTTTCTTTCATATTCCTCATTCTCATCTAGATCTTGTCTCATGCAATATCCCCGACTTATGTCCGAAGACTAGCACAGCACCGGGATACGTGACAAAGATCCCATACGAGTCAATCACAGAGATTGAGCTCCATCCGAGTATGTTGCAACACAAAGTCGCTCACCTCATAACTATGTTTGGCCTCGTGCCACACCCCCGAAGTTAAACATAACTCGGGTAACAACACCCCCATCGAAATGGGTAACATCACCCCCACCAAAGTGGGTAACTACACCCCCACCGAAGTGGGTAACATCTCCCCCACCGAAGTGGGTAACATCTCCCCCACCGAAGTGGGTAACTACACTCCCACCGAAGTGGGTAACATCTCCCTAACATCACCCCACCGAAGTGGGTAACTACTATACGCATTAGTTCATACTTACTTGCACGCATTGAAAGGTTAATTGTACCAATACCATATGCTACACCCCGAACGTTATTAGTTACCGGGCCGAAGTCAACTTATGAACAACAAAACGTATGCCACGGTACTAGAGGTAAGCGGTAGAGGTACCATGACCATGGTCAATCACATAGAAGGACCAATCGCGTTATTCAATGCTTGCAAGACATAATTCGTTCGTTCATTAATGCATGTATTCATCATCATTCTTCTTTTCGTTCATTCGTTAATACATGCATTCGTCATTATGTTCCTCTTTCATTATCTTTCACTTTACGATACATAATACTTCATTAATTTATTTCTCGTTATTCGTAAAGTTTCAGAAAGATAAGCATACACAATCACAAGGAACATACACATATCATACATATTCATCATACATTCATCATACCATACGTAGCATCATACCATAATTAACAATATTTTAATAATATTGTTAACAATAATATACTAATAATAATATTAGTAACAATTAGGGTTAATCATACTCATCATTATATGCATGAGACATCATCATTTACTAACCCTAGTCAACCCTGGTCAAACCTCGAACTTCGAACTTTACTGGAAATTCCTGAAAAATGCTGTGTTCTAGTCGTTTTAGCACTATTGGTCGTATAAGCCTCTGGGCGTATGAGCACTATTAGTCGTATGAGCACTGCTGGACTTTTCACTCAACACTTAGAATTATAACTGGTCATACGACCACACTGTTGGTCGTATGACCACTGCTGGTCGTACCAACTCTGGACTTAGAAACATATTTGGATCATACGACCACTGTTGGTCGTATGAGCCCATACTTAGAAAATTTCCATATAATCATACGACCACTGTTGGTCGTATGAATCCTGTGGGCCTCAGACTTAGAAAATTTCACATATTCATACGACCACTGTTGGTCGTATGAGTCCTATTAGACTCATCAATCACTTGGAAAATTCATCACCTGGTCATACGACCACACTGTTGGTCGTATGTGTCCTATTGGGCTTATAACACTTAGAAAAATCCTGATCATACGACCACTGTTGGTCGTATGAGCACTGGTGGACACATCAACTTTTCTTATTTATTCTAAGTCCCAATTTCAGACATATTAACAACATATTCATGTGTCTAATTCATAATCCGAGTCCAAAACATCATCATGCCTAGTTCTAAACATATACACATAATTCTAGGCATAATCTAACATAAACATAAACATACACACATTCATATCATACGGGTATCAAACCCAAACTTTATAAAAATATATTTGCATGCATTTTCCAGCCCCAAATTTAAAAACCAGTAAAAAGGGGTCTAGAACTCACCTTAGCTGCTCTTCAAGTTCAAACTCCCCTGCTCGAGCTTTTCCAAAGGACTTGAAAGCCTAGATGTGTCTAAAACACACAAACCCGAACACACATACACATAAGAACATGCATTTCTCGGTTTCTTAGCTCAAACACCACTTAAAAACACTAATTCTTACCTCGAATTAGATTTCTTCTTCTTTCTCTCTCTAAAAACCGAAGCCTCTGCTGTTTCTCTTTCTAAAAAGACGAATGAGGGTGTTTGACAGGCCAAAATGGGCGGCCATACCTCTTTATTCACCAACTTTTATTTTCTTTGTCCTTTTGGCACTTTTTACCCTTTAACTTTAAGTTGACTTCCGTTTTCTTCCTTTCTCTTTCTATTTTATTCTTTTACTTCTTTAAAAGAAATTACGGGTGTTACAAGTCCACCCCCCTTATATAGGTTTCGTCCCCGAAACCTGTTATTCCTTAAACCCGTGTGAGCAGTACTGTCTCACCTCTTCTTCCAGTCTCTCATCCGGAATTCAATCGCTCTACATTGTTTATCAACATTTGATTTCTGTCTGTCTTTAACTATTCTGCATTGGCAACCCATGCCTACTGATCAATGATTATTTGACCAGCACCTGCGACCTCAAGCATGCCATGTAGAGTGCGGTCACTACGATTAAGAGAATCATCACAATATCCGAGCAAAGTCTCGGCGTCATAATCATTGAGCTTCAGAGCATCACTGAGAACCTTAAGCTTTCATGCTTTGAAACACACGGCCATCAACTTGCGTATAGTTGCTAGCCCCTTATTTGATGTTCTTTACGTGTGTGTAATGACCCTTGGCAACCCAACACTGACAAGAAAGACAATCCGGCTTATTTGGTGACTTAATCCAAGTTTAGCTCTTTCCTTTACTTCCAACCTCCCATTCTACTTGTTTGCTACAACGTTGAAACTATCGTACGTTGCCGTTCAATGAACCACTCACAGGCTGAAATTGTTCCTTAGACAACGGGCGACATAACTTTCTTAATTGCATCACGCAATCCTCTAGGGCATCAAGTAACCTAATGAATTCACTAATAGTAATCTCTACATCGAAGGGCTCGTCGATGTTCCTTCTTCTTTTGTTTCCGTTCTCTTTCTATCGCGTACATTCTTCCCGGTGAAGCCTTCATCATAATCCATTATCGCCGATCGGCACCGACTTCTATCGGGCACCACCAATCAATCCATCTCTTTTGCAGCGCTTGGTGCTTGCCTCATAAGCTACTATTCGATTCACCCGGAGGTGTACGTCTATCCACCTACGTCTATCAGGGATGGTCTAACAGAAAAACAAGCGCTCTCTCTCAATTCTATTACGGGGTCCGTTAGCGCACTGGGTAATCTAGTTGGCTTCTCTATAGTAGCTCCTAAGTCGAATGACATCTATTCTTTCTATTCCTAAGATGCAACTTATCACAAAAGGCAGCAGGATGAAACCAGAGCCATAATCAAACTACACAAAGGCTAAAGGTTAATTGACTAGAAACATACCTGAAGTAACATCGGGGCTCACCCTAGCCTCCTCCCGCGTCATCGTGTAGGTGCTGCGTTTGCCTTCCGTCCTTCTCTTCCAGCCTCTTTCACTCCGAACCTTCCGCCCTTGGCTCCTTACAATCCCTGCTCCTGTGACCTTCCTCCCCCAAGAATAACACCTCCCCATACCGCAGTTCTTCGCCACATGTCCGGCCCTACCACAACGGAAACAGACATTGGTCCCCAGTCTACATTCCCCGGGGTGCTTGTGTCCACACTTCTTGCATACCTCACCCTTCCTTATTATCCTCTCCCGATCATCGATCCTCATTATCTTACCTTCAGTCACCACTCTGCCATCACTATCTCGCCTTCCTTTCCCCTTCTTAACATAGGCTCGCTCCTCCGCTTCGCCCTTCATCGCCATCGCCTCCCGCTCGTCGTATAACCTTCCCGCTAGATCCACCGCCGACCTGAACGTGCTTGGTCGGGCAGCGATCATGTGCCTACGGATATCCGCCGGCAAGCCCTGAACATACCTCTTGATTTTCCGCGAAAGAGGTGTCACCTGATCCGGCACCAGTCGTGTCAACTCGTTGAATTTAGTGGTGTATTGCTGATGTGTCATCGTCCCCGCTTCCAATTGCAGGAACTCCCTTTCAACTTTGTCCATTTCACGGCGAGGACAGAACTCCTCAATCACCAGCCTTTTCAACTCTGACCATCTCATTCTTCCGATAGCCCGACTACCCTCAGCTTGAACTATATGTCCCACCAACACAACGCTGAGTCCACGAAAGAATGAGTGGCAAACTTAACTTTCTGATCTTCCCGGCACTCACTAATTTCCAGTATCGCTTCCATCTCTCTGACCCAACGATGAGCGGCAGTAGCATTGCCGTTACCGTCAAAGGTTGGGGGCTTACATCGTCGAAACGCCCCATAGTTACAGCCTCGTGCCGCCACCGGCGCAGGCGCTTCCTCTTCTTCCTCATCCTCGTCATCGGACAATATCGTTTCTGCCTCTGTCTGTTGCTGTCTACCGGAGGATCGATTCCTCCCTCGTCTATCATCCTCGCGTACTGCCTTTATCACTTCGGTCATTACAGATGGTAAGATCGTCTGCATCACCTGGTGCACTTCTTCAACTACCGCCTCTTTCACCGAGGCTCTCAAGTTAGCACTATCATCACCACCTCCCGGTTGAGGTGTTTCGGGCTCCTCGTGAACCACCTGTTCCTCTAGATCGTGCTCTCGTGACTCGTGGTTCAACACCATGTCCGCCACTACCTCCACCATGGGAAGCCTTAGAAGGTCTACTACCGGCCATTCTCTAACTTACACTGAAAGATTTAAACACTACACGGTCATTCAAGGGAATAGCTCAGTTCATGTCAAGTATAGTAAGTCCCTAATTACGGTGATCAGTTGTAATTAGCCACTTACTCTACTCTCCACACCCCAAGCATTACCTGTCCTGACTATATTAGCATCTAAATCTAACAGTAACACATAAACACATAACATGCGCACACAATACCGGTTAACTCTAAGAAAATACCTGATGGCACGCAGCTACTCAGTTTGGCATCCCTTCCCTTTCCGTCCCATTCTCAGTTTAAGTTAAGGTTTATTTTGAAAATTTACCCATTTACTTAAACTTTTGCTCTGATACCAACTTGTAAGGCCCCGTTCCCGGGCACCTCACAGTTGGTCATTCATCGCACATAGAACATTTTAAAACATATATTTAGTTTGCAGCGGAATAAAAAAAACATTCATTAATAACAAAAACATGTCATTTATTTCATTACAACATTCTTTTTATCTAAAAATACAACAACATGTCAAAATATGGAAGCCAGCCTCATCAACTGAGTAGTCGCCCTGTGCCATCCTCAGCAACATACCTGCCAACTGGAAAATACATAAAACGTCAGCGTTGCTGAGTGAGTTCTAGTTTTATATTAAACATACTTTACTTACCGTCAAAACCATTCTTACATACATACGATCATACAACATACGTACACGTAGATAATATTATTATTACTTTCATCATTCATTTATTAGCTTTCGTTCGTGTACCGTTCATCATTTACATTCACGTTCTCTCTTTACGCTTTCTTTCGTTCATGCGTTTCTTACTTTCATTCATACGTTCGCTACATTCGTCCTTACGTACATTACGTTCATTCTCACGTTCATTTCATTTGTTAGTACGTTCATTACTTTCATTCGTTCGTTCTTTAACTTTCATTCGTTAAGCATGTAAATCTCTAAGGGTCACCTCTCTTCTTTGCCCTCATGGTTCATACCCATGAGCCGACAAAGCATACTCTAACATACTGGTGCCCCTATGGCTCTCAGTCCATAGACCGACACCTGGTGCCCCTATGGCTCTCAGTCCATAGACCGACACGCGGTTACCCCTAGACCATGCAAGACTTTCTTTCATATTCCTCATTCTCATCTAGATCTTGTCTCATGCAATATCCCCGACTTATGTCCGAAGACTAGCACAGCACCGGGATACGTGACAAAGATCCCATACGAGTCAATCACAGAGATTGAGCTCCATCCGAGTATGTTACAACACAAAGTCGCTCACCTCATAACTATGTTTGGCCTCGTGCCACACCCCCGAAGTTAAACATAACTCGGGTAACAACACCCCCATCGAAATGGGTAACATCACCCCCACCAAAGTGGGTGACTACACCCCCACCGAAGTGGGTAACATCTCCCCCACCGAAGTGGGTAACATCTCCCCCACCGAAGTGGGTAACTACACTCCCACCGAAGTGGGTAACATCTCCCTAACATCACCCCCACCGAAGTGGGTAACTACTATACGCATTAGTTCATACTTACTTGCACGCATTGAAAGGTTAATTGTACCAATACCATATGCTACACCCCGAACGTTATTAGTTACCGGGCCGAAGTCAACTTATGAACAACAAAACGTATGCCACGGTACTAGAGGTAAGCGGTAGAGGTACCATGACCATGGTCAATCACATAGAAGGACCAATCGCGTTATTCAATGCTTGCAAGACATAATTCGTTCGTTCATTAATGCATGTATCATCATCATTCTCTTTTCGTTCATTCGTTAATACATGCATTCGTCATTATGTTCCTCTTTCATTATCTTTCACTTTACGATACATAATACTTCATTAATTTATTTCTCGTTATTCGTAAAGTTTCAGAAAGATAAGCATACACAATCACAAGGAACATACACATATCATACATATTCATCATACATTCATACCATACGTAGCATCATACCATAATTAACAATATTTTAATAATATTGTTAACAATAATATACTAATAATAATATTAGTAACAATTAGGGTTAATCATACTCATCATTATATGCATGAGACATCATCATTTACTAACCCTAGTCAAACCCTGGTCAAACCTCGAACTTCGAACTTTACTGGAAATTCCTGAAAAATGCTGTGTCTAGTCGTTTTAGCACTATTGGTCGTATAAGCCTCTGGGCGTATGAGCACTATTAGTCGTATGAGCACTGCTGGACTTTTCACTCAACACTTAGAATTATTAACTGGTCATACGACCACACTGTTGGTCGTATGACCACTGCTGGTCGTACCAACTCTGGACTTAGAAACATATTTGGATCATACGACCACTGTTGGTCGTATGAGCCCATACTTAGAAAATTTCCATATAATCATACGACCACTGTTGGTCGTATGAATCCTGTGGGCCTCAGACTTAGAAAATTTCACATATTCATACGACCACTGTTGGTCGTATGAGTCCTATTAGACTCATCAATCACTTGGAAAAATTCATCACCTGGTCATACGACCACACTGTTGGTCGTATGTGTCCTATTGGGCTTATAACACTTAGAAAAATCCTGATCATACGACCACTGTTGGTCGTATGAGCACTGGTGGACACATCAACTTTTCTTATTTATTCTAAGTCCAATTTCAGACATATTAACAACATATTCATGTGTCTAATTCATAATCCGAGTCCAAAACATCATCATGCCTAGTTCTAAACATATACACATAATTCTAGGCATAATCTAACATAAACATAAACATACACACATTCATATCATACGGGTATCAAACCCAAACTTTATAAAAATATATTTGCATGCATTTTCCAGCCCCAAATATTTAAAAACCAGTAAAAAGGGGTCTAGAACTCACCTTAGCTGCTCTTCAAGTTCAAACTCCCCTGCTCGAGCTTTTCCAAAGGACTTGAAAGCCTAGATGTGTCTAAAACACACAAACCGAACACACATACACATAAGAACATGCATTTCTCGGTTTCTTAGCTCAAACACCACTTAAAAACACTAATTCTTACCTCGAATTAGATTTCTTCTTCTTTCTCTCTCTAAAAACCGAAGCCTCTGCTGTTTCTCTTTCTAAAAAGACGAATGAGGGTGTTTGACAGGCCAAAATGGGCGGCCATACCTCTTTATTCACCAACTTTTATTTTCTTTTGTCCTTTGGCACTTTTTACCCTTAACTTTAAGTTGACTTCCGTTTTCTTCCTTTCTCTTTCTATTTTATTCTTTTACTTCTTTAAAAGAAATTACGGGTGTTACAAAAGCTCATTTTGAAAACCATTTGATTTATGCACATAATATCTTAGAATATGATTTAAGGTTCATGCGAGCATTGATAAGATTCAAAATATAAGGATAAGCACATAAAGCATATAATCACATAATCAAGTATAAGCACATAAGGCACATAAAATCTTATCTAAGCATATAAAATACATGAGAGGACTCATGTATACAGGTGCTTAGTTATAGTCTAGGTCATTCCATTTCTAATAACCTAATTCCTTATAACCATGGCTCTGATACCAATCTGTCACACCCCGACCGACGGCGGAATCATCGAGGCGGACGAATGGGAGACGATTGCTCGTAGCACATGGAATTAATTAAGTTGAAATAATATTAAATGTCATTATTCATTAAACTTTACAAGACAAAAAGGTAATTGCAAAATAATCAAGATGCAACAAAATAACATAAGACTTTCATTTAATCTAGGTCCACGTCCTATATGAGCACAAGAAGATCTTCAAGTAGGAACCTGAAACATGTTAAAATTAAAGGGTCAATTATAAAGTTGATGAGTTCCCATGGTTTAAACACACACATAAATATATATATATGAAAAGGTTTACAAGTAGCAATTCATGTCCATGGTTACGAGTTAGCAAGCTTATAGAACACATACAGTTACAACCAAATCTTGACTTGATTACAAGTATATGTGATTGGCTAAGTGTACTTGGTTCCCATGATGAACAAGCATACGTCATCAGGAGCCGGCAATACTTCGGCTTTAGCACCAAATAGGCTTGTCAGGCCCAAAGATCTAAGACGTCGCTAGGCTAGCAATAGTTAATGATTGTAAACAAAATATGTATCTCATATAAGACTTACAATAACACAAATAACCATGGCAAATAGAAGTATGAATTGCAATTGCTTTACAAGATTTAAACGTTTACAAGTGTATGTTGATAAGATTAACATGTTTCACCCCAAAACGGTGTGAAAAAATGTAAAAAAAAGGGTCAAGGAAACTCACTTGATATAAATAAGATGATGATAAGAAATTAAACGAGGCCCCAACGATCTCTTTTACAAGTTGCCTAAACGTATAGATTCCAAGATTAAGTTCGATTATAAAATTATCAATTGGACATGGATTACGGTTTCAATTGAAATTTAGGGGTTTAATTAATTAAGTAAAATAATGAATCGTTTATGTTTTGGTTTGATAAATATGATATAAATCAATTATGACCAAATATAATTAAGAATGACTTAAAAATTTAGGTTATAGAAGTTAAGTATAATATGTGAAAAGAAATAATTAATTAATAATTAATTATTTTAAAACTTGATAAAGAGAATTAATTGAATACTTATTTAAATGACGTTAAAACTATTTAAAATCATTTTATAAAGTTTTGAGCTTTTATAATGATTTATCATAAAGGTTTTATAATACAAAACCTTAAAAATAAGAATAAAGCAAATTATATTGTTTTATAAATTTCAAGAATTTAAATAAAATTTTAAGGAATAACTTTATTAACTAATTATATATAACATAGTTAAATGAATAGATGAGTAATTAATTATTTATATAATTATTTAAATAACTATTTGAATAACTTAGTTATTTAACATGTAAATTTATAATGTTTTGAAATAACCTAAATTTAAAACATAATAGATTTATATAAAATAGTTAATAATGTTTTATAACTTTTGTTATTCTTTAAAAACAATAGTCAAATTTAAAATCATAAGTTTTTAATAATTTCTGAAATGTTTTAGTTAACAAAATAATTTTTATTTGATTTAATAATATAATACCAATTTTATGCATTATAAAATGTACAAAAAAAAACTAATTTAAACAAAAATGGCAGAGGCCCGGTTCGAACCCGGGACCTCCTGCTCATGGTGATAGCGTGGTAACCGTTGGGCCAAAGCCCAAGTCTTGGTTTCAAATACAAAACAAATTTTAAGAGTTGTTATTAAGATAATCCCCTAAATTCAACATAAACACTAGATTCAAATTGAATCCAATTGAGTATCAATTCAATAACGATAATGAAATCAATCATAGGGCTTTGATTGCCTATGTAAAACCGAGTGTAAGGATGTACTTAATTACCCATGTGATTGTTTGAATCAACAAAAACAAATGAAGAACAAGCCACGGCCAAACGTGAGTTCAATTGATGAGCAAATGTTGACAATAATCAAATCAACTTCGTGTGAAGCTTCAAGAAATGTTCAAGACTCAAAGCCCTCTACTAATTTCGGGTTAGATCGATTGGAAGGTGGGTATTGATAGTGGTGCAGGTTCGCGATGAAGATGATGACTGAATTCGGGGTTTGTGTTTGTTTCAGATGAAATTGAAGGTTGTATTCGATCAAAGATAGCTGGATGATTGTTTATGTTGAGTTAATTAGATTATTATTGTGTTTTAATGTTCAAACGGCTATGAGATTAAAAGAATTTCGGTTATTCGATCGAATTACATTGGTAACCGATGTTTTAGACGAAATTATGATGTATCTAAGTTCGAAACGGTTTCAAGGATTATTTGAAACGATTTGATGTCTAATTGTGGAGGTTTTCTGATGATTTTGAGGCTGTCGGAGCTCCGCCGGAGCTCCGCCGGTGGTCGACGAGGATAAAGGGGAAGGGGGTGGGTTTTTTTTGTAATTTTACACATTCAGCCTCTCAGGTTTCATATTGTTATTATTTTATGCCAAAACTTTAAAAAAAACAAAGTTTTAATATTTACATTTCCAACCCTATACTTTATATAACCTAAATTTAAATGATTAATCCATTTATTTATTTAAAAAAATATACAAAAATTATAAACCTTGTTAAATATTAATTATTAAATTGTAAAAGTGGTTAAAAGAATATAACCTTTATATATTTACTTATCTTCATAAATCCCATAAAAATTTTAAAGTCTCATATTATTTTATAATAATTATAACTTCATCAATGATATATATAAAATCTCATAAGTTTATAAACTTATTAAATGGAAGATTAAATGTAAATTTAAATCACAAATTTCACAAAGTTAGTTAAATAACACATTATTGTTTTAAAACCACCAAAATGAAAGAAGTAGTTTAAATGATATGCTTGATTTATATAACAAACAAAACGGGTTCGGGTTCATATTTTTTAAAAAATGACATATGTTACATTTATGCCCTTTTTATAATTTTTTTTTGAAAGATCTTATCCTTCCATTTTTTGATCTATGGTTAGGATTGGATTAAAGGGTTCTCATAAAAATAAAGGGTTCTCATAATAACCCAACCCTATATATACATATATATATATATATATATATATGTATATATGGTTTGGTTAAAATAAGAACCTAATATTTTTATGAGAACTCTTTAACTCAATAACAACCATTGATCAAAAAATCAATGGACTAAATCTTTCTATTCTTTTCTTAATACAAAATAGCAAAATAGTCATTTTATCCACTAATCAAATTTCAACTTTTAACAAGAATGTGACACATGTCCCCTCTACTTTCCCTTTATTCTTTTTTTTCCTATTTAAAAATTTTACCTCCTTTGTTCTTATAACATTTATAATTTTTTATAAATTGTTAATTTTTAAAAAATTACATCATTAAACTTGTCTTATTGTTCTCTTTAATTCTAATCCAATCTTAAATTTTTTAATTTTTTTCTAGATGTTACATATTACAGTAAATTACATCATTTTCATATGGAAAACCTAATATTTGTAGTAAATTATCATATTGTGATATATATATACACACACTACTGTAACATGTTACAAGAAACAATGAATTACATCATGTTCATAGGAATGCAATTTTTAATACATACTACGAGTTACATCATATTATAACTTCTTACCGTCAGTTACATCAAACAAACATGGTGTATTAACAACAAAAACCTTGAATTAAACATAAAACTATACCATATACAATGAATTACATTTATAACAGTGAGTTACATCATATTGTAATAGTTCATTTGAATGCAAATACTAATACTTACAGCTAATCAATTTGGGGAAAAGGCTTGGACCTCAGATCTATATTCACAATAAAATTCAACCCATTGTAAAAATATTACAAAACAAATAAACCTAACAACGAAACGACATTACACCAATCTGTAAACTATTATAAATACTTACAATGCATTATATCATATGTTTAATTACTCACGATGAATTTCACAATCAAATAAGTATCCTATCATGAAAATACTCCATAAAATCAGAATTTCATAATCATTAAAATAAAAATTCTAACATTTATAATGAACTATATCATATTGTAATTACTTACATTGAAACACATTTATAAAAACCAACAACATTTTGCATTAATGTAAGAGAGGACTTAACAACAAATTATACTATATAACAAAAAATAAACAAAATATTGGTGTAACCCGGTGTCACACCCCAACCTTGACGGCGGAAACATCGAGATGTGAGGGTTAAGATTGTTCACAGCCACATAACGTTATCTTTAATGTAAATATGATTAATTATAAGTTTAACAAAGTGCAAATTACATTCATAAGTCTCAACATGAAATAAGAAAAACATAAAATAAAATATTCCAAGACATTTTATTCATTATTCTAGGTCCAAATCCTATATTGAAGCAACTTCAAATGATGACTTCAAACATGCGCGTTTTCTTGAAACGTGTTAAAAATAAAAGGTCAACTATAAAGTTGGTGAGTTTCCAAGGGTTTCATATACATAATATATCAAAGGTTACAAGTAGCAATTCATGTCATCGGTTATAAGTTAGCAAGTTTATAGAACACATATAGCTACAATCAAATCTCGACTTAATTACAAGTTTATATGATTGGCTAAGTGTATTTGATTCCCATGATGAACAAGTCATACGTCATCAGGGACCGGCAATACATCGGCTTTAGCACCAAATAGGCTTGTCAGGCCCATAGATCTATGACGTCGCCAGGCTAGCAATAGTTAATGATTGTCAACATATAATCTATCTCATATAAGACTTACAATAACACAAATAATCATGACAAAATAAAGTATGAATTGCAAGTGCTTTTCAAGAATAAAACGTTTACAAGTGTAAGTGTAACGCCCGAAAATTTCGATTTGGAGTGTCATGCGACTGGAGCGTCCAATCGCATGGAAGTCATGCGATTGAAGCTCAACCGCACGACTGGAGCTCAATCGTACGATTGGAGTGTTCAACCGCATGGAGCTTGGACGACTGAAGGTCCAATCGTATGGAGAGCTCGGGCGACTGGACAGTAGTATTTAAGGAAGAGGGCAGCCCTTACTCACTTCCACACTCACAAACATCATCCATAGAGAGAAAGAAGAAGGAGAAAGTTCGGATTAAGCGGGTTCGTGAGCCAAAATCGACGTGTAGCGAGTCAAATTGAAGCTCTAACCGATGAGGCTACTAAGGTGAGTTCTAGGACCCTTCTTTTACACGTTTTTAAGGATTTTTAGGGCTGGAACGCATCTGAAACTATTTTTGGGTTTTGGGTGTTTAACCCATGTATGTTTGAATGTGTATGTGTATAGTGTGTTTAGAGTGCGATTTTGGACGTGTATGTGCCTGAATGTTGTCATAGTATGATTCCCTAAGGTTTAGGAGAGTTAATTTGGGCTTAAAACGAGTTTGGAAGGATTTGGAGGTTGTGAGTCGCGACTGTAGTTCGGGATGAACTGCAATCGCTGCCCAGTTAGGGCTAGGTGACTGAAGGGCCAGTCGCATGACTGAGGAACGACTGATGCTCAATCACACGATTTAAGCTCAATCGCACGACTGGAGGTTCAGTCGCACGACAGGTCACACGACTGAGAGCCCAGTCGCATAGGTGCTTAGTCGCACAGGTGTTCAATAATACGATTGAGGCTCAGTCGCACATGTCCATTCGCCTAATGCCCAATCGCACGACTGAGGGTTCAGTCGCATAGGAGCCCATTTGTATAGTGTCCATTCACATGATTGGGTGTCCATCCACATGGATGCTCATCCGCATTGGCCCAATCGCATAGCTGTTCAGTCGCACAAAGGTCATGCGACTGGTGGGTGCCCAGTCACCCAAGTAGGGCTGTTATGTACGAGAAGAGATGTAGTTCAATTACTGGCCTTCAGGAGAAGAGCATGGGTAGGAAGTGACGTGATAGCTCCCATAGGTACATGTGTGATAACTATCGAGACTTAGAAGTTAAGTGGACACGATGACGATAGAACTGCATGCTTATACAAGATGTATAAATGAAAAGTATGATGTAGCCCTATATGATGGTAATGACTGATGATTTGTAAATGTCGATGTTCCTTGCTTCGATGTATGTTTATCTTTCCGTACATTTACGTGTGTTGTTTATAAATGAATGAAAAATATTATGTAACGTAAAGTGAAAGATAATAAAAGAGGAACAAATGAACGAATGCATGTATGAATGAGTGAATGAATGAACGAACACATGAAATAACAAATGGATGAAAGGCTTGCAAGCGAGTGTATGAGGTGAGCGACTCTGTGTCGCAACAGACTCGAAAGTGGTCCTTGTCGCGTACCCCGGTATTGCAGGAGACAGGATCCAGATGAATGAGAGTAAGATTGGCTTGCAAGCAGAAGGAAAGGAGGTTCACGACTCATTGAGAGTTGTTAGCTCAACTGTGTGTGTAATAGCGTGCGATCTTGGCTAACTTACAAGGGGGCATAGACATAGTGGGAGTTCAGTTTTGGTAGCTGCTTCGATACGTGCGATGTGGTATTTACTGTATGCTATGAAGCGTGTGATTTTGGCCTACCTCATGTGGATTATTTAGCGTGCGATTTTAGCTAACCCATGAGATGGCGTGCGATTTTGGCTAAACCCCAAGAGTCCTCACACACAGGGGGAGTAGGTCTTGGTGACCTCTCCGTTGGTACGATCTGTGCAATATGTACGGTGGAACTCATATGGGGACATAGACACAGCGGGAGTTCAGTTTTGGTAGCTGCTCCGATACGTGCGATGTGGTATTTACTATGTGTTATGTAGCGTGTGATTTTGGCCTACCTCATGTGGATTATGTAGCGCGATTTTGGCTAACCCATGAGATGGCGTGCGATTTTGGTGAAACCCCAAGAGTTCTCACACAGAAGGAGAGTTGATCTTTGTGACAACTCCATTGGTGCAATTTGTGCTATATGTACTTCGGGTACGAAGATGTGAAGGTGCGATAAGTAAGATAATGAACGAAAGAAGGACAGAACATAAACGGAAGAAACGAATGAATGAAATGAACGTATGAATGAATGCAATGAATGTATGAATAAATGTAATGGATGTATGAATGAAGGTAAGAAACGTATGAACGAAAGAAAGAAAGAGTGTATGAACGAACGTGAATGATAACGATGAACGGTACACGAATGAAAGCTAATGAAAGAAGGATGAAGATAATAAAAATATTATCTATGTGTACGTATGTTGTGTGATCGCATGTATGTAAGAACAGTATTAACAGAAGAAAAGTATGTTTTGTTATAAAACTAGAACTCACTCAGCAACGCTGACTTTTATGTGTTTCCAGTTGGCAGGTAGTGTTGCTGAGGATGGCACGAGGTGGCTACTCTGCTCTTTTGGGATGGCATTCCTTTGTTAATATTTTTGTAATATATATAACGTTGAATGTATTTCAAAAACAAAGTGGTGTTTGTTGAGGATTCAGATAAACGGGATTACTTAAGGAGTCCTCACACCACCGCCAGTCACTGTTTATGACTACTTCGTATTTGATTAACGATGTAGTACTTTGTAAAAGCTTTTATGATGAAATGAGATGTCTTTTCGAATGTTTCCGCTGCAATGTTTATTTAAAATATCTGTAAATGTATGTTTTATGTGCGATGAATGACCAGCTGTAAGGTGCCCGGGAACGGGGCCTTACAAGTTGGTATCAGAGCCAAAGTTTAAGTGAAATGGGTAAATTTTCAAAATAAACCTTAACTTAAACTGAGAATGGGACAAAAGAGAAGGGATGCCAAACTGAGTAGCTGCGTGCCATCAGGTATTTTCTTAAAGTTAACCGGTATTATGTGCGCATGTTATGTGTTTATGTGTTGCTGGTAGATTTAGATGCTAATATAGTCAGGACAGGTAATGCCCGGGGTATGAAAAGTAAGGTAAGTGGCTAATCACAACTGATCACTGTAATTAGGGACTTACTATACTTGACATGAACTGAGCTATTCCCTTGAATGATCGTGTTGGTGTTTGAATCTTTCAGTGTATTATAGAGGATGGCCGGTGGTAGATCTTCTAAGGCTTCACGTGGTGGAGGTGGTGGAGGACGTGGCGCTGAACCACGGGTCACCAGAGGAAGGCCTAGAGTTGAAAAAGTGGTTCATGAAGGACCCAAAACCCCTCGTCCGGAGGGCGGTGATGAAAGTGCTAACCTGAGAGCCTCGATGAGAGAGGCGGTTATGGAAGAAGTGCACCAGGCCATGCAAACGATCTTACCGTCTGTGGTAACTGAAGTGATAAAGGCTGTTAGGGATGAGGAAAGACGGGAAAGGGGTAGACCTTCGGGCGGAAAGAGACGGACTGAGACTGAAACGGTTTTCTTCGATGACGAAGAGGAAGTGGAGGAGGGAGAGCCTGCACCGGAGGCGGCACGAGGCTGTAACTACGGGGCATTTCAACGATTCAATCCCCCAACTTTTGATGGTAATGGCACCGCTGCTGCTGCTCACCGGTGGGTGAGGGAAATGGAAGCCGTGTTGAATATCAGCGAGTGCAGGGAGGATCAGAAAGTGAAGTTTGCTGCCCACTCTTTCGTGGACTCAACGTTGTGTTGGTGGGATAACATAGTTCAGGTTGAGGGTAGCCGAGCTACTGAAAGGATGAGATAGTCAGAGTTGAAAAGACTGGTGATTGAGGAGTTCTGTCCTCACCGTGAGATGGATAAGGTTGAAAGGGATTCCTGCAGTTGGAAGCGGGGACGATGACACATCAGCAGTACACCACCAAATTCTACGAGATGGCATGGCTGGTGCCGGATCAGGTGACACCTCTTTCGCGGAAAATTAAGAGGTATATTCAGGGCTTGCCGATGGATATCCGTAGGCACATGATCGCTGCCCGACCAAGCACGTTTAGGTCGGCAGTTGATTTGGCGGGGAGACTGTATGACGAAAGAACGATGGTGGTGGTGGCTGAAGACGATGAGCGAGGTGATGGAGGCGGAATTTGAGGGGGAAGAGAACGGGACGGGGTGGTGTCCTGACGAATAATAAGCACGCACGGGGAGATGACCGTCATGGGGTCGCACCTGGTGCGAGGTCAGATAGGTGTGTAAGTTGTGGGAAGGAGCATTCGGGAGAATGCAAAAGGGGACCAAATACTTGCTACAAGTGTGGAAAGCGTGGTCATGTGGCTAAAGAATGTGGAACCGTGAGATGCTACAATTGCGGAGGAATTGGCCATATGAGTAAGGACTGTGAGAAGCCAAGGGCGGAAGGTTCGGGAGTGAAGAAGACTGGAGGAGAAGGACAGAGGGCGAACGCAGCGCCAACACGATGAAGCAAGAGGAGGCTAGAGAGGACTCCGACTTGATGACAGGTACGTTTCTGGTAAATTTAATTTTGTGCACTTATGCCTTGGATGCGATGCTACTAGTAGTTCGTTCCTACTGCCTTCTGTTGCATGGTAGGAGAGGAAACATCTAGGAACCCTTCGATGTAGAGATTACTACTTGTAGATTCACTAGGTTACCTGATGCCCTAGAGGATTGCGTGATGTAATTGAGAAGGCCATGTCACCCGTTGTCCGAGGAACAGTTTCAACCTGTGATTGGTTCATCGAGCGGCAACGTACGCACAGTTTCGACGTTGTAGCAAACAGGTAGAATGGGAGATCGGAAGCAAAAGAAAAAAAGTAAATTTGGTTCGAGCTACCAAAGAAGCCGATTTGTTTATCTATCATGGTGTACCTACAAGGAACTTGAGAAAAACCGATCTCGGTACAGTTATATTTGGAACAACACATAGCACGATTAATGAAAGCCTTTTCATCAGTCGTTGGGTTTGCAAGAGAGTCATTATACATAAAGAACATCAAACAAGGGCCTGGGTTAAGCAGCAACCTCAAGTTGAAGGCCTTGTTCTTCAAGCACTAAAGCTGAAGGTTCTCAGTGATGCTCTGAAGCTCAATGATTATGACGCTGAGCCTTTGCTTGAATATTGTGATGTTCCTTTTTATTATGGGAACCGTATTCTACATGGCATGTTTGAAGTCACAGGTGCTGGTCAAATGAACATTGATCAGTATGCATGGGTTGCCGATGACGACAGTCCAGGATAGACCAGAAGTTGAATGTTGATAAACGATGTGGAGCGATAGAATCCCAAGTGATAGACTGGAAAAGAGATGGGACAGTATTGCCCGCGAAGGCTTAAGGAACAACAGGTTTCGGGGACGAAACCCATTTAAGGGGAGTGGACTTGTAACGCCCGGAAATTTCGATTTGGAATGTCATGCGACTGGAGCGTCCAATCGCATGGAAGTCATGCGATTGAAGCTCAACCGCACGACTGGAGCTTAATCGTACGATTGGAGTGTTCAATCGCATAGAGCTTGGAGGACTGAAGGTCAGCCCTACTCACTTCCAGACTCATAAACATCAGCCATAGAGAGAAAGAAGAAGGAGAAAGTTCGGATTAAGCGGGTTCGTGAGCCAAAATCGACGTGTAGCGAGTCAAATTGAAGCTCTAACCGAGGAGGCTACTAAGGTGAGTTCCAGGACTCCTCTTTACACGTTTTTGAAGGATTTTTGGGGCTGGAACGCATCTGAAACTATTTTCGGGTTTTGGGTGTTTAACCGTGTATGTTTGAATGTGTATGTGTATAGTGTGTTTAGAGTGCGATTTGGACGTGTATGTGCCTGAATGTTGTCATAGTATTCCCTAAGGTTTAGGAGGGTTAATTGGGCTTAAAACGAGTTTGGAAGGATTTGGAGGTTGTGAGTTGCGACTGTAGTTCGGGATGAACTGCAATCGCTGCCCAGTTAGGGCTAGGCGACTGAAGGGCCAGTCATACGACTGAGGAACGACTGATGCTCAATCACACGATTTAAGCTCAATCGCACGACTGGAGGTTCAGTCGTACGACAGGTCATATGACTGAGAGCCCAGTCGCATAGGTGCTTAGTCGCACAGGTGTTCAATCATACGATTGAGGCTCAGTCGCACATGTCCATTCGCCTAGTGCCCAATCGCACGACTGAGGGTTCAGTCGCATAGGAGCCCATTCGTATAGTGTTCATTCACACGATTGGGTGTCCATCCGCATGGATGCTCATCCGCATTGGCCCAATCGCATAGTGTTCAGTCTCACGAAGGTCATGCGACTGGTGGGTGCCCAGTCGCCCAAGCAGGGCTGTTATGTACGAGAAGAGACGTAGTTCAATTACTGGCCTTCGGGAGAAGAGCATGGGTAGGAAGTGACGTGATAGCTCCCGTAGGTACATGTGTGATAACTATCGAGACTTAGAAGTTAAGTGGACACAATGACGATAGAACCGCATGCATATACAGGATGTATGAATGAAAAGTATGATGTAGCCCTATATGATGGTAATGACTGATGATTTGTAAATGTCGATGTTCCTTGCTTCGATGTATGTTTATCTTTCCATACATTTACGTGTATTGTTTATGAATGAATGAAAAAGTATTATGTAACGTAAAGTGAAAGATAATAAAAGAGGAACAAAATGAACGAATGCATGTATGAATGAATGAATGAATGAACGAACACATGAAATAACAAATGGATGAAAGGCTTACAAGCGAGTGTATGAGGTGAGCGACTCTGTGTCGTAACAGACTCGAAAGTGGTCCTTGTCGCGTACCCGGTATTGCAGGAGACAGGATCCAGATGAATGAGAGTAAGATTGGCTTGCAAGCAGAAGGAAAGGAGGTTCACGACTCATTGAGAGTTGTTAGATCAACTGTGTGTGTAATAGCGTGCGATCTTGGCTAACTTACAAGGGGGCATAGACATAGTGGGAGTTCAGTTTTGGTAGCTGCTTCGATACGTACGATGTGGTATTTACTGTGTGCTATGAAGCGTGTGATTTTGGCCTACCTCATGTGGATTATTTAGCGTGCGATTTGGCTAACCCATGAGATGGCGTGCGATTTTGGCTAAACCCCGAGAGTCCTCACACACACAGGGGGAGTAGGTCTTGGTGACCTCTCCGTTGGTACGATCTGTGCGATATGTACGGTGGAACTCATAAGGGGACATAGACACAGCGGGAGTTCAGTTTTGGTAGCTACTCCGATACGTGCGATGTGGTATTTACTGTGTGCTATGTAGCGTGTGATTTTGGCCTACCTCATGTGGATTATGTAGCGTGCGATTTTGGCTAACCCATGAGATGGCGTGCGATTTCGGCGAAACCCCAAGAGTTCTCACACAGAAGGAGAGTTGATCTTCGTGACAACTCCATTGGTGCAATTCGTGCTATATGTACTTCGGGTATGAAGATGTGAAGGTGCGATAAGTAAGATAATGAACGGAAGAAGGAGAGAACATAAACGGAAGAAACGAACGAATGAAATGAACGTATGAATGGATGCAACGAACGTATGAATAAATGTAATGGATGTATGAACGAAGGTAAGAAACGTATGAACGAGAGAAAGAGTGTATGAACGAACGTGAATGATAACGATGAACGGTTCACGAATGAAAGCTAATGAAAGAAGGATGAAGATAATAAAAATATTATCTATGTGTACGTATGTTGTGTGATCGCATGTATGTAAGAACGGTATTAACAGAAGAAAAGTATGTTTTATTATAAAACTAGAACTCACTCAGTAACGCTGACTTTTTATGTGTTTCCAGTTGGCAGGTAGTGTTGCTGAGGATGGCACTAGACGGCTACTCTGCTCTTTTGGGATGGCATTCCTTTGTTAATATTTTTGTAATATATATAACGTTGAATGTATTTCAAAAACAAATTGGTGTTTGTTGAGGATTCAGATAAACAGGATTACTTAAGGAATCCTCAGACCACCGCCAGTCACTGTTTATGACTACTTCGTATTTGATTAACGATGTAGTACTTTGTAAAAGCTTTTATGATGAAATAAGATTTCTTTTCGAATGTTTCCCCTGCAATGTTTATTTAAAATATCTGTAAATGTATGTTTTATGTGCGATGAATGACCAGTTGTAAGGTGCCCGGGAACGGGGCCTTACAGTAAGTTGATAAGTTTAACATGTTTCACCCTAAAATGGTGTGAAATAATATAAAAGAGACAAGGAAACTCACATGACAAATAAGTATAAGAATGATGATTATTAGAAATATTATTAAACGTTCCAACGCAATCCCTCACAAGGTACCTAAGAATATATATATTTACAAATGGAATTTGGGGCTTTGTTAAATAATTAAATTTAACAAATGGAATCAATTATATTTTCTTGAAATAAATGGAAAGAAGTATACTATATTTATATAAAGATGTGAAAGAAAAAACATTTGTAATAATTTATAAGGTTTAAATATAAAACTTTTATATTTAATTGCAATAATCATGATTTAAGCAATAATATATAGATAATGTTTGAACCAATAATAATTTAGTGATTTAAACCATTATTTAAAGTCTATTTTTATAAAAAAAATGAACTAAATATATATTATTTGTCTAAAATATTTAATAAAATATTAAAGTATTTTAAGAAATAAATTTTCATAAAATAGTTAGGTGGCTTTAAAAATAAATAAAGTTTATAAACTGATTTTTATAATTTTATAATTTTTTTTTATATTTTTTAAAGGCTAGAAAACCCTAAAAAAATAAGTGAGGTTGCCCGGGTTTGAACCCCGGACCTCAAGATTGTGGTGTGTTCTAGTAACCAGTAGACCATGGCCGTAGCCGTGGTATCTTCTGGTTTCAAAATAATAAAAACACAACTTTCAAAAGAACTCAATTCCCCCAAGAAACCTAGATCGTTTGTATCCAAATTGAACCCCAAATCATTGTTATTAACCGAATTAAGTTTAGGGCTATTGTTTTCCATGTGAAACGAATGTATTGATGTGCTCAATTACCCGATTGATTTGAAATGATGCTTGGAACGAACGAAGAAACAAGTCGCGGCGGTAGGTGCACAATGGATGAGCAATTGTTGATGATAGTCAAATCCACTTCGTGTGTAGCTTCAGAGGATGTTCTGGATTCAAAGCCCTTATCAATTGGGGTTCAGGATGTCCGAATGGTGATGAACACCTTGGTTGCAGCTCATGATGAAGATGGGAATCGAATATGATGTTTGGGTTTGTTTCAGGTGGAATTGAGAGTTGTATTCGATTAAGGGCCAATAGATGATTGTTTATGTTGAGTTAATTAGATTATTATTGAGATTTAATGATTGAACGACTCTAAGATTAAGGGTTTCGGTTACACGAATTGTTTGGGTTCATAACCGTTGTTTCAACCCAATTAAAGTACATAATCATGTTCGAAACGTTTCCACGAACCGGTTAGGAACGGTTGGAGTTCGATTTTATGCGATTTATAAGTGTTTTGGACCTCGCCGGAACTTGGCCGAAGGTGGCCGGAAGCTTGGCCGAAAAAACGGGTGATGGGAGGGGGAATTTGTTTGGGGTTTTAATACTTTTACACAAATGGTCCCTGGAATTTCCTTCCTTTATTATTTTATGCCCAAAGCTTCTATTTAAGTTTTAAATTTGACACAATGACCCCCTCAACTTACTCAAACTTTAAGTTTTAGTTATTTCTAAAATTGTTAATTGTTTACCTTTATAAACTGTTACTTTTTATTAATTTTATTATTATTCTATTTTTATTATTATTTATTTTATTTTTTTATTATTATGATTTAGATGATACTTATCATAATAAGTAATGTTGTAACTATTTGTATTATCCCAATTATTATTATTATTATTATTATTATTATTATTATTATTATTATTATTATTATTATTATTATTATTATTATTACCATTATATATTATCACAATTATTATTATATTATGCTTATTTTAATAAACTTAATTACGCACCCTTTAAATTAATGATTTAAAGTAAAATTAAAAGAAACAAACAGAATAACCCTCATAGTTACATTAATGACAATAATGTCCCTTACAAGCTAAACGATGATAACTTTCAACTAATGAAAAATACGAAATGTTACACCCGGTATTACATAACGTTACAAGATTTACGTTAATATAACAAAGGAGTTACATTGATGTAATATGATACTCCACAACAAAACAATGTGTATGAAATTACACCTAACTAAATCGATCATAAAGTTCATCCAAACCAAATCATGAACCAATAAACAATGAATTACATCATGTTCATATGAATGTAAAATTTAATACCTACAAGAACTACATCATATTCTAATTTCTTAGTAACTTGAACTACATCATATTGCAACGATTTTTGATTTTATAATCAAAAACTGTAAGGCCCCTGATCCCAGGAAACCTCACAGTTGGTCATTCACAACAAAACATAGATTTAAAACAATCATTTACTCATATATGTATAAATATATATTGCAGCGGAAAGATACGGTAATTCATTTCATTACAATGTAGTTAAATTAAAACATAAACATCGTCTTTAACTATCAAAACTATTTAAAGTCCTCTTGTATACTCCTCCATCAGGGATGCCAGTATTTAGATGCCAAGAAGCTTCAGTCCCATGCTTCCATCCTATAAGCCCTAACTCTCACCTGTCAACTGATAAGCATACAAAAGTCAGCTTCGCTGAGTGAATTCTAGGTTTAACTTTGTCAATAACTTTTGTAAAAGTATTAGCTTTAGCAGTTTGAAAATAATCACCATCTATCAGAATCAGTACACACGAGCTATCACTTTATCGATACTTTATCATTACGTGTTAATTATTATCTTCTTCATCCGTCAATTCTCTGTCACTATCGGTGCCTATGATACACAGGACTTTACCGATATGCCAATTTAGGACTTACTGCCGTACCCAATCAGGCCATTATTGTCATGCCAATCCAGGCCTTACTGACCTGCCTGTTCGAGCATTTACTTTATCCCGGTGAGGGTACAACGAATGCAACCCTCCTTTATCCATTGCTTGCAAGGCTTTACTTTATCCAGGTACACGTTATGGGCCCAATAACAGTTTTTTTAGTTCACTTATATCTTTAGTTTTCACATACACTTAACACATAATAAGAGCAAACTCTTAGTCTAAGCATTCACATTCATCAATCATGAGAGATAAACTAGATAACTGACCCTCCGCAGAACAGCGGGGGTTCGGGGGCGGCAGTCCCTGATAGCGGGGTTCTAGGGGCGGCAGCCCCTAGTGGGTCCAAGGGGCAACGCCCCTGGCTGGGACCGGGCTGCCAGGTCAGCGCGCCCGAAAATTATTTTGAACTATTTAAATGGCACATTTACTTTTGAAAATTTTATTTTCTTGATAAAAGGTCTTAAAAACCGTCATCATAAAAGTATGTATTTTAGTATGCATATCACCCCAAAACATTGAAAACGGGTAAAGGAGGGGTCTAGACTCACCTTAACTTATCCAAATAGCTTAAATTCTAGGTCACTTAAACTATAGCCTGAATACACGAGCTGCACAAAAGTTAATACACAAAAACGTCATTTTCTCTTCATAATTTCGCTGCCAGTTTCGCTGGGCAGCATTTCTGCCAGTTTCGCTGGACAGATTCGCTGCCATGAGCGCCCAACTTTCGTTGGAATTTCCTAGTTTCGCAATGTCTATAGGTCAGCCTAAGTACTTAGCGAAATTACCAACGAAACTGTAGTTTCGCAGCAGCGAAACTGTAGTTTCGCTAAAATCCCCTAGTTTCGCTGGATAAATGAACAGTTTCGCTGGATGAATACTTAGTTTCGCTGAATCGGGGTCCATTTCGCTGGATGAACAGAAACTAAGAACCAGCCCGTTTTTAACCTAAAATCTTAACTTTTTACGTCCAAATCCTTGTTTACCATCCATGAAGCCATATCTAACCTTTTTACTCATTTTCATACGTAAAAATTTGACCTTTATGTGTTTCTTTGAAACTTTTCAAAACCCAAAACCCTAGAATCCGGGTTTGATCAACAGAAGGGTTTAGAGGTCGATTCTTACCTGGTTTTGTTGCTTTTTTCTTAGATTTGATGCTCCAATCACCCAGATCTTCAATCTTCCAACCTTTCAAGCTCCAAATCTTGAGTTTTTCTTCACTTTCTCTCTCTACTTTCTCTCTTTACGAATTTGGGGGCTAGGGTTGAAATGCTAGAATGGAGCTGATCATGCATTGTTTAAGGCCCTTAATCAGCCCTTAAACCCATCAAAACATGCCCCATTAAGGTTAATTTGGTCTATAGCCCACTAATTTACCTTTCTTTCTTAAATTACTCTTAAAAGCCCATTATTATTAAATGCCTTGTTCGGGAAATTTCGGGCGTACAAAAACCCACGTCTGCTTTACTATCCTGATCTAGTAAAGATAAAAAAAAATCCACATCTAGCAATTAGAGGTACAATAAAGGACCAATGATAAAACACAACACTCTTACTAAGCTTAACATCATAAGATTTATTGTTCACATTTAGCACTTTTACAATACTTGTTCACACTATCAAAAACAAAAGATCAAGCAAAACTAAACAGACATTTCAACTATCAGAAATAAACACCATTAGAAACAAATGAACGAACCCGAATGTTGAATTTCATATATGGCGACAGGTAATCATAGATATGTGGATAATCGGAAGTATGGGTTTAATGTCAACTAATCTTTGATGGATAGTGGTGTTCACGAAGGAGATGATCTGCAAAGGTTTTGAAAGGGCGACTTTGGCTAGTTGTTTGGCGTCGATCGCGCAAACTATCTTTGACATTCTTTGAATTTCATGGTAGTCTTCGAGTTGTTATTGTTATTGTTAATTAACGAGGCATTTAAATTACAAATCGCCGGTGACAGACGGTGGTGTTACAGATTCAATTGTTAGGGTTTTGAGTGAGTGTTTATGTTCTTTGAAAGAGAGAACAAAAAGAAAAGAGCTTTTGATAAAAGATTTGAGTGGTTCAGCTTTGTGTCAGGATATATCAGAAATCAGAACATAATAAATGACTTAATACCTTTCATCTCATCCTCACCTTCATATGGAATCTAGATTTATTTAAATAAATCAAGGGTTAGATATAGGGTTAAAGAGTTCTATACTTTCTAGAGTTCTACATGAACTCATTCCTATATATACATACATACATACATATATATACATAAAAAACAACGCACACACACACACACATATATATATACATACATAATACATATATATATATATAGGGTAAGGTTCCTTTGTTAACCCTTGTTTATGTAATAACCTGTTACCCTAATGTAGCGAACACTTACACCACTGTAACTAACATTTACATCGCGTTACACACCACTGATGTAACGATTTTCCCTCCATTTTTTAAAAAACTCCACTTTTTATAACGTTTTTAACTTTTTTGTATGACGTTATTTTTTTTAAAACAAATTACACCATTAATAGATCGTTTTAATATCTTTAATTTGAGTATAGTCTTGCTATATTTTTTTTTAAAAAAATTTTAACGTTGCGTTTTGGACCACTAGTTTTACACACTGTAACTCTAAGTTACACTAAGACGTGGCTTGCTGTGGACGACTAGTGGTTTAATGGTTATCGCAATAAACAAGGGTTAACATTTGATCCTTTCCCTATATATATATATATATATATATATATTTTAACATCTATTCTTTTTACAATAATCTTATCAATTTTTACTTATAAAATTTAAACTCGTTTTATTTCTATTAAAGACAATACCACTATTGTTAGGCCGCTAGCACTACAAGAAATTCCACTATTAGTGGCGACATGCCGCTAGTAATTAGTCGCTAGTGGTTAAAAATTGACCGCTAATTAGTCGCCACTAAGATATTGCCACAAAAGGTGGTATTAGCGACGACAGTAGTCGCCGCTATTACGTTTTATTAAAAAAATTCTAGATGAGTTGACGCTAATGCTCATTATTTTTTTCTATTGTTTTTTATATTTTCGTGTTCTAGTTTTACAAACCAACCAATCATATATACACCTAATCATGATTTTTTAATAACACAAAATACACTTGTGGACTTAGTAGGGGTTGGACCCTATAGGGGATATATGACGAGGACCCTTATGGATCGATATGGTGGGCTTAGTTAGTAGGGGTGTAAACATGCTTGGCTCACATTGATTTCAGCGAGTTCAAGCTCAAGCTTAACTTTGTTTAGAGACTTATTACTAAAGTTCGAGCTCGACCCGTCATAAACTTATGAAACTTGAGCATGGATCCTTTATCAATTAGTTATTTTATCTATATATTTTGATTGTTAATTACATATATATATATATATATATACTAGGTTAATACCCGTGTATTACACGAGTTGACTAAAAATATGAAAAAGTTATTAATAAAATTAATGAATTATAACGATCTTTTAACATAAGATATGATTGATATTACGTACGAGTGATAAAAGAACGATATCATTCTTTATACTTTTATTTTTTTTTAATTTTTTTTGCTTTTTTCAAAAAAATTGTTTTTAAATAATTGTTTTAAAGCAAACCATTAAAAAGTGTCATTTTGAAATTTATTTACTTTTTTTTTTAAGAATTTTATTTTTAAAAGCCACAAGTTTTAAATATATTGTGTTTTTTAAAAGTCTAATATTTTTTTGAAAGATTTCTTATTTAGAAAAAAAGATTATTTCTTTATGAATTGCATTTGTATAAAGATCTCTTTTTAAAAAAATATACATTTTTAATATGGAAAGAACTAATAATATACTTTAGTGAATGCGATATTTTACGAGAGAGAAGCGGGAAATAAAACTTAGTAGCTCTAAATTTGTGACAAGTGGTATACAGAATCTTCTTTTATTTGTATTGATATATATATATATGGATTATATATATGTATTATACATATATATATATTATATGTATATATACATATACATATTTATATGTATATATATGTATATATATAAACACACATACATATACAAATATAAATATATATATATATATATATATATATATATATTATATACAGGGGAGGATCCCTTGAAACCATATTATAAATGAAACAATAAAAACTAGGGTTACAATATATGTAAGTACGTATTACAAAGTGTATAATAAGAGTTACATATATGTAAGGGTTATGTATATGTATGTACGTGTTACTAGTATATGCAACACCCGGAAGTTTGACTTTTTGAAGTGATATGACTGAGTCTCCGTCGCAAACGGATTCATGCGACTGGGGGTTCAATCGCATGATGCTCGGAGGGCGATTGAAGCTCAACGTACGACTGGAGTTCAGTCGCACGACTGAAGGTTCAACCGCGTGGAACTCATGCGACTTGAGGTCCAGTCGCATGGTGTCCATGCGACTGAAGGTCCAGTCGCCCCTGGACTTCGGGCGACTGACTGAGTTGTACCTATAAAAGAGGAGCAGCTCTCTCTCTTCTTTCCCAACACTTACACACTTCAGTCGGGAGAAAGGGCAGAGAGCGACAGAGCAGAGAAAGAAAAGAGAGAACGGGGTGATTCGGGCTCGAGATTTGTCGAGAGGCTACTCAAATCGAAGCTCTTCATATTCTACGTGATTATGTGAGTTCTAGAACCCCTCATTTACTTGTTTTCATACGATTTTGGGGCTGGAACACATTCAAACCTGTTTTTGAATAAAGTGTATGTTTGACCCATTTGGGTGAAATCTTGAGTAACGTGTTTATGGTACGAATTAGGACTTGCATTAGCCTGTATGATGTCCTAGTATGAATCCCTGAGGTTTAGGAAGGCTAATTTGGGCTGGAAATGATTTGGAAGGGTTGAGACCGTATGCCGCGTCTGCAGTTCGTGATGAACTCCAGTCGCTGCCCAGTTAGGGTTATGCACTGGAGGCCAGTCGCACGACTGGGGAATGATTGATGTTCAATCGTACGGTGAGAGGCTCAGTCGTACGATTGGGGCTCAGTCGCACGACAGGCCATATGACTGAGGGTTCAGTCGCATAGACCCATTCGCATAGTAGTACAGACGCACGACTGAAGTTCAGTCGCATAGATGCTCAATCGCGTAGGGTTCATTCGTATGATAGAAGTCCATTCGCACGGATGTAAGCCCGGTGCCTGATTGTCCAATCGCACGACCCAGCCCTATGGAGGCCATGCGACTGCAGTATGCTCAATCGCCAAATAGGGCTGATGTGAATGAGGAGGCAGGTGTATGTAGGACGTAAGTATGATAAGTATGATGTTGCCTATATGATGGTAATGACTGATGATTTGTAGATATTATGTTCCTTATGATATGTATTTTCTCTTTCCGAAAACTGTGAATAATGAAGATGAATGAATGAAGTATTATGTAACCTAAAGTGAAAGATAAAGAAAGAGGACATGATGATGAATGCATGTATTAATGAACGAATGAATGAGTGAAATGATGATGATACATGCATTAATGAACGAACGAATTGAGTCTTGCAAGCATTGAATAAGTCGATTGGTCCTTCTTTGTGATTGACCATGGTCATGGTACCATCACCGCTTACCTCTAGTACTGTGGCATACGCTTAGATTCACGGCCCAGTAGCTAAGGCTACTGTGGCATACGCTCTATTGATTCACGGCCCAGTAGCTAAGACGGATCGGGGTATAGCATACGGTATTGGTACATCAGAATTCAATGTGCAAGTAGGTATGAAATGGGATCCTTGTCATTCGACCACAGTAATCATAGTCGAGTCTATGAAGTGGGTAAATCCTGACAGGATCCATATGAGAAGTTAAAGATAACGAGGTGTAACGAATGATGAAGATAATAAGAATATTATCTCTGTGCACGTATGAATAACGTAAAGAAAGTATGCACGAACGTGAACGAGAACGAGAATGGTACACAATAAACACAAACGAAAGCTAATGAACGAATGATGATATTAATAACAATATTATCTGAGTGTACGTATGATGTATGATCACGTGAAAGAATGGTTTCTAAAGGAAATATAATATGTTTATTATAAACTAGAACTCACTCAGTAACGCTGACTTTTTATGTGTTTCTAGTTGGCAGGTAGTGTTGCTGGGGATGGCACGAGGCGGCTACTCAGCTCTTTGGGATGGCATTCTCCTTTTGATAATGCTGCAACGTCATGTGTTGTGGGCCCGGAATGCACGCAACCATCATGTTGCATGCAAGTGCGAGATTTCTTGAGGATTCCATAAACGGGATTACTTAAGGAATCTCCTTTATGATGAAATTTTTATATTTTTATATACTAGAGGTCACTGTATATGACCCTATGATTGTTGAGGATTCACATAACCGGGATTACTTGAGAAGTCCTGGTTTCATATGCTTCAGCAACAATCATAGTAAAGTTGGGCAATGTTAAGAAAGCTTGTATTTTGTAATCAGGTCAACGATGTAATGCATTGTAAAGCTTTTATGATGAAATGAGAATGACTTTTATCAATTCCGCTGCGTTACTTTATTAAGTTTATCATCAATATATGTTTTATGTTGATGACGACCAACTGTGAGGTGCCCGGAGCGGGGCCCTTACAAGTTGGTATCAGAGCCAAAGTTTAAGTGAAACGGGTAAATTTTCAAAATAAACCTAAACATAAACTGAAAATGGGACAGAAAGGAGGGAGAATGCCATCTGAGTAGTTGCGTGCCATCAGGTATTTTTATTAAAGTTAATCATTATATACGTGCGCATGTTATGTGATGTATGTGTTACTGTAGAGTTAGATACTAATGTAGTCAGGACAGGTAATGCTCGGGGTACGAAGAGTACAGTAAGTGGCTAATCACAACTGGCCACTGTAATTAGGAACTTGCTATACTTGACATAAACTGAGCTATTTCCTTGAATGAACCGTGTTGGTGTTTGAATCTTTCAGTGTGAGGTAGAGAATGGCTGGTGGTAGATCTTCCAAAGCTTCCCGGGGTGGAGGCGGTGGCAGAGTGGTGCTGAAACCACGAGCCACAAGAGGAAGACCTAGACTAGAGAAAGTAGTTCATGCGGAAAACGTGACCCCTCATCAAGAGGGAGTGGACGAGAGCGCTAACTTGAGGGCCTCTGTAAAAGAGCAGTAGTCGAAGAGGTGCATCAAGTCATGCAGACGATTTTACCGTCTGTGGTGACTGAGGTGATTAAGGCGGTCAGGGCAGGCGAGAGGAAGAGAGGAATAGGTCCTCAGGGAGACAAGAGCCGGAAACGGTTCTATCTGATAATGAAGAGGAAGAGGGAGGAGAACGGTAGAGAGGCAACACGGGGGTGTAATTACGGGGCATTCATGAGGTGCAAGCCCCTTACTTTTGATGGTTCTGGTACTGCTGCTGATGCTCACCAATGGGTGAGAGAAATGGAGGTTGTTCTCGTATTAGTGATTGCCAGGAGGACAAGAAGGTGAAGTTTGCTACCCACTCTTTCACGGGTCGGCCTTGTGCTGGTGGGGCAATATTGTCCAGGCCGAGGGTAGCAGGGCCATTGGGAAGATGAAGTGGGCCGAGCTGAAAAGGATGGTGATCGATGAGTTCAGTCCTCGTCGAGAAATGGACAAGGTTGAGAGAGAGTTCCTGCAGTTGGAGGCGGGGACGATGACCCACCAACAATACACCACCAAGTTCAATGAAATGGCACGGTTGGTGCCGGATCAGGCGACGCCGGTGTCTCGAAAGATCAACCGGTATATTCAGGGGCTGCCAGCTGACATCCGTAGGCATTTGATTACTGCTCGATCGAGCACCTTTAGGTCGGCCGTGGATTTGGCTGGGAGATTATATGATGAGCGGGCTATGGTGGTGAAAGCTAAGATTAGTAAGAAGGGAGGTGGTGAGAGAAACTGGCAGGGAAAGAGGTTTGGTCGAGGTGATACTTCGACAAGTAACAAGAGGACAAGGGTGGATGACCGCCGTGTGGTCATGTCAGGAGCAGGGTTGAGGAAGTGTGGCCAATGTGGTAGAGAGCACTCGGGGGAGTGCAAATGGGGATCCAACGTCTGTTTCAAATGCGGGAAGGCAGGGCATATGTCAAAGGATTGCCGGTTCGGCAAATGTTTTAACTGTGGGGAAAGTGGTCATATGAGCAGAGACTGCAAGAAGTCGAGGGCTGATGGATCAGGGGAGAAGAAGACGGGAGGAAAAGCACCGAGGGCAAAGGCCAGGGCGTTCACGATGACGCAAGAAGAGGCTAGGACGGACCCTGATGTTGTGTCCGGTACATTTTTGGTGAACCAAACTTTAGCCTCTGTATTATTTGATTTGGGTGCCAGTAGGAGTTTTATTTCTGCTGCCTTCTGTGCTAAGCTGCCTGTTAGTAGTAGACGTGTTGATGTGCCCTTTGATGTAGAAACTGCTATAGGTAAGTCTACTAGGATCTCTAAGGTGATAGAGGGTTGTGATGTTGAATTAGAGGGTCATAAATTTCCGGTTAGACCGTTCGCGATGACTCTGGGTGGTTTCGATTTGGTGCTTGGGATGGATTGGTTGGCGGACTATGAGGCGAACATCATGTGTCGCAAGAAGATGATTCAATTGACAGCGCCCGGCGGTAGTTCAGTGACAGTTTACGGTGATCGGGTTACTACGATTCCGAAGGTGATCTCAATGGCTGTGGCGGGAAATGTATGAGGCGTGGGTGCAACGCCTACTTATGTTATGTGAAGGATGTGGAAACGCTAGCACCACAACTATCGGATGTTCCGGTTGTGCGTGATTTTCCAAACGTGTTCCCGGAAGACTTATCGGGATTGCCACCTGACAGAGAGATCGAGTTCCAGATTGACCTGATACCGGGTGCTCAACCGGTCGCCAATGCACCGTATCGATTGGCTCCGACAGAAATGAAAGAGTTGATGGAGCAGTTGCAAGAGCTGTTGGATAAGGGGTTTATTAGACCGAGTATCTCACCTTGGGTGCTCCGGTCCTTTTGTGAAGAAGAAGGACGGCAGTATGAGGATGTGCATCGACTACCGTGAGTTGAACAAGTTGACGGTAAAGAACAGATACCCCTTGCCAAGAATCGATGATTTATCTGATCAACTACAAGGCGCCAGTTGGTTTTCACGAATAGATCTTCGATCGGCTACCATCAACTGAAGGTGAAGGAGCAAGACATCCCTAAAACAGCTTTTCGTACGCGCTATGGTCATTACGAGTTTCTTGTCATGTCTTTTGGTCTGACCAACGCGCCAGCTGCTTTTATGGATTTGATGAACCGAGTGTGTCGGCCGATGCTGGATAAATCAGTGATAGTATTTATTGACGATATCCTGATTTATTCAAGGAGCGAAACGGAGCATGCCGGTCACATTCGAGAAGTACTAGAAACGTTGAGAAGGGAGAAATTGTACGCCAAATTCTCCAAGTGCACATTCTGGTTGCGCGAGGTTCAATTTCTGGGTCACGTGGTTAATCCGGAGGGAATTATGGTCGATCCGGCAAAGGGGAAGCAGTAATGCAATGGAAGTCTCCAAAGACGCCATCCGAGACCCGTAGTTTCTTGGGTCTGGCGGGCTATTACAGAAGATTCATCCAAGAATTCTCCAAGCTTGCTTCTCCACTGACCAAATTGACCCGGAAATATGTAAAGTTTGTATGGGGTCAAGCTCAAGAGAAAGCGTTCGAAGAATTGAAGACAAGATTGACCCAAGCTCCAGTATTGGCATTACCCGATGGAAGCGATGACTTGGTAGTTTATTCTGATGCTTCCTACTCGGGATTGGGGTGCGTACTAATGCAAAGGGGAAAGGTGATAGCCTATGCATCCCGACAGCTGAAAGTTCACGAGGTTAATTACCCCACCCATGACTTGGAGCTAGCAGCTGTGGTCTTCGCGTTAAAGATTTGGAGGCACTACCTCTACGGAACGAAGTGCACCATTTTCACAAACCACAAGAGCTTGAAGTACTTCTTCGAGCAAAAAGATCTGAATATGAGGCAAAGGCGATGGTTGGAACTTATCAAGGACTACGACTGTGAAATCCACTACCATCCGGGCAAAGCCAACGTGGTGGCGGATGTCCTTAGCCGAAAGGAAAGGCCCGAGCCGATTCGAGTAAAGGCCTATCAGCTAATTATGACCTCTAATGTGATGACTCAGGTTAAGGGGTTCCAAGACGAGGCGTTGAAAGAAGATCGTCTTAACTCCGAAAGGATGAGAGGTCTAGTCACAGAACTGGGTGAGAACACTCTTGGTGTTAAGACCCGGTTTGGGCGAATGTGGATTCCTCGATACGGGGATCTACGTGGAAAGATCATGGATGAGGCCCATAAGACTCGATACTCCATTCACCCTGGTGCTACCAAGATGTATCACGACATGAAGAAGAATTATTGGTGGCCGGGTATGAAGTGTGATGTGGTGGAGTACGTGAGTAAGTGCCAACTTGTTTACAAGTAAAGGCAGAGCACCAGAAGCCTTACGGGAAGATCCAAACATTGGATATACCCGAGTGGAAGTGGGAGCACATCACCATGGATTTCATCACGAAGCTACCACGTACCCCAAAAGGGTATGATACTATATGGGCGATAGTCGACCGTTTGACGAAAAGCGCCCACTTCTTACCGATCCGCGAGACGTATTCATCTGAAAGATGGCGGATCTATTCATCAAAGAAATCGTAGCTCGTCATGGCGTGCTGGTGTCCATCGTATCGGATCGTGACACCCGTTTGCATCGAAATTCTGGAAGAGATTCCATGATGCGATGGGGACGAGACTACATATCAGCACGGCTTACCACCCTCAGACGGACGGTCAGTCCGAGAGGACGATCCAGACACTCGAAGATATGCTTCGGGCATGCGTGATCAATTTGGAGGAAGTTGGGATGATCACTTACCGTTAGCAGAATTCTAGTACAATAACAGTTATCATGCCAGCATTGGCATGCCACCTTACGAAATGTTGTATGGTAGGAAATGTAGGACGCCGTGTGTTGGGGAGATATTGGGCAGAACGAACTGGGAGGTGTCGAGGTGGTTGAAGCAACGACTGAGAAGTTAGAAAAGATCAAAGCCTTCATGAAGGCGGCGAAAGATAGGCAAAAGTCGTATGCCGACAAAAGGCGAAGGCCGATAGAGTTCAAGGTTGGTGACCGAGTTATGTTGAAGGTCTCGCCTTGGAAAGGAATCATTCGGTTCCAGAAGCGGGGTAAGTTGAGTCCGCGGTATATAGGCCCTTTCCGAATCATTGCTCGAGTAGGAGAGGTGGCCTATAGGTTGGAATTGCCAGATGAGTTGAGTAGAATTCACCCGACCTTTCACGTATCTCATCTGAGAAAATGTCTGGCTGATGAAGATATGATTGTTCCACTGGAAGATATCGAAGTAGATGAACAGCTCAACTATGTAGAGCAACCAGTGGCAATCCTTGACAGAAAAGAAAAGCGGCTGCGAAATAAAGTGGTTCCTCTTGTGCGTGTACAGTGGCGGCACAGGAAGGGATCCGAGTCGACGTGGGAAACTGAAGAGGAAATGAGACAGCATTACCCATGATTGTTCGAGGAATAACAGGTTTCGGAGACGAAACCTAAATAAGGGGGGTGGCCTTGTAACACCCGGAAGTTTGACTTTTTGAAGTGATATGCGACTGAGTCTCAGTCGCACGGAATTCATGCGACTGGGGGTTCAATCACATGATGCTCGAAGCTCAACCGTACGACTGGAGTTCAGTCGCACGACTGAAGGTTCAACCGCGTGGAACTCTTGCGACTAGAGGTCCAGTCGCATGGTGTCCATGTGACTGAAGGTCCAGTCGCCCCTGGACTTCAGGAGACTGAGCTGTACCTATAAAAGAGGCGCAGCTCTCTTCTTTCCCCAACACTTACACACTTCAGTCGGGAGAAAGGGCAGAGAGCGACAGAGCAGAGAAAGAAAAGAGAGAACGGGGTGATTCGGGCTCGAGATTTGTCGAGAGGCTACTCAAATCGAAGCTCTTCATATTCTCCGTGATAATGTGAGTTCTAGAACCCCTCATTTACTTGTTTTCATACGATTTTGGGGCTGGAACACATTCAAACCCGTTTTTGAATAAAGTGTATGTTTGACCCATTTGGTGAAATCTTGAGTAACGTGTTTATGGTACGAATTAGGACTTGCATTAGCCTGTATGATGTCCTAGTATGAATCCCTGAGGTTTAGGAAGGCTAATTTGGGCTGGAAATGAGTTTGGAAGGGTTTGAGACCTGTATGTCGCGTCTGCAGTTCGTGATGAACTCCAGTCGCTGCCCAGTTAGGGTTATGCGACTGGAGGGCCAGTCGCACGACTGGGGAATGATTGATGTTCAATCGTACGGTTGAGGCTCAGTCGTACGATTGGGGCTCAGTCGCACGACAGGCCATATGACTGAGGGTTCAGTCGCATAGACCCATTCGCATAGTAGTACAGACGCATGACTGAGGGTTCAGTCGCATAGATGCTCAATCGCGTAGGGTTCATTTGTACGATAGAAGTCCATTCGCACGGATGTAAGCCTAGTCGCCTGATTGTCCAATCGCACGACCCAGTCGCATGGAGGCCATGCGGCTGCAGTATGCTCAATCGCTCAAATAGGGCTGATGTGAATGAGGAGGCAGGTGTATGTAGGACGTAAGTATGATAAGTATGATGTTGCCTATATGATGGTAATGACTGATGATTTGTAGATATTATGTTCCTTATGATTATGTATATTTATCTTTCCAAAAACTTTGCGAATAATGAAGATGAATGAATGAAGTGTTATGTAACGTAAAGTGAAAGATAAAGAAAGAGGAACATGATGATGAATGCATGTATTAATGAACGAATGAATGAGTGAAATGATGATGAATACATGCATTAACGAACGAACGAATTGAGTCTTGCTAGCATTGAATAAGTCGATTGGTCCTTCTTTGTGATTGACCATGGTCATG